>OY987256.1:35938142-36538142 GCA_963920725.1 Rhamphomyia laevipes
TTCATACAAGAGTTCTTTTACGAACCGCTTTTGCAGTTCGTAAACGGACCGTAAACGTAAATGTTAGCATATACGAATTAAAATAAAAAACGAACCGTAAAGAGTTTGTTAAATGCGGTGTGTTTCTGCACCGCTAAAAATGATTCGTTTTGGATTCGCCAAATTCAGAGCGTTTACGTACCGCCTTGAGCGGTTCGTTTCGGGTTCGCCAAATTCGGTCCGCTTACGAACTGCCTTGTCAATTAAAATAAAAATAAAATAAATTTTGGTTTTGGTTGAAATAAAAAAATTAACAAATTTTAAAGTTCTTTTTTCATCACATTTTTTATTTATCACAATTTATATCAATTTTGTTATATTTTTTTTTAAATTATGTATTAGTCGTATATATCATATTTTTTTTATATTTCATAGGATTTATGTTTTGCAGGATTTATATTCTACCTTTCCAGATGCACAGCCCCATTTTTAGCAGCTTTCCTTGACCGATCTTTGGCATTGGCATACTGGAGCCACTTCTTAACGATATGAATAATTTCACTAATTCTGGCATTTGGAAATTTAAGAAGAGCACATTCTGAAAGAAAAATTTATTAATAATTGTAATCTTTATATTGAAAATAAGATTTTAATTTACCTTTGATAATATTCATTACTGTGAATGTTTCAGCTGGTATATTTCCATGGTGGCCAAACCAGGAAAAACTGCAGGCAGCTGCATCTGTTAACACTGCCTTTAAGCAGGCTCGCACGTATTTTTCCATCGATGCATCTGGCAAATTAGTTAATGTTTTTTCTGAAAAATTAAAGCATATTGAAAATATTTATATATTTTTTTATATTATGATATTTATCTAATTTTTAAACTTACTTTAATTTTTAATTATTTAATTTCAATTAAATTGTAAACAGCAAAAAATACGTCTAAGTAGCTTCCACTTTTTTCTTTGTTTTGTGTGTTTGTGAAATTGTTTATTGAAATTTGACACGTCATCCCCTCTTTTAAAAATAAAAAAAAATCTAGTTCGCTTTTAACGAACTAAAAGCGGCACGCTAGCGAACTTGTTTTTATGTAGAAATACATTTTTTATTAATGTGTTGGTGAAAAGGCGGTTCAGAAGCGGTATAGTTTGGGTTCGCTAAAAGCGAATTCGCATTTTTTTCTCAAAGGGAAAGCATTCTCTATTGTCTAATTCCTCAGCTGAAGGTGAAGAATAAAATTTACAAAAGAAAAAAGTAAAAAATATGGTTAAAATAACACCTATAATGCTGGAAATAATGGAAGATCTATTAACACCGATTAACAATAAATTGAATAAATTAGATACAATAGATGTAAATATTAAAGAAATCCTAAAAGAAAATGAGTTCCTAAAAAAAAAAAGTTAACGCAAACGAGCAAAAAATAGAAAAGCTAGAAAATGAAATAGAAAAAAATGAAGATGATTTACCAAAAAAGAAATCTTATTTATCGTAATGTCGAAATTTCTAATATAATCAAAAACCATTTAAAAATTGTAACTCCACTGGCAATGGAGAGAGTAATAAACTTATGGAAAAATAATTTTATTTATTTATTTAGCGCTAAGAATATTATAAAGCATATAAAAAACTTTCTTAAATATTGAAGTTACAACAAAGATATGATTTGAACAAAATTTTTTTTTTTTTTTTTTTAAAGAAATTAACAAAATATAAAATCAATTAAAAATTTAAAATTAATTAACAGAATATAAACAAATAAAAGCAAAAATTAAAATCTTTTTTTCTTGTAAAAGAAATAATGAAGCATTTGTCAGTGTTTAAACCAAGTCTATTTTTTAAACACCACAAACAAAGTTGTTTAAGAGACTGATTTAGTTTATTGAAACTATCGTGATCTTTAACAGCAAGAAATAATTTGAGATCATCAGCAAACATAAGAATTTTGCAGTTTGGAATATAGAAATTTATATCATTAATAAACAAAATGAATAATAGAGGCCCAATGTGGCTGCCTTGAGGTACACCTGACGTAACTTTTATAGGTTTCGAAAAATAATTTCTAAAAATAACTTTTTGAGTTCTATTATCTAAAAAAGAACGAAACCATGAAATAAGACTTTCAGGAAAACCAATCTTTGTAAGCTTGTATAATAAGATATTATGATCTGACCGAGTTGATCTTTACTAAAATCTGTATAAATTGAGTCAACCTCTTTCAATTTCATTATTTAAAAAACTACAAAATAGCAGCAGATTTGTTACAGTAGATCTTTTTTGCATAAAACCATGTTGAATTTTGCATATAATATTTTTACAATAAAAATATAAGTTCTGTGTAATAATAGCATCAAAGATTTTTGGAATGGCTGATTGCTTACTAATCCCTCTGTAGTTTTCAATTTTATTTTTTATGCCCGATTTGAAAATTGGTGTAATAAATCAGTTTTTCCATAATAGTGGAAAACAAGATGTTTTTAATGAACAATTAAAGATGAAACTATTTTATTTAGGCCTGGACCACATTTTTTAATGAATGCTGAGGGAATGCCATCAGGTCCTGCACTGTAACTAACTTTCATCTTGTTTATTTCCTCAGAAACTTCATATTCAGTTATACGTATATTATTTAAGTTAGAAACCTGGGCATCAGGAGTGTAAGTGTCCAAGTAAATATGATCAAGAGGAGAATCATCAGTAGTATAAACAGACTGAAAGAAATCAGCAAACAGGGGTGGTAGCCTCAAAAGCCTCACGCTTTTTTTTTTTTTGGTCGATTGCAAAGACGTGACGACCATCAGTGTGGTAGCCTAAAAAACGAAACGACTTTCATTAGTACTGCCAAAGTGAATATTCAAAAAGTTTTATAAAATCTATTACAATTTATAAATTTGACGTTTCGTGTGACATTAAGTAAACAAAAAAATTAGTAAATAAACAAAAAGTGTTTCGAAATTTGAAAGTATTTATTTAAAATAAAATTAAAATCTAAAAGAAAATGTTTTTTTTTTAATGAAAATAGTGACAGTGATGAAGATTGTGTAGATTTAACACTTGAAAGAAGTATATTAAGAGATCGTAGTAACCCTCTTGGATTAAAAGAAAAAGTGTAAATTCATATTTCTTAGAAAATGTCGGTTTTACTTAATTATTATTTTTATAGATTTCAGCAATATTTTAGATTAAACAAAGAAAGTTTCTGCAAAATATTAGAAGAAATTAATCTTAACCCCACGCATAAGAGCACAGCAGTTCCACCAATTTTAAAATTAGCAGCAACATTAAATATGTTATCTACTGGAAGCTATCAACGTTGTGTTGGCAGTAATTTTTTATTTGGAATGTCACAGAGAACAATATCCAGAATATTTCAGGAAACAATTAATGGAATGGAGGAATGTCTCTGTATGAAATGGATTAATTTTGATCCAGAAAACTTCATGAATTGTAAAGTTCATTTCTACAATAAATTCAAATTGCCGGGCGTAATTGGATGCATCGATGGGACGCACGTGCCTATTCTTAAACCAGAAATAAATGAACACAATAATAAAAAAATTTACTTGAAAAATTGTTTATTATTATTATATACCTATATCAATTATTAAAATACTAAATAAAAATTATATATGGCCGACACAAAATGAACTTAAAAAATTGCAAAAAATTGTTTATTATTATTATTATTGTCAAATATTTGTTTCACAAATCACTAAAAAACACTAAAGCGACACCTATTTACCTCTCGTCCAAAATTTTGACGTTATCGACTAAAAAATTGGTCGATATCGCTTTTGGGGCTACCAAATGCGACGAAACAGAAAAAAAACAGTCGTGACGCTTTTGAGGCTACCACCCCTGGTTTGCAATAGATTCAGCCGAGTCAGAGCTCACTCTATTTAATTCCATGTTATTTGGGAAACCATCAGAATTTTGTTTATTTTGTATGTGTTTCCAAAATTTATTTGGATCAGTTTTGATGTCCCGTTCAATATTACGGATATAAGGAAAATATGAATTTGAAATTTTAGATTTTAATCTTAATTTTATTAGTTTATACGCTTCAAAATCAACAAGATTAGAAGAACTACACGCCACTTACTAAAAAGTCTATTTTTTTCAGTTTTTAATAAACGAATTTCAGGACTAATCCTTGGACAACGTTCACTACAGAAATCTTGTACAAGAATAACTGGTACATGTTTATACATTAAACATTGATGATATTATAAAATTCATTACACAATATATTAATATCTGTTAATTTAATAATTATTATCAAACAAAATATCGGCAGGCCAATACAATGTTATATATTTAGTATATTAAAAGAAAATGGAAGTTTCCATGTTACCTTTAAAGAATTTTATAATAAAGTTGTAGTAGAAATCAAAAACTACAATACTACGTTTTATATTGTACCTGTATACATTTGCTATAGCAGCTGGAATGATGAATTTAATAAACTAAAACACTTTTTAAAAGAATTAAATCAAAGCAATATAATGGTAATAGGCGACTTTAACGCAAGAATTGGTCAGATGAACAGTATATTTAAATATGATATAAAATCTAAAGATTTAAAGCTAAATAGTAAAGGTAAATACATTTTGGAAATGTGCATGAGTTAGGATATTACACAATCAATGGGTGTACAAAAGGGGATGAAAGTGGTGAATATACGTTTATTAACTCCAACGGTGCGTCAGTAATCGACATATGCATGGTTAAAGGGAAATGGGAAAATATTTTAGAAGTGTTCAACGTAAGTGAAAAAAATTATACAGATATAAATAATGAATATGACAAAATAAATATGGTGCCAAAAATACTTTGGAAAGAAAACAATAAACATCAACAGCAAAAAATGATAGAAAAAAGTATAGAAATAAAAATTGAAAATATAGCCGTAGAGGAAATTAGTCGAAATCTAAAAAACTGTATTATAAATTCAATAGTAAGAAAATCGAACAATAAACATTTCGAGAAGAGTGGTTTGATTGGCAATGCTGGAAAGCAAAAAAAGAGTCGTTTAAGTATCTCAGAATGTACAAAAAACCGATGTAGTAGAATATAGAAAACTCTATATAAAAACAAATCGAGAATTTAAAGAATTATGCGTACAAAAATATATATATATATATATATAACAATAATCTTGCGATAAGTTTAATAAAAGCAAAAGATTCTAGAAGCATATAGAAAACTATCAACAAATTAAAGGGATTTGTTCCCGTTTTGGGCAGAAAAATATGTGCGCAAGAATTAGCAAACCATTTTTCTATACAATTAAATCCACTTAATTCATTACTATCTATCCAATTTGCATTTTGCAGAGTCTGATACGCTTTTTTTATAGACTTAAAATCTACATTCGATTGTATTGACAGAAATTCCTTGATATATAAATTTTATATAAATTTAAAATGATACTGAAAGCAATATACGCAAAAACTATTGCAAAAGTCTGGAATGGCCTAGCAGTATCGGATGAATTTCTGACTACGATTGGGCTTAAACAAGGATGTATTATAAGTCCAACCCTATTTACAATGTTCATTGATGATATCGTAGAAATACTGCCAGGAGTCGTACAAATATTAGAATTATTAATAAAAATATTTATGTATGCTGATGATATGGTTATATTAGCGGATTCATGATTCACTACAGTTAATGATGAACAAGCTTAGCTAATATTTTAAAAAATGGAATCTGGTAATAAATCCCAATAAAACTAAAATTATGGTTTTTAAATCGCGTGGAAGATTGGCAAAAAATTAAAAATGGTATTTCGATGGAACGAAAATAGATATCGTGAATGAATACAAGTATTTAGGAATTATTTTAACATCAAAAATTAGTATGTAATATATAAACATCTGGAAGAATGGTATAACCAAAGAACAGCAGCCATAAATGGTAGATGGAAAATTTTGTTAGAAAATGATAATGTACCGCACTCTGCTAAGTAAAAAATATTTATGTCAGTTATAAGATCGGTAATGTGTTATGCAGCACAAACTTGGGGTTATAAGGTTATATAAAATACAAATATGTTGAAAAAATACAAAAATATTTTGTAAAAAGAGTCTTTAAATTACCAAACTATTTTCCGGATTACATCATTTACGTAGAAACTGGTCTAGCACCACTTTATCTGTATACACTAAAGTTAAATGTGGATTATGTAATTAAAACTATGGGTGAAGATAAAGAAAAGTTAACATATAAAATTGCAAATATTAAAGAGTTGCATATTAAACATTGGGTGCAGCTAGCACAAGAGCACGATTTAGCTATGAACTTGAACCAATTTGATGGTGAAATGGAAAAGTGAGCTATGTAAGCTAATTTGTAAAATGGATGAAGATTATAGAAAACAATATATGTATAAGGCGAATACATCAAATTATAGAAATTTTTATATAAACTTCAACGTGTACAATGTGTAATTTGCAGAAAGAGGAAAATATTTTATATTTTTTAACAGAATGTCCAGTACTGGGAGAATTAAGAAAAATATATTTTAAAAAAAAATGTGTTAAATGTAGATGAAGGAATGAAAATTCTAAATGGTTTAAATTGGAAAGTTTTATCAGGCTACACAGCGGAGGCATATAAATATAGAAAATTAATACCGGATGAATACAGATAATAAATATAATCATAATAATAGTAATAATGACAATAAAATATTTATAGTGGTAAGAACCATCATAATACTAATGAAGTATAAATATAAATAATAATAATTATAATTATGATAATAAAATATAAATAATTAAATAAACTTAATATCTAATAATTGAAACATATACTATTTACATCAATAACTATAATGATTACAGTTAAAGTAGACGATTATATAAGCCAATGATTTTTTTGTATTTTTTAAATAATAATGAATTAAAACATGTAATTTGTAAATATTAATAATGATTTTAATAAAATACTTTTTGAATTGAATTGAATTAAAAATCAAAAATTAATAGAAATTCTAGAAGCTATGAAAAATAATAATCTAAAACTACAACCTTCTAAGTGTAAATTTTTGTGCAAAAGAAGTTAATTATTTAAGCCATATTATCACTCCAGATGGTATTAAGCTTGATAATAAAAAAAATTCTGCTATAAAAAATATTTTCCCTCCACAAAATTAAAAACAAGTAAAATCTTTCTTAGGACTTGTAGGATATTATCGGTAATTTATTCCTAATTTCTCTGTAATAGCTAATCCATTAATTGTTAAAAAAGATGTACCTTATATTTGGGTTGAATTTTGTGATGAAGCCTTTCTTATACTCAAACATTTAATTACTCAAACTCAATTTCCAGTTCTAAGCTATCCAAATTTTGAAAAAGAATTCTTTGTAACAACAGACGCATACAATTCAGCTATTGGTGCTGTTTTGTCGCAAAAAAATACTTTAAATGGTAAAAATGTAGATCAACCAATTGCTTTTTCTAGTTCTAGTAGAACTATAAATAAAGCATAGTGAAATTATTCCACAATCGAAAAAAAAGCGTTAGCTCTAGTTTGGGCTGTAGGTTACTACAGACCTTATTTATATGGTCGTAAATTTACAATCATAACTGATCACAAACCACTAGTGTGGATATTCAATATAAATAATCCAACGTCTAGAATAATGCGCTGGCGTATTAAACTGGAGGAATATAGTTATATTGTTGTCCACAAAGCGGAAAATCTAAATACTGCTAATGCTTTATCTAGGCTAGAAACAAAACAAATAAATATCGTAACTAAATCAAAAACCAAATCCAATAAAAATTCAGAATCTACAAATTCCACAAATCAAAAAGGTACAAATTCTCAAAACATTGTTCCAAATTCAGAAATTACAAATTCTCAAAACATAATTCAAAATCCGAAAAATTTAAATAATCCAACAGCTAATCCTAAAAACTTAGTAGAATTAACAGATATTAACGAAATCAATTCAATTCTAAAAGAATACCATAACAGTCCTGTTGGTGGACAGCAAGGCGTATTTAGAACATTAAAGAAAATCAAACAATTATATTATTGGAAAAATATGAAAAAAGATATTACAAAATACATATCAACTTGCGAAACTTGTCAAAAAAATAAAGCTCATACAAAAGTTAAAATTCCAATGAAAATTACTGATACTCCGTTTAAACCTTTTGAAAAAGTTTCACTAGACATCATTCGTCCAATACCAATAACAATTTCTGAAAATAAATATATATTAACCTTTCAAGATCTATTAACAAAAATTTTATTAGCAATACCTATTCCTAACCAAGAATCCAAAACTGTTGCCGATGCTTTTGTCAGAAAAATTATTTGTGTCTTTGGTACTCAAAAAACTTTGTTAACCTGACCAAGGTAGAAATTTCTTGGGAATTTTTTTTAAAGAGGTATTGTTTAAAGACGTTGTTGAAAATAAAAAAAAATCAAACAACACCATACCACTCTCAATCCAACGGGTCTTTAGACCACAGTTCATTAGGCAATTATATTCATAGTTATGTCAATGGCGATCCTAATAACTGGGATAGTTGGTTCGAATTTGCTACTTTTAGCTATAATACCACTCCAAACTCTTCTACTAATTATACACCTCATGAGGCACTTATACACCTCATGAGGTACTTTTTGGACATAAACCGGAATCGCCATTAGCTATTTCGAGATCAGTAGATCCTGTATACAATTTTGATGACTATGTGCAAGAACTAAAAGCTAGACTACAAAATAGTTACGCAAAAATCAGAGAAAATTTAATAAATTCAAAAAATAAAAACAAATTAAATTTCGACAAAAACGCGAAAGAGCTAAATTTAATAGTAGCACAAAAAGTTCTATTAGAAAGTAAAGCTCGAGCATATAAAAATTTTTCTTCAATCTTTGAAGGACCTTATGAAATAGGCGAAATAAATTCTCCTGAAAATAGTATACAATTAAAACAAGTTCATAATAATTTAGTGAAACCATATATAACCTTAAAAAAAAATCAATATTTTTTTATATTCATGTTAATTTAACTGTATTATATAATATTTTTTTTAATCCCAATTCTCAATCAAACAAAAAAAATCTTCTCTATCAAATAAATGGGAGACTATCGAATCACAACAGCATATTGGAAAATTATTATTTATCTTGATTTAGATCTCTTATTCCAAAATCATAGACAAATACAGTTTAATTTCTTGGATCTACAATCAATTTGTAAAAAAGTAAAAAAAAACAAGCACCAACAGATCATTGTCCACTTACTATTAAAATGTTAAATAACTCCTTAACTGAAATTTGGAATAAAGATAAAGAATTATCACAAATATTTTTGCATAATAGAAAAAAGAGAAGTTTATTTGATGCGGGAGGTTTTATTTAAAAAAAAGCATTTGGTGTTATGGATGGAGAAGATTCAAAATTAATAGAAAGTAAGATAAATGATATTACAGAATCTAATCAAAAGTTACAGCATATTACAACAAAACAATTATTTATACTAAAAAAACATTATTGATTCATATAAAAACATTACTCATTTAGTTGAGAAAAATAAAATTATTATGTCAGAACAAATTTCGGAAATTAATAACTCAGCGACTCTTCAAAGAATTCTGCACGAGTTCGATGATGCATCAACAATTCTGAATCTCGCAATCCAAACAGCTTCCAATATTCAAAACAGTATATTAAACTCTGTAGCATTAGATCTGTATAATAAAATTGATATTAATACTATACATCCGCAACAAATTATATATGCACTAGAAAAAATCTTTATCAAAGAATTTCAAATTCCTACAGAAATTTCAATGAACAATTTCTTTACTGTATTAAAATGTTTAGATATTGAATTAAAATCTACAGATAATGGATTAATTTTCGAATTACGTATGACATTGGTGCAAAATAAAATTTTCAAAATTTTCCAATTCCAATACTACATAATAATAACACTTATTACTATATAAATTTTGAACAAAAATATGTTGCAATAGATTCAGAGCGTTCTTATTTTATAGCTTTATCTTCTTCTGTTTTTCCCCAATGCAAACAAATAACAAATAATAATTTAAAAAATTATTTATGTAAAGCAAACTTGCGAATTAAAAATTCTAATACATGTTTAGCAAAAACTATTTTACAAGAATATAATAACACATTATGTGATATTAGAATTTTTAATTTGAAAAACGAATTATGGTTCAAACTCGAAGAACCTAATAAATGGATATATATTACTCCAAAACCAATAAAAATTAAAATAATTTGCGGTCCTAATTTTCAGATTGAAACTATTGAAAAAGTGGATTAATTCAACTTTCGGAAGATTGTACAATTTAGAGTAGAAATATTAAATTATAATTACAGTTCAATCAAATACAAAAAGTCTTCAAATGGAAGAAATAAATTTTAATCTTGTTCATATAAATACAAATTTTGAAATTAATGTAACTAATCAAATAAAATTACCAATTGTTGAAGAATATTTAATAGATTCAAACATTATTTAAGTAAAAGTACATATACAAAATGTAGAATTTGAAATGGAAACACAAATATAAATAATAATAATAAAATTCAAAATCAAAAAATTATATTGTTTTCATCTTCAACATTAATTATAATAATAATTCTTTTAATCGATTTTGCAAATAAGTATATAAAAATTACATGTATAAAGATACCAAATCAGCATGATTTAGAAACACATACTGATAAGGAATAAAGTTAAAATAAATATAAAACAAATATGTATAACGATTAATAATAACTATTATATAATAAAATGTTATACAAAAAAAAAATTACATTTTACATTTTACAAACCTATTATATATTACAATTTTATTACATTAAATTTTATTAAGATTATACATTATAATTTGATTACAAATATATATATATATATATATATATATATATATATATATATATATATATATATATATATATATCATAAAACAAAAAATTATATATTATATTATATTAAATTTTTTTTATATAAATTTTATTTAAGTTCATGAAAATTTCGATATAACATATATTATTTGAATTATATTTACAAAAAAATTATTGTAATAATTTTGTCTCATACGGAGGGAGGGCTGTAGTGTCCGTGAACTCCTGTGAAATCAATCAATTTGCCGTTATAATGAAATCTATTGCTTTATCAAATTCTCATTAAATTATAGCATGTATGGCCAATATCTAGTTACGCATCCGCTGGTTAATAAAAATATTATTTGTCAATATGCAAAATAAGCATAGCTTTTCATTCTAATTGCTAATTGCTATGCACTTCTTTTCACATAATTGTAATATGTGAAAAGTAAGCACATTAATAAAATCACTGAACGATAGATTTCATGGTGGCAAATTGATTGAGTTTCAGTCAGTCGAGAGCAGTCGTATTAACAAAAACGTAAAATATCTAAAGTATATTAAATATAAAAAGAACATATATAAAATATAAAGATTTTATTGTTTTTTAAATAAATATAGTCCTAAAACCAAAAGTGAAGTTTTTTATTTGATAACTTGGTTAATTCGTCCCTTAATAAAAACATTACACTAGAGTAAGTAGTTCGAGGTAGTCATTTGGGTCCTTTAATATTAATTATTTTTATTAATGATTTAAAGCTGTATTCAATTGTTAACAATTTAAATGACTCAATACTGTTACAAAAAAAAATTAAACGTATTGCATAATTGGTGTAATTAAACCAAATGGTTTTTATGTTGAAACATGTATGGTATGTTCTTTTTCGCGTAAGAAGTATGCCTTTTATTATCCATATGATGTTTAATTCTACGTTAGAGAGAAAAAACTTAATAAATGATTTAGGTACTTTATTAGATTCTAAATTGAATTTTAAGCAGCATATTGATTTGGTACAACTGTACCGTACAGTGCAAGTCAAAAAGAATGCTAGGTTTTATTACAGAGGTACAGATATAATGAATTTAGAGATTTTTAATCTTTTCTCTTTTTTTAGCTGCTTCTCCTTCTTTTGTACTTTATTTTTTATTTTCTATATTATGTTGGTTCTGATGCCAACAATTATTGATTTTGTTTTTTTCCTGTATTCTTCCAAAGATATAGTTCTAGGAACAGCTTTGGGGTCTGTTATACGCTTCTAAAACGCTTCGATGACATTAGCTGCAGACATAATTTATTATAGCATAAAATAGGACCAGTTGCTGCATCATAATTTTTGCCGCACATTTACGGTTTCTGAAAACTCGGGAAAATAAAATTCGGCGAATCCGAGTATTAAATTTCGAAATTCGTCGAAACTTTCGAATTCGTTAAATTTTTATTAAATGTAGTAAAAAAAATAGTTTTTATTAAAGTAATAAGTTCTGTTTTAATATTTGATTCAATTAAGTATTTTATTACATATAATATTAAACAAAAAGATATTTTTTTTTGTCGTAAGTAATAAAATTTTAAAAATGACAACGAATTTAAAGATTTATCAGATAATTTAGACCTTATTTTGGTGCAAAAATTGGAAGAAACGGAAAAAGCTCTTTCAGAGTCCGTTGAAGTGGGTTTAATTGAACATAGAGCGTTGATCAATTTTTGCAAATTTTCTCTACGTTTGCCAGTATTTTTATACAGAGTGAATTCCTCTTTTAATTTGTCAAAATCAGTTTTCTCCATTGGTTCCTCATTCCCACTTTTTAATATTTGGTTTAGTTCCTCCTCAATAGTAATTTCTTTTTGTTGTTCAGGTTCAACTAAAACATCTACTTGCATATTAGATTCATTTTCGTTTACTACTAAAGTTGGGTTAGCTTTAAATAATCTTTTCATTATATCTGTTGCTAAATTTATCGCTTGTTTTGATGGAACATTATTTGTATCCTTCAGGTATTTTAAAAGATTCATCAAATTTACATTTATGCGTTCACCAACACGCTTTGAAATATTAACCAATAATGCAGTGCTAATTTGAGTATTAAATTCCTTGACTTTATTTTTCATGAAATTTATAGTAAGGTCTGGTGAGAGCAATGTAGCATCTTTTCTTCCGATCGTTTCAAAAGTTAACTTAATCGGTTTTAAGGCTTCACTCAATTCATTGAGAAGTTTAAAATTTATGTTATCCAATAAGTTGGTTGCATTCAAATCAGCAAGTGCTTAATTATAGAAGATTCCCGAAGTTGTAAAAAAACTTCAACCATGTTTGCCATTGAATAGTGATATGCTTTTAACCTGACTTAGGATCATCTTTACCACTTGTTACTTGTTTTAAATAAAACTCTTTAGTTGAAGTTTTACTTTAAGCTCTTGACTACCACTTTAGGTGATTTAAAGTGACAAGTCAAATTAAACTTGACTTCTTGACTTAATGTTGATTAAGTGAAGTTGATTATATATAATGCATTTAATACAAACCCCATTATTGTTACCAACTTACAATTCATAAACATAACTGATCTGTCAAAACATTAACCATATGCATTTAACTCAATAAATTGGTTAATCGGCTTTCGTCATTTATAATTATTTATTCGTAATGTATAATATTATGCATGCATAACGATCGCCGTTGATTTATTTGCTTATGCGACACTATACTTTGCGGATAGTATTTTAAAGGTCAGTTTTACTATATTTATTATGTAGTGTAAACAATAATAGAGTTTTATTTTACACAACAGGGCTAACTCTATGATTGTCTTTGTTAAACGTTAGTCTAAGGAGTTTACTGACCCATACGTTACTACGGCTCTTTATATGACTTGTGTTAGCCGGTACTAGAATATGCAAGTCAAGTCTGGCCACCATTTCAACAGGTGCACATTCAAAAAATTGAGTCGGTCCAACATAGATTTGTTAGATTTACTCTTCGTTGGCTTCCTGTGCCCAACACTTACCTCCTTATATTATCTCCATCTCAAACTCATAGGCATCGATAAAGAGCTGCTATCGTGTTTGTGCCTCAAGTGATTGCTGGTACTATTGATTCTCCTTTTTTTTTAACGGATTAATCTTAATATTAATTTTCGCTCGCTTAGATCTGTGTTGCTTTTTAAAATACACTTTCATTACATAGACTATGGAAAATATGCACCCATGTCGTGTGTTGGCGATCAGCAACAATATTTTTTATCTAAAATAAAATTAAACAAATGTAAAATGTTTATAAAGTTAAATATATTTCTTATATTTACCTGATCATGCTCCTTTGTTGATATCCATTTTTATACACAAAAATATATATATAAATATATATATTATTTGACAACTGTCACTCACTATCGAGTATTTTGACAAATGTCAACCTGCATTACGCAGATTTTATCTTATTGATATGATATGTGGAACAAGTTCTACATTCCACATTTTTGTAATCTGTTAACTGATTTCTGTTAACAGAAAATAATAGAAAAAAAAGGGCAATGACCAGGATGTAAGGAATATAATTAACTAACAGAATTTAAATAATGTTAGAATTTAAGGAAAGTAAAGTTAAAAGTTTTCATGTTCAATTAAAATTAATGATTACTTCACTCTCTTTTTTTCTTTTAAAAATCAAAGTTAGTTAAAAAGCGGTCGAACAAACAGATTATATAAAATTACAAACTTAAATTAAAAATATTAATATTCATATATATAAAATTATAAATCATAAAATTAATTTAAAATGTTAAATAACATATAAAAATTAAAATAAATAACTTTAACTAATAGTGAAAACCATCATATAAAATTTTAACTATTTTTAATAAAGATACGGTTTATAATGTTTTTAAGGAAACCAAAGTGTCTTTTTATTTAATAAGATTTAATTTATTTCTTTCTCCAAGCGGAAGAAACATCGTGAATGTCACGGGAAGTTAATAACAGTGCCGCGAAATTTGACTTCAGTTACAGCAAAGTTCAGCTTAACCAGTAACTTTTTTGTATTTATGTTATATGTATATTTACGAGTAGTTATGGAATAATTGTGAAGTCTGGTATTAATTTGATAATCAAAAAATAGAAATATCAATTCTAGGCGTTTTCTAGGTCGAGGTGTCCCAAAATGAAATAAATAAAGTGTCCGTACAAGATAGGTATGATACTCCCAGTGGGCAGTTGGACTAGGTTATAATTCTTCGTTTATATTGACACCTCTATGTTTCTGCTCTACGGAAAAATATCAAAACATCATTATCTCAGATTTGGATGAAATTTGAAACATAGGTTGGTATGATTGTGCACATGCTAAAATTTACTATTAATATATCATATTTTCTAGATCTAGATCATAGTAAATATTATGCAATTCTAATGACTTTTTTTGCACATAATAGTTTTGTGTTGTATTTTGTGCCTAATTTAAGGTTGATAGTTTTTGTGGGACGGGTCCCGATCAAAACTATACGAATACTATAAAATACATGATATATATCATGCCTTAAAATTTGAGTAATTTTTTATAAATTACTATTTGTTACAAAAATACTGTTAAATATTGTTGAACACATGTCAGTGTTTAAAAACTTACTACGAGTTATCTGCCAAGGTACCTCTAATAAGCAGCTTTTTCATTATATATGTTTACTTAACTTAAATAATAAGTACGTTATTTTTATATTAAAATTAAAAATCAATATACATTATTTGAACATGTTCGATATTTATAACAAGCTGCTATTTTCAATTAGTATGTTTTAATATTATATTTAATTTCTCTATAACCCAAATTTAGCTAGTATGAATGTAATTGTAATCTAGCTAGGCTATTTTAACTAAAGATTACTAGTTTTGTAATAAACTCTATCATCTAGCTTCAATCTAGCAACCAATACTTTATATCTAGTTATATCAACTATGTTTTCAGTGCTAAAAACCAAAATATAATTGATTAATCCTAACTTATAATCTAGTAATACGAAATAGTATCTTGAGTTAAATTTCCTAGAAAATCAGTGTAACTTTTCACACTAGAAACTAGCAGCATAAACCATAAACTAGCAGCATAAATCATAAACTAGTTTCTAGTTCATTTACTAAAACTTATAATCTAGCATTACAAACTAGATTCTTCAGTTAATTTTACTAGAAAATCCCTTTTATTTTTCACACTAGAAAAGCTAGAGTAATCAGTTAAATTCGTCAGATAATCTAGTTGCTAGTTAATTTAGTAAAAGTAATAATCTAGCATTGTAAACTAGATGCCTAAGTTAAATTGAAACACTATAAATCAGATTTTTTTCTATATTTTTATTTTTTATATAATGTAATTAAAAAAAAGCTGCTAACTAGGGGGAGCAGATAACTCATAGTATGTTGTTTAACAGCGATTTATGTCCAATAGTTTTTTGTAATTAACATTATCTTTGTAACAAACAGTGTTAACAGTGTTAAATTCCTTCAAAATTCCTCATCTTTATTATTTATTGATTTAATTTTATATTTTTATTTCTTTAATAATAAATAATATCATTAAAATAACTATAATAAGTATAAATATGCGTAATCACGAATCCAATCTGTGTACAAAATTTCATTGAAATTGGATAATATTTACCATATGTTCTAGAACATATGAAATATTAATCGGAAATTTTAGCATGGACCACATAGAGCTACTAACGTCTACATTAGGCTACACATGCGTAATCACGAATCCAACCTGTGTACAAAATTTTATTAAAATTGAATAATATTTACCATATGTTCTAGAACATATGAAATATTAATCGGAAATTTTAGCATGGACCCCCTCAGGCTACTAACTTCTACCTTAGTCTACACATGCGTAATCACGAATCCAAACTGTGTACAAAATTTCATTGAAATTGAATAATATTTACCATATGTTCTAGAACATATGAAATATTAATCGGAAATTTTAGCATGGACCCCCTAGAGCACGGGTGGGCAACAGTTGTAGACAAAGGGCAAATTTTTTTCTTAAAAAAAAGTGGCGGGCCATTTTATCTGTATATGAAAAAAAAAAGACATTTATTTTTAAGTATAAACAAGCGATAGAATTTTTGGTAAACTATTTTCATTTAAATAATATTTATTTTTAAATTCATTTAAATAATATTAAATATAAATTAATTGAACAAAACATAAAAAAATCTATTAATTTTATATGTATAAAAATAAAATATATAGAAATAACATAAGTTAATAGTTAATAACACAAAAAATTAATGACTAGCATTATAAATCTTTTGATTTTCCACAATTTCCTCGATTTTTGGTGATAGTTCGCTGGTGGCAATTCGCAATAAAGAGACCAGATTTACGTCCGTCATATTGGAGCGATAACGAGACTTAATAAATTTCATTCTTGAAAACATTTGCTATCATAAATAAGTAGAACCAAGCATAACTAAAAAATTTTGTTCTAAATTTGTTAGTTTTGAAAAATTTTCAGAACTTAACGATGCATAAAAGTCTATCAATTTCATTGCCTTGAAATTTTCATTTAGTATAGAATTACTCTGTAAATCAATTAATTCCAAATGAATCTCTGGAGGAGCCTTTTCAACCTCAAAAGAAAATGGTGAAGAAATCAAAGATAAATTATCTTCCATCTTTTCAAAATCCTGAAAACGACGCAAGAATTCCGCATGTAAATCAGATAAAATGGTACTATATTTTATAAACTCTGATTTCGAAATTGCATTTCTCAGTTTCATAGTTGGAAAATGATTTAAATTTTCATCGAGCAAATTTTTAGAAAAAAGTAACAACTTTGTCCGAAATGATTTCACATGGTCATACCATTGTGATTATAAATCACAAAACAAAAATAACCAAAAACAAAAAACATTCAAATTTTTTTAAACATATATTCTTTTGAAGTGAATATTTTTTTGAAGTGAATTCTTATTGTAATACGAAATGAATAATTGCAAAAAAATTAAAAAAAAATTGTTATATAGATTAATTTCAAATGTACTATGTTTTGCTATCGGGCCGGGTAAAATATTAAATCGGGCCGTAATCGGCCCGCGGGCCGGCTTTTGCCCACCCTTGCCCTAGAGCTACAAACGTCTACATTAGGCTATATATGCGTAATCACGAATCCAACCTATGTACCAAATTTTATTGCAAACTGATAATAATTACTATATGGTGTAGAACATATGAAATATTCTTTGGAAACTAAGTTGCTCATATATTAGTTTCCCATGAACACAATAAAACTACCTGATACAAATTTTTGGAGCAATAAGTAGGTCACAAATTCAACCTGTGTGTGAAATATAATTATAATTGGGTGCCAATTAGTGTATGATGTAGAGTATTGAACTTGTGAAATATAATTGGACATTTTAACATGGAACCACTGGATTACCGACTTTAAACTTTGCAGACAGTAAGTACATAAGGAAGCTACTATGTGTGTCAAATTTCATTCAAATCAGATAATAAATACCATATGCTCTAGAGCATATGAAATTTTAATCGGAAATTTTAGTATGGACCACCTGAAGGTATTAACTTCTATCATGGCCAACACATGCATAATCAGAAGGTCTACCTTTGTACCAAATTTCATTAAAATCAGATAATAATTACATGCTATAAAACACGTAATTATATAAAATTCGGAAACTAAAACTGTTTTCTAGGAACCCTCTGAAGGTCTCCAAATTTCAGGAGAGCCAACTAGATTACAAAATTAGCCTATATATAAAATATCTTTGAAATCGGTTAACAATTACTCTATGCTGTAGAACATATTAAAAAAAAAAAATTAAAAAAAAAAATCGGAAATTTAACATGAACCCTTTAATCCTACTAACCTGTAATTTGGTAAACCTATGCAGAATCATGAACTCAACCTGTATACCAAATTTCATTGAAATCGGATAATAATTACAAGCTGTAGAACATAAAGCAAATATTCTTCGGAAACTAAGCTGCTCATATATTAGTTTCCCATGAACGTACTATACCTACCAACTACAAATTTGTGGAGTATCAAGTAGATAACAAAATGAAACTGTGTATTCAATATCATTGAAATTGGGTGAAAGGTACCGTAGATATAGAGAGTTGAACTTATGAAAAGTAATTACGGATTTTTACATGGACCCACTGAAGTATCGACTTTAAATTTTACAGACACCAAGTACATACGGAAACTATCATATGTACCAAAATTTATGCTAATTAGATAAAAATTACTATATGCTCTAGAGTATACGAAATTTTAATCGGAAATTTTACCATGGACCCCCTGAAGTTACAGACCTGTATCTTGGTAGGCTTGTGGATAATCATGATACCAACCCATGTTTTAAATTTCATCCAAATCTGAGACATGAATTTTTTTTTTACATTTTTCCGTAGAACAAAAACACGTAGGTTCCCACATAAATGGGGAAATCTAACATGGTCCCACTGAAAGGATCGATCTCATCTTGTACCGGCACCTGCGCGAAGTCTGTTAGAGCCTGTGTGCCAAATTTCATTAAAATCGGACAAGCTGTTCTAGGAGATGTTGCTGCGCACATAAAAAGCGTACGTCCCCCGGACACTTTTTTTTTTGCATTTTCGGACTCCCCGACCTCGGAAACGCCTAGAAAAAAATTTTAAGCGAACTTTTTTTTTTGACCATCCAACCCATCACCAGACTTTATAGTATTTCATACTATTCGTAAAATAATATTTAATTCATTAAGAAATTAATAAACAAATGATATTTGTTTTGGAATGATTTCCATTATTTTGTCCACGGCACATAGTAACTATTTCTCGGTTGAAACTTTGTTTTTAATAAAACTAATCTCTCTATTTTCTAAAATATTATAAAATGAACCAATCACCACAGATCATTCATCATGCCATAATATGGATCTATTGTTCTATATTTTATATTGTGATCGAAATGGCATGATCGTTGTAGTACATTATATTAAATAATTTATAATTAATTCACTTGTGATAAAAGATAAAATCGAACAGTCGCGAAAATATTAAAACAAAGTTGAAATCGAGAAGTAGTTGCTAAGTGCCGTGAAATTATTATAGAACATTTGAATTTCAATTAATTAGAATAGTTTCAATATAAACATTTATTTCATTTTAAAAATAATATGTACATATATAAAAAATTAACTTCGCAGTTGATCTTAAAATCAACTTTTTTCTTAAACAAAAAAAAACCATTAAATAAAATAATTTACTTTTGCTTTAAAAAAAACTTAAATCTGTACAAACAATATAAATAAAATTAAATTAATATAAATACTTATATAAAAAAATTTCTATTTAATTTAATAATTAACTAAACAATAGAATTTGTGATTAATTTTGCTATTTAAAAATAAAACTTAAATTATATTAAAATTTCTAGTTCAAGTAAAAATAATTAAATATATATATATATTCTTGTTTTCTATTTTGTAAAATAAATATTAAAATTGAAAATATTGAACTAGTGTTTTTTTAATTTATGTTTAAAAAATCCTAAACAATATTTTTTCTTCTTCAAAGGATTATTGATATTTAAATATTTATTTAATATTATGCACACTTATTTTTTACGTAATTAATAAAAAAAAAGTTTTTTTGAATTCACTTAATTTTTTTGTTGTTTAGAATTAGATTTTTGATTTCTTCGAATGCCTGGACGGTTTCCCATTCATTAATATCTTTAGCTATCATGGCATGTGATCTTTTCAGTCCCCGTATTAATAATAATTTGCTTAAAGCAACTAATGTTCTAATAATTTCTAAAGGATAATGTATTTTAAAATTATCATAACGATATTTTAATAAAAAAATAAATATATTATGTACCATTTTTTATATCAGCTATTACTTTTTTTATATTTATTTGTGCCATTAATGGATAAAAGTTCTTTTGTAGATCTCCACTATCTGAACCAGTTAATTCAATAAAATATGCTTCAATCTGTAATTTAAATTTTTATTTAAAAAATAAATCTCACAGTAAACATCAAATTTTTACCAGCAAACCACCATAACATATTATTTTATGGTACATTTTTAAAATTTGTTGAATGTTTTTCCCATTTTTAATTAAACTAAGTCTGTGGCTTTTCGTTTTTCCATCAGGCTTATTATTTGAACTTTATTGTCAATATTTGGCAATAGTTTACATAGTTTTGAAATCTGTTAATAAAATGTTTGTATGAATAGAATAAACTAAGTAAAACTACCTACATCATCTTCAATATTGGTAGTGTTATTACGAATAGTATGAAATACTATGAAGTCTGGTGATGGGTTGGATGGTCAAAAAAAAAAGTTCGCTCAAAATTTTTTTCTAGGCGTTTCCGAGGTCGGGGAGTCCGAAAATGCAAAAAAAAAAAAGTGTCCGGGGGACGCGTACGCGTACGCGTACGCTTTTTATGTGCGCAGCAACATCTCCTAGAACCGCTTGTCCGATTTTAATGAAATTTGGCACACAGGCTCTAACATACCTCGCGCAGGTGCCGGTACAAGATGAGATCGATCCTTTCAGTGGGACCATGTTAGATTTCCCCATTTATGTGGCAACCTACGTGTTTTTGTTCTAAAATTTAAAACATAGGTTTTAAAACATAGGTTGGTATCATGATTGTCCACAAGCCTACCAAGATACAGGTCTGTAACTTCAGGGGGTCCCTGGTAAAATTTCCGATTAAAATTTCGTATACTCTAGAGCATATAGTAATTTTTATCTAATTAGCATAAATTTTCTTACATATGATAGTTTCCGTATGTACTTGGTGTCTGTAAAATTTGAAGTCAATACTTCAGTGGGTTCATGTAAAAATCCGTAATTACTTTTCATAAGTTCAACTATCTATATCTACCGTACCTTTCACCCAATTTCAATGATATTGAACACACAGTTTCATTTAGTTTTCTATTTGATACTCCACAAATTTGTAGTTGGTAGGTACAGTACGTTCATGGGAAACTAATATATGAGCAACTTAGTTTCCGAAGAATATTTTCTTTATGCTCTACAGCTTGTAATTATTATCCGATTTCAATGAAATTTGGTACACAGGTTGAGTTCATGATTCTACATTGGTTGACCAAATTACAGGTTAGTAGGATTAGGGGGTCCATGTTAAATTTCCGATTTAATTTTTTTTTTTTTTTTTTCATATGTTCTACAGCATATAGTAATTGTTAACCGATTTCAAAGATATTTTATATATAGGCTAATTTTGGGATCTAGTTGGCTCTCCTGAAATTTGGAGATCTTCAGGGGGTTCCTAGAAAACAGTTTTAGTTTCCGAATTTTATATAATTACGTGTTTTATAGCATGTAATTATTATCTGATTTTAATGAAATTTGGCACAAAGGTAGACCTTCTGATTATGCATGTGTTGGCCATGTTAGAAGTTAATACCTTCAGGGGGTCCATGCTAAAATTTCCGATTAATATTTCATATGTTCTAGAACATATGGTAAATATTATTCAATTTCAATGAAATTTTGTACACAGGTTGGATTCGTGATTACGCATGTGTAGACTAAGGTAGAAGTTAGTAGCCTGAGGGGGTCCATGCTAAAATTTCCGATTAATATTTCATATGTTCTAGAACATATGGTAAATATTATTCAATTTCAATGAAATTTTGTACACAGGTTGGATTCGTGATTACGCATGTGTAGACTAAGGTAGAAGTTAGTAGCCTGAGGGGGTCCATGCTAAAATTTCCGATTAATATTTCATATGTTCTAGAACATATGGTAAATATTATTCAATTTCAATGAAATTTTGTACACAGGTTGGATTCGTGATTACGCATGTGTAGACTAAGGTAGAAGTTAGTAGCCTGAGGGGGTCCATGCTTAAATTTCCGATTAATATTTCATATGTTCTAGAACATATGGTAAATATTATTCAATTTCAATGAAATTTTGTACACAGGTTGGATTCGTGATTACGCATATTTATACTTATTATTGTTATTTTAATAATATTATTTATTATTAAACAAATAAAAATATAAAATTAAATCAATAAATAATAAAGATGAGCAATTTTTGAAGAAACCACTGTTTGTTACAAAGATAATGTTAATTACAAAAAACTTTTGGACATAAATCGCTGTTAAACAACATACTATGAGTTATCTGCTCCCCCTAGTTAGCAGCTTTTTTGACTCTGGTTCTGAGTCTGGTTTATTTCCATTTTTTTTAGACGATGTTTTTTTTTCTTAGATGGACTTAGCTTTAATCTAATATTTTCCAAACGGATTTTCCAGATGCCTTTTTTGAATCTCTAGAGTCCTTTGGATCAAACCAGTACGTCTAAATTTATACAAATATTTTATTGATATACATATACTTAATTAATTAAAATATTTGACATTAGGTTATATTTAATTACATGTTGTGGAAGTTCTGGTATGTCAGTGCATCCAAGCTGAGGATATGAGCTGACAATACTCTGAGCTAAAACCAGCTTTTGTTGAGTAGAAGGACAACTATAATAAAAAAAAAATTAACTATAATTAAAAAATATTGTATTGCTTACTATCCACAGTTCATCACCAAATCACCAACAAGAATTATGTTTAGTTGAATGATTTCACCATTTGATAGGTTTTAGCCCCCTATTTAGCTGTGCTTCCAGCACACATCCATTACGACTCTTTTATAATGTCTTTTGTATAGTAGAAGGTGTAGAATGTGTATTGTAAATAATTTATGTTTTCATAATCAACGTCCGGCGGCACCAAATTATAAATAATTTTCATAATACTTTTAATTGGACCTAGTTTTAAATTTAATTTGTAGAGATCCGACTCAGTGATGGACTTCAAATTATCCTCATTTATTGCTTCATCTTTAAAAAGAATTATACAAAACATTAATATTTTTATTATTAAATTTTGTAATATTATACCGGTTTAATAATATTAAATACACTTTAAATTTAATGTGTAGTTCTAGTGAAAATAACTATGTTTTCCTAGTCGTTCTCACTGGAATCTAGTTATATGTGAATAATTTAGTGTATTCACAAGTGAGAGATAAATTATGTTATAATTTGGTGCAATATTTATATATCGGTCGCAATTTACGCGCGCAATTTGCATGCAAGATTTTGTTTAATTTTCATGATAGAATTTTGTTCGACGAAATAATATATGGCATATAATTAAACTGGAACAGGGACATCCTTATCAAAATTGTGTTTTTGAAGCGGATTGCTCAGAATATTATTCTTCATTGAATTTTTCATGTACAGCAGGCATCTTATTGATGGCTCCTTATTTAAGAAATCAGTTTTTAAAATTTGAGTGAATTTTGAATTAATTTTATTTTTTATTAAAAGATTTTTATTAAAATCATTTATTTTTTATTAAAACATTGTCAGACTTTTTTATTGCAATTTGGACTGTC
Source organism: Rhamphomyia laevipes (assembly GCA_963920725.1). Classification (NCBI taxonomy): domain Eukaryota; kingdom Metazoa; phylum Arthropoda; class Insecta; order Diptera; family Empididae; genus Rhamphomyia; species Rhamphomyia laevipes. The sequence continues at coordinate 35,962,482 of OY987256.1, forward strand.
GGTCAAACTTTTCTAAAATTTTGTTATCGCAAGATTTTCTGGTGCTAGATTTTATTATTGCAAGATTTTAATGTTGCAAGATTAATAAAAAAATGCAAGATTTTGTTACTGAGTTTTTTTGTGATGATGTCTTACATACCGCTCCCTAAAAATATATATGTATAAAATATGTTACGCGCTGCGCTAATTGCATATTGCAACAACTTAAATCTAGCTACGAAGAACTAAACTAACTTTAACTGTAAATTTAAACTGCAATTCTAGTGAAACTTACTATGTTTTCCCAGTCGTAGCCATTATGGCGTTATGGCATATAGCCTTATGACACGGTACCTTTTTTGTGTATTAATTTTTTTACTTAATAAAAACTCAGAAGATTCCTTAAATTATTAAGTATAGTTTATTAATTCTCACGTTTCTATAAAAATTTTACACAATTTTATGTTTAATAATAGAAACAATATAGTATATACAGGGTGGGCCAAAAGTCACCATGGGGTTTAAAAATTTAATAACTTTTTCGTTTATATATTTTTTTTATTTTTTTTTTCTAGATTATAAAATATACAAAATGGAAATTTTTTTACGCTAAGTATGGAAAATAATGTCACTTAAATGACCACCGTTATTAGCTTCGCAATGATGGGCTCTTCTTAGAGCATTTTCCATAACATCTTTCAACATTTGTGGCTGTAGCGCTCGAATTTCTGCAACAATGTTGGCCTTGAGTTCAAGGATTGTCTCGGGCTTGTTCACATATACTCGCTCCTTCAAATAACCCCAAAGAAAATAGTCGGGTGCTGACAAATCTGGCGAACGCGCTGGCCAATTAATTTCCGAATTTCTTGAAATTATTCGTGTGGGCAGTGGCTCCATCCTGCTGAAACCACATCTCAGGTCTGTTTTCAAGAGCAGGACGTAAAAAATTTTCTATCATAAACCGATACCGCTCTCCATTTACGGTTACAGCACTTCCATCTTCATTTTCGAAGAAGTAAGGCCCAATGATATTTTCAGATGTAATGCCACACCATACTGTACACCTAATGGGGTGCAATTGGCGTTGATGAATGGCTCTTGGATTTTCAGAACCCCAGAACCTACAGTTCTGCTTATTAACAAAGCCATTCAGATGAAAATGAGCTTCATCACTCATAATCAGATTTTCAATAAAGTTGATTTCATTTCTGGCCAACTATTGAAATTTAACTGCAAAATTTAGACGTTGCCGATGATCTGCGTTTTTCAATTCTTGCACCAATTGCACCTTATATGGGAATAACAGTAAATCTTTTTTTAAAATGCGCCGTAGTGACGTACGAGACATCCCTAGCTCAGCAGAACGCCTTCTGGTAGATGTTTCTGGTGTTTCGTTAACACTTTGCTCTACACGTTCAATATTTTCCGCAGTGTGAATTATACGCGGTCTACCGGTTCGAGGAAAATCACTTACGGTGCCATGTTGGTGGTGACGATCAACTAAGCAACGAATCATGGCTTCAGAGGGCGAAATTCTGACGTTAAAATGGCGACGATATGCTCTTTGCGTTAAAATAATTGATCGCTGATTTAAGTAATAAAATTCTATTATTCTGGTTCTTTGTTCAGTTGTGAATCTCTCCATTATTTATTCTCCAGATGTTATTTATATAATCTGAAAAAAAAAAATATATATATATATAAACGAAAAAGTTATTAAATTTTTAAAACCCCATGGTGACTTTTGGCCCACCCTGTACAATATGAATATGCTCTGGTTGATACTTCCATATAACATAATATTTTATTTCAGTTTGTTAATACAAATATTTAATAGGTTTTCCATTGTGCTTCTGACATCATAAACATTTAAACTCATAGTTAATCAACTTTTGAAAGTATTACGTTTCTTTATATAAATTTAATTTAACTTTCAATGTTTCATAAAGGTTTAATGTTTTGTATATATTTTTTTGTTTTGAAATTCAATAATTGAACTGCACAAAATTAATATTTAGTATGTACTAAAAAATATTTCTTTTTAAATAAAACTTTAATCTATTTTAAATCTAAGTAAAGAAAATAAAATAAAATTTACAAATAATGTCCTCGTTTATAATAAAATTAAATAAAAATTGGTATATTTAAACAAAAAATTCCCATTAATAAAAAAACTAAGATATATTATAGAGATGAAGTGGTATTCTCTTTGAAATAGAATAATTTTCATATAATCCTAATTTCGATTTTCCATTAGAGAATTAGAGTGCTTACAAAAATCACTGAAATATTGGAATTTTCTCTATGTATATATTATTTTTATTTATTTTTTTGTTGATTAAAAAGCTAATATTATGTTGCTTACCAAACAAATAATCATCCCTTATTTATTTATCTTTACTTTAGAGAGACTTTTGCGATTATTATTACAGCAAACATTAGTTTATTCAAAATATTTTAGGTTTAGCGAAGGAAGTTTAAAATTATTGGAAAAATAATACCTTTTTTAAAAGTCATATCCATTAAAATTATATAAGCTGTTTGTAACTTTTTGGTTTATATCAACACATCGGCAATGTTTCCGAGATAAAAATCCATAAAATGTTTAAACCAACAGAAATATTTTTTTTTTTATATATACATAGGTATATATTTTATTTAACTTACCTATACATACCCATTAAAATAATAACATAATTTTTCTTAATTAATTCAACATAGAAACATATTACATATAGTAAGGGTTAGGTTAGGTGTTAGGCGATAAATTGACATTTAAATTTAACATATATAATTACGACGCTAAAATAATTTTTTCATTAAAGATTATAATTTTGCTTAATCTTTTGTAAAATATAAATTTGGAGTAGAATAATGTACCCCGTGATGACACATGAAATTAATACAATTTATAGATTTATTAGAAGAAGTAGATATATTTAAATGATTATAGAGGAATATAGATTTATTTCAAGTGTAGGTGCTACATTTTAAATTAATTATAGTTATTTTATAATAAGCTCATTAAATAAAACTGATAATAAGTTCAAAAAAATTCAAAATTATAATTTCACAAGATATTATGTACTTGGTTATTTAGTTCGCATTATGATTAAGAATTTTATATACAATATATGATTCTCATAGCTTCATCCATTTATGTAAAAAATATTCTTAGTAACTTATTCTACCACTAGGAGAAAACAAATAAATAGTTATGTACAAATTAATTAAGGAGTTTTATTAATTTGCTCAGATATATACAAAATGTACAAAATAATTCAATAACAAATTATATATTTTATAGACTGATTACTTATCTATTTTGTATATGAATTACTTTAATTATAATTTGAATTACACAAAGCAATAGGTAAATAGTTATCTAAGATTTGTAAAAATCAGCAAACAAATTTAAGGTAGTTCAAGTAAGTTTTTTATATTATCACCATGTATAAAATACCTAATAACTTGGGTGGTAATACTTAGTTCTGGAGATTCTATATAAAATATTTCTCCAAAGTTAGTTTAGGTGATTTTACTACTGTTTTTTCTCTGGATGTAAAGCTAAAACGAAAGTAAAAACTAAAAATTTATGCAGAGACAGAGTACATGTAAATCAATAAACAATAATGCAAACTTACCGAAAATGTACGATTCAGTCCATAATTTTGTTTATAAATATTGTTTTAATTTTTCTCAACTGTACAATAGAATTGCTTCTAATTTCATTTAATATATTATATATAGTTAAGACCATCAGGAACATAAGTAACTATCAAAATAAATATGTATTTAGTACATTTATAATAATTAATATGCAAATTATATTTAGCATTTAGAAAACATTGTTCTAAAAATTCACTGTAACACAGATGACAGATGTTGAAATCATTGTTTGAGTGGTGATATTTTTATATGATAATATAAAAATATATAATGCTGTAACTCTTCAAAAACTTTTTACTGCAAAATTTAATATACATATATAAATCAATTTTACAATTTCAATTTAAACCTTATTTTGGAAGTACAAATAATGTTACAAAAATATTTTTTTTGAACTATATGAATCAAATAAAATAAATCTCATTGCATATTAAATATGTTACATTTTTTCTATTCTCAGCAATAAATATTGTTAAATTTGACATGCACTCTTTGTTATTCATAATATTTATTTGAAGCCAACATTATTGTATAACATTATTCGCAATGTTTAGTTCAAGGTTACTTTCCTTGCGAAACACACAAAAGGAAGATAGTTTCGACAGTGTCGTGTCATATATAAAAATTAGTGTTCTGTTCTAATTTAAAGTCAATAACATAACGACTGTGTGCAAAAGAAAAAATCAATAGAAAAAACTTTTATGATTTACATATCTATTTGTAGAATAAGATTCACAAGAAAGTTTTTATTTGATGTCAACATTATTTAAGCAATGTTTTTAGACTACCATACAAAATGAAACAAAAGTTATTTGTTGAGATTTTTTATATAAAACAAAATGTTATTATTAATTTAGACTTTATTCTTCTATTTTTCGTTTTAAATCTTATTTTTATCTTTTTGATGATGGCTATAATAATATGCACGACTCTTGATAATTCATAAGCTCTGTTTTTCTTTTTCTCAAATAAATTAGAAACTTATTATAAGAACTTCCTGGGTTTGGGGAAGATAAATTTGTTTTGTATTTGTATATTATGTACATTTGGACAATTTTAAATATATAAAATTCAGAAGTGCAATTGTTAGAGAAATAATCGTACATAACAAAAATAAACTAAATTATGTTATGTAGTAACTTCGTGGTTTTGTGGGAACGTTTTACTCTTCATAGACGACATGTAAAGGATGATTTTTTTTAAAACAATAGAACTGGAAATTGTAAAAAATAACACATTAAATTAAGTTTTAATCAATTTATTCAAAAGATCCATACATGTACGTCCAATTTTGGCCACTTTTCGAGCATTATTGGCCGTATGTTGTAACATACGCCATACACGAACGTGAATAACGTGAACAACACGAATAATGTTGGCCTACAAGGCGTCAATTTTTGCTGGTTTAACAAAAATTCTGACGTGATGTGAATAATTAAATTCATGGTTTTTCCTTTAATTATATAAATTTAAACATGCTACGCAGCAGAACTATTTGTGCTCCTGTAGTAATTATATATATTAAAGAATATTTTTGATTATTAAAAGTTGAATTGAATAGCTTTTAAGAAATAAGTTTATATATAACAATATATATTGACGACAAAAGGAATTTGTCGTCACAAAGAAAATGGGTAGATGCAGTACAAGATGATTGGAAATGAGAAACCGAGAATTTTATGATAGAAGGAAGAGATGAAAAATAAAAGGATTAACAAATTTATTAGTTTTGATTTTTAATAGTATATCTTTAAATTTAAAATACTACATTTTTATAATAGTAATTAAAAATTTATTATTTTATAAGTTTTAAAATTTATATTTTCATATTTTGTTCAAAAAGTAGTAATATACTATATTTCTATATTCTATGTAAATCATAGCAAAAGAAATGCTTAATATTAATAGGCACATTACAAATGATATAATTAAATTTTATTGATGAAAAATAAATATATAATTCATATAATATGTAAGTAAAAATAATTATAATATATATATTGAAGATGGATTATTTTCTTTTCAAATACTAAGTTTTTTTTTTTTAAATAGATACGATTTTAGTTAGATGTATATCAATTAGTTAGATGTATACATATAAAGGTTTAGTTAAAAGTTTTATGAGAAGTTGTAGTATATATTAAGATATGAAAATGATTTTGGAATTTAGAAAAATGTTAATTATTTGGTAGATTTTAAAACAAGAGTCCTAGCTAAGTGACGCATCTTGATATAAGATAAGACTTCAATTTCATCGGATTTTTAAATAGAAATGTGAACATTTCAAGTTAGTGGAGTTGTACAAGAGCTGTAAATGATGCAGCGGATCTTTGCTATTCCTGAGACTATGAGATGTGTTACACATATCTGATAAATGAGAATTATACAATTTATTGCCTTTATTGGGAACAATAATATATCGTGCAGTAGAAAAGTTGTATCAAGAGCTGTAGTTAATCAGCCAATCTTGACAATTATTAGACCTGCGATATATTATTTAATTCAACAAATTTAGGTTGTATCAAGAGCTGTAATTAAAACAGCCAATTTTGGCAACCATTAGAACTCATATGAGTTATTTGATTGAATAAATTTGTTTTAATTATTATAATATTCGAGAACTTCTAAAATAACATTTCGATAAATAGTTTTAATAAACATTGACTCACAGTAACTATTAAATTTGGCTTGAAAGAGTTTGAATTCTAGTAGTAAATCAAAAATCAGAAAGTAAATCAAATACAAATTAAAATAATAAAATGTATAGTAATTCATCAAAGAACTTTATATTTCATATTGGTATACATTATATATGTATATTAAATTTAATTAATTTACAACAACAAAAAAATTATGACGAGTTTTGAAATATATGGATTTTTGTTTAGTTGAAATTTGGATAATTCTAAGTGTATTGCATTAAAATGTTTATTTTGAAGTAAATTAAAATGACAAAATTTAAATAAAAAATATGTTAAATAAATTTTAAATATTTATTGCCATATTCATATATTTTTTAAATTTCTAAATAAAAATGTGTATTTAAATTTTAGAGTTTTTGAATTTTAATTTTGTTTATGTAACTTTTTTAATGTACCTTATATTAATACTAATATGTTGAATTGAAACTATGAAATGTGTAAAGTATATTTGAAACATAATAATTATAATTTTGCTATTCATTTGACATTTTTTTTTAAATTATTTTGATATTTTGTACAATTTTGATTTATTTTATACAATTTTCATTTTATGTATTACCTAAGCCGACTATAATTAACAAACCGCGACAATACTTTTTGACAAAAAACATAATAGGACCTGTCAAATTAAAATATTGTATGGAAATTTGAACTATTATAAGAAAATTTGAACGAAACTGCAGGTAAAACTCAATTTATTTAATAATTTTATTGCAATATTAATTTATTTGATTTTAATTATAATTATAGAAATACTAGGGAAATAAAATATAGCAAATAAGACAAAATTTAAAGAAGGTTTCGTCAGTAAATGAGAAAGGAATTTTTTAGGAGGTTTGTTATATTTTTAAAAATTATAAATGTACAATTTACTAAATTTTTTACTATTTTTAGAATATGCCAAAGAAATGCTGTGTGCCAAATTGTGCAACCAATTTGAATCCCGTAGTTTGTGGAAATTCGATAACTCGAACCTGCTTTTTCTTCCCCAAAGACGACACCCTTCTTGAGAAATGGATTTTGAACATTCCAAGAAAAGATAAAATAAATACAAAAAATGCTGGTGTTTGCATTTTACATTTTGATCAGCGGCAAATTAAAACATACAATTATGTAAAAGGAGAAAAAGTTATGCTAAAAAAAACACATTTGTTGAAGAGTGCAATTCCCGTAATTTTTCCAAATTTGCCATCATATTATTCAAAACGAGTCGTTATTCGAACAGATCCGGAAGATCGAAAACGAAATGGGATTAATTTGCAGGAACAAATAGATAAGGCAAAAGAAATTGAAATACAAAAAGGTGATATAATTAAAGACTTTTTGTGCATTAAACATGGATATAAAGATAAGTTAGATTTAAGTAACTGGAATATAAGAATTTGTGAAACCTACATATATATTTATATGTTAAATTTAGATGTTTCTAATGGAAACTTATTTATAAAAGTAAATATTAATATTAATGAGAATTTAGTTATTACAGTTTTTGTAGATAATAATGAACAAACTTTAACAGATTTGCAATGTATAGTACCTAATAATTTTAAAATAAATTTGTGGTCTCAAATCACGAAATTAATGAATATTTTTAAAGAAAAATTAATTGAAGAACCAAGTTCTGCTGATAAAATAATAAAGTTACTTAAATATGTAAACATTAATTTACTTAAAATTCAAAATATTGCAGACGATGGTGTCGAATTTCAATACAAAAATAATATTAATATTATCATTGATCAAATAAAACAAATGTTAAGAACACAAAACAAATTATGTTTTCGTTATTCCAGCCGGATCTTTCGTATAAATTTGCTAACCCAAAATATGAATATACGGAAATTTTTTTAATATTTGATTCTGATATATTAAATTAAATTTAAATTATTTGTGGTGCCGATAAATAAAGAAAAAATATTTCCCAACATTTTATATAAATATTATAAAAAATATAAATAACTATTGACTGACAGGTCCTATTTCAACTTGACATAGTTGTCAAAAATTGGCTGGCTCCGGCTTGTTAATTATAGTCGGCTTAGGTATTACTATCATCAAAATGATTTTAATTTTTTATGTAAATTAATGAAATCTATGAATTTTTAATAATAACTTTTTTTTTATAAAGTAAATTTCTATTTTTTCAAGGTTTTGGAAACATATAACTTCGAAATCAAAAATTCGGCGCGAATCAACTATACATCCTGGTTTCTTGAAAAAGTTCAATTCTTACAAATTTGTCTTTTTCTTAGGGGTTTGGCAGATGTTGTATAAAATTCTAACCGGCCTACGGTTAAATTATCTGACACGCGCAATTGTTTTGAAATATATTAATTGCAGCGAAAACAAACTTGCTTAATTAACACTTTTGTTAATTAAGTAAAGTAAAATATAAAAAAAAGCAGCAGGTAATTGAACGACAATAAAAAGACCTTGATTTTTGATAGAATAACGAAAATTAAGATCAGGTTTTATTTGGCTGGTTTGGATTTTAATTAATTAAAATCGAGGAGTTGATTCGTAGCTTTAAAAGTAATCGGTTGATTTTATAAAAAGTTGTTAAAAAAATTCAACTGAAGTGGTGATCAGTCACCATTAAAATATGAATTGTTAATAATAAAATATTTTTTAAAATATGAATTGTTAATAATAAAATTATTTAAAATAAATAATAGAAAAATAATATAAAAATAATATAATAAATAATTAAATAAGAATAATATATAGAAAAAAATATTTAACATCTTAGTGCAAAATTTAGCTTTGTTGCAATTTTTTATATATATGTATATACCTGAATTTAAAATCTTAAACGAAAACATTAACTGTTTCTTGATTGTGACATTTAATTTAATTATAATTTTTTGAATTTTATATGTAATTTGATTTTATGTGGGTCAGCTTTTTGTTGTTGTTGTTACATTACATTGAAATTAATTAATATACAATCGCGGTCATAGTGACAGGGAACTTGAAATTTAAATATAATGTGATAGATATTAGCTCTTTATAATGAATAAGTGCAGTGATGAAAATTGTTGTATTGACCTTAAATGTACAGTAATTTCTGAGTTAATAGCATATAATGGGATTTGTAGTAAACTTTTTCATCCAAATTGTATTAGTATTTAACGTTCCAGCATTATACATATAAAGGTTTTTAAACATGCTTTTTCATACTATTGCAAAGAATATAAATCAATTAAACTGACTCACGTTATGCTTGCAATCAAATTACACAATGATATATTAAGATCATTCTCGGATAAAATTGAATCTATGAAAACAAGTATGCGCAATAATGAAAATAAATTTTCAAAAGCTGAGGAAAATATTAACTTGTTAATGCAGCATATGGACGAGATAAGTTCTCAGGTTTACAAAATTGAGGATAAACTCAACACATAAACTAACAATTTTAGTTTATTTGTAAACAATTTTGTTAAATTAAATGATAATTTAGATTTAATTTAAGATTTAGATATAAAAATTAGTGATTCATTGATTGAAAAATATTGTTTAATTTATACTATATAATACTTTCAATACTTTCATGAAAAAACAAATTTAAAATTGCGTGTGAGAACAGTTTCTCTAAAATTTTAATCAATTATTGAAAAAAATGTGTCTATGAACTAAGAACATTCGAATAAGATACTACATACAATACTTCAACAGAACAAAATGGACGAATTAAAGAATCAATTAATCTGCATTAGCGATGAACTCGCTGCCATTAGATTGGGCTTTATTGATATTGCAGACGAAGTAAAAAAAAAAAAAAAATACCCATAAATCAAAAAGGATATCTTATTGAAATCACTACCGAATGGTGAAGGTACATCTCTATTTGAAGAGCTTAATTCAATTGATTTCAGTACTCTTAGGAGCAACGAAACAACAAACGAAATTGAGAATTTTGATAATGTTGAAAATACTATAAATGATAAATTGCATAATAATAATAATAACGACATTATCATTGATAATAATAATAACAATAATAAGAACAATATAAATATAGATAATAACGGTAATTTTAATAATGTCAAATCGGTACCACCGTATGTTTCACCCTGTGTCAACTTCACAACTAATATCTGAAAATGAATTACCTCTAAGTTACAATTACATTAAAATGTCGCATGCGATATCTTTAAAAAGCCAATCAGCGTTCGATTTGTAATTTAATTATTTGGCATTGAAATAAGTTCAATTGCACTAAGTTCATTGCTTTATTTTATTAATTATTGAAAATGGACACCGCCGGAAATTCAATTAATTAAAGCAATATAAAAATATTTTACAACGTTAATAAATTGCTGATTTTTTTTTTTTTTTTGTAATTAATTTTCAGATATTAGTTGACACAGGGTCTCTCACTTCACAACACCTGCCTTTCCTAGAAAGAAATCAGGATAGGAAATTTGTTCCTATTGTTAACGAAAAATTATTTCGTTAAACTCTGTTTAAAAAATATAGTAAAAGTATTAAAATTTATATATTATTTATAATTTAATTACTATCAAATTTCTTTTATATATAATTACTTTTACATTTTATGTTGTTTTACAATAAAAAAAAAAATATTTATTTGATATAAATTTTACCGAATTATCTATTTTAACAGTAGACAAAACAAAATTATTTATTTTGATATTTCTTATAACTACTTTAATAAATCCCATAAAAAAAAATCTTATACTATACAAATTGAATTTTTTTTAATGACTTACTATTTATTATAGATTAAATTTTACAATATATATCCTATGTGTATGTATTAAAAACCCAAATGTATAATTAAACTTATTAAGATAATTTAAAAAAAATATTTTTTCTTTAAAAAAAAAACCTCACAAAATACGATCAATTTCAAATAATTGTTTCCTCCAACAGAATTCGTGAAACCTATTAGATTTTTTTTAGATATTTACATGAATGACTACAATTTATTATATTCAATACAAACAACTTACATAATTTATTATTAAATGGGAATATTTAGTTAACAGATTGGCCGAAAACAGTACTATGGCTATTAAAAAGATTAGGAGTAGAACGGTTAGTAGTGAAGAAATCTATTGATTGGGAAACTGGTAGAATTTTGGGAATTTTAGGTGGGATAACCACTACTGGCTCTAAGTATGTTTTTCTATTTTTTTGGACTGTTTTGGGTCTCTCAATGTCAGTCTTTTTTATTTTACTTTTAACTATTTTCTTACGTCGGCACAATCTTTTACGAAGTTTTATACAGAGATAGATTACGACTAACGTTATTAAACTTTCTAAACCTCCAGTCTGCCATTTTATTGTCATATCGTGCAAGTTTTCTTTCTCCTCTCTTTTTCTCTTTTCCTCCCATTCTAAACTTAATTCGGTTAAAGTTCGTCACCGATTGTCGAATTTTTTGGTCAACTCGTTAACGTTCGTAATGTTTATACTATTTGTTAGAAAACAAATTACAAATCTGCAGATTATCCTTCCCCTTAAATAAATAAAAAAGAGGGTGGGATCCACATTCCCAATTTTGTTTCATTAATTTGTTGTGCGAAAGTATGACGATATGGTACCTCCAGATTCCCCATTATAAATACACAATCTGCGTTTAACTTGAGTATACCTATACTTCTTTAGCAGTATTTCCCGAAATTATTTTACAGTAGCAATTAATATATTTTCTTAATTTATCTTCTTCTTTGTGCTGAAAAACCTCCAAAACATAATTATTTGTAGGTGGGTGCAGTATTATTGGTTGTATTTGTTTAGAAAGAATAAAATTAGAACCCCTCTCTATTGCAAAGTAGTTTACATCGAATTCGTATTTTGAAAAATGTAAAGTATGTCCCCATTAAAATTAGAACCCCTTTCTATTGCAAAGTAGTTTACATCGAATTCGTATTTTGAAAAATGTAAAGTATGTCCCCATTTGTTGCTAGCGATGTAATCCCATTCTAAAGTTAACACGGCATAATTGTCCCTTTCGATTTTGGATGGCAGAGCGTAAATTTTATGTAATACAAATTGTTCTTTTTCTAGCCATGGAATTGATATCCTAACCAACACTTGTCCGCCATGTTGGGTCATGTCAATTGTAGTGATTTGATTTAAAATTTGAATTGAATAGAGTGTGTTATGACCCAAACCTTCCGTAATGTTGAGCACCAATTGTGGCAGTGTAACTGTGTCCAAAACAGCAGGATGTAGCTTGTGATATTGCAATGAAGTTATTATCTCGCCCTGTTCCCTGAGTAAGTTCTGTACCTGTGCAAATTTAGCATGTGCCATTGCCACAATTTGATCCATTTACAAACACCTACTGATTGCACCCCTCTAGTCTATTTACCCGAATGTTTAATTATGCAATATGTTTGATCATATTTAAAACATTTTCATTTAAAAAATCACCATTTGATTTTTCTATTACTGTGTGTTTATTAATGCAATTTCCGTCTTTCTGTAGTTTATCCAAGGGTCCGTAATTTTTTCCGCATCAAATTCGTCCATTGTCCCGAATAAAGCTTTCGATATAGACGCAATTCCGTTTATAATACCCTTTTTTCCCCTGGAGAAAAAGTGATTAATTTTTTGCAATTCATCCAGTAGTGTTTTAGAGTACCGTTCTGGGTCTTCCACCCATCAGTAGCAGTTTTTATCAATATTATTGGACTGCTTTGTTACTAATATACATAATACAAAATGTAATCTTTATTTTTCTGAAAAACTTTCTATTTTGCTGACTGGAGAGTAGTGCATTTATATATGTTCTAGCCCAAAGGAAATGAGCAAAATATTGAAAATAAATTCTATACTGCATACAAATAAATGAGCATTTTAAGAATTTTTGCACATTAATTATTAAGTAATTTTCACCTTAATGTATTTCGATACCGCTTTAATTTAATTAAAAATATTTATACTCAATTATAATTACAATTTTTTTTTTACTTCCGGTCAAGAATAATAATGTAATATGATCTAAATTGATGAATTGATTCGGATGCGCGTGCATTAATATTGTTTTTTGTCACGTTTAAAATTTAGCACAGGGGTTCTTAAACTTTTTTTTCAGCGACCCACTTTTGAAGTTCAAGAATTTCTGCGACCCAATACTAAATTCGTATGAAAATAAATGAAACTACAATAGCAGCTGGGATACCACAATAATGAAATAAAATAACCAAATTTAACAACAAAGAAAGTTTTATTGTACATAAATAACAAAACAAAATAACAGCTGCAACTGCACCCATGTAACAAATAACAAACAAACCCTCTCAGTACTTTTTGTTATAGATTGAAAACTTTTGATCTGTTATTTTGTTATATGGGTTGCAGTTTCTGTTGGTTTTTATTTTTATAAATTTGTAATTTATGAAGTCCGTAGTTTTGCGGCGTTTTATCGTCGCTACTAAAAATTTGTATGGGAATTTGACAGATTTTGTCTCGAAAAGTTAAAACACATATTAGTAATTAGTGTAATTTATTGTAAATTTGAAAAGTTCCTGCGACCCAACACGAAAGAGCTCGCGACCCAGCTTTGGGTCGCGACCCATAGTTTTAGCATAACCAGCTAAATAATTTTTTATCTGATTTAATGCAATAAAAATAATTAATTTTTTAAATCAATATTTGCATAATAAAAAATTCTGTTAATTTTGCAATTTCGTTTAATTTTATTAAAAATTATTATCATTTTTACGCAGTTCATATAAACTATTGAAATTAATTCTCATAAAATATAGAAAATAAGAAATGTATCCCCGCATTAACTTTCGATTAAAAATATTTATCTGGCTGAGAGACCAAAACCATTAAGGAATGAATTATAGTTTGACAGAAATGCGTTTTTTCGAATATGTTCTGATACTTTTGCATTTGCTAATAGTATTATATTAAGATTTCAATAAATAAATTGAGGTCTTATATATTGTTTTTCCCACTTTTAAATTTAGCGCTTATAAGCCATACAACTAATTTATTTTAGCTATTGATTAGATGGAAAGTTTTACGAATTTTAGCGTCAAATTGTCAAGTATTCATTAAAATTAAAAATATTTTTACTTAAGTTCAAGTTTAATTTTTTTACTTCCTAAATTCAATTCGATAATTAAATTATTATTAAGCATAATACATGATTTCATTAATGACGATTTCGATGGTCTGCATACATATATGAATCCAAAAATTAAAATATAAATCTGAGTACTCAAAGTATAATATTTTTATTTAGAAAACTGCAGATTTTCTTGTGATGAATTTTCCTAGCTATTAATTTTCTGCGATGAATTTTTTATAGACAAAAAGTTTCCTAGCGAAGGATTTTCTGGGGGTAAATTTTCCTAGCGATTAATTTTCAGCGATGAAATTTGCTTGCATGAATTTTGGCAACGATTCATTTTCTGCTATGATTTTTTCTTGGTTGCAAATTTTTTCTTGAGATTGATTTTCTCGCGATGAATTTTCCTGGCGATTAATTTTCAGCAATGAAATTTCCTACGATGAATTTTTCCAACTATTAATTTTGTGCGACGAATTTTCATAGTGATTAATTTTCTGCAATGAATTTTGTTTAGATTTAAGTTTTGCATTAAATTATAAGTTTCACTTATCATAGAATTACCTATTAAATGATTAAAAGATTGCACCTATATTGTATAATTACCTTCAGTAAAAATATTTGTAATATGAGGAATTAAGAATTTAGTAAAATAATTTTATTATTAATTTGAATATTTATCTCATGGTTTTGCAAGACTTGCACTTTTTTACTATTGCAAAGCCATAGTAAAGAAAATAACTTAATTATTAAATTAATTATTTACCTCATGAATTTGCAAGGATTGCAATTTGACTATTAAAATTCCATAGAATTTTAAGCATTCTCATAAGATTATCCAAAAAATTATTGTATAAATAGCATGGAATTAGAGCAATTAAATTCATTCTAAAAACAGAATCCAACTAGTTTATTTCTAAGCTTTTACAGGTACAATCAGACTTAGCCCCTACCCAAGGTAAGCTAAGCTCTAAACATTGAACAAAGTAGTCACCGATCTGCCCCGACCCACGGTAAGCAATCCTACTACTCTACACAGCGGTCAAGTAAACCAATTTGGTCGCTATACCAAAACATTTTGGAGGCCCCGACGAGATTTCGGATTCACGGAAGTCTCTAGGCAAATACGGTATCATACAAGGTTGGAACGACCTTTTTCTATACAATAAAATAAGACGCCAAAATGGAAGAAGTATTCCAACAGCAGCAGGAGCTAGGGACAAGTATCCAAACCCTAGTAACCAATTACTCTAAAGACGGGCCAAGTAGAAAAAATGCAATCTATTTGGACAAAAAACTGAAAAAACTGGACGAACTATGGCACCAATTTGAAGCAAACCATGCAAAATTAGAAGAATTGGAAGTTGAAATGCAAGACCATCCATATTTTATAAACCATTATTTTACCAATGTTAAGGTTGGTTATGAAAAAATGAGAGACGCCATTACAATTGCACAGCAAAAATTAGCTCCACAGGAGGCAAAGGCTGGTCCATCAACAGAAGAGCAAAAATTAATTCTTCAACATGACGCCGGTGGAGATGAGGAAAACCATTCACCCGATGAGCCACATGATCAAGTACTGGGTCAGAACAATCCAGCAGAGAACCTAGAATTCACGTTTGCTCCTAATGGTAGCCTCAGCGATATATTTGAAAAACCAGAGCCTAAAGCTAGAAGCACAACCCACCCTATACAAGAAGACACTAAAAAATTAATAAAGGGTCAGAAGGTTGCACTGCGTCTTTTAAAACATATGTTAGAACGAACAGATCAATGAATGGCTGACACACACGCATATGAATACTACCAAATAATGATAGAGAATATTAATGCACAATGGAATAAAATAACTATTCAAAATCAAGCAATCTGGGAGGTTTTTGATGACGAGTCTGCTCCTCTTGGATACACTATTGATATTTATTTAGGTATGCAAGATTGGGTAGAAGAGACTATCATCAATTTAACTATGAAGAAGACAAGGTTAGATCCAGGCGAACGGACTAGAGCTCCCACTGATATCAAAGCCAGCTCACAATTAAAGTTACCAAAGATTACGATGCCAAAATTTGATGGGAATTATTTACGGTGGATGGAATTCCAGAATTTGTTTATAGAAGTAATCGACAAACAGGCCATTGGAGCAGCACAAAAGATGTGGTTTCTTAAAACTAATTTGAGCGGTGAAGCAGAGGCACTTATAAAACATATGCCGATCTCTGATGCAAATTATGGACCGGCTTGGTAGACGATCCAACAAAGGTTTGATAACAAACGCTTACTGGTAACATCAATACTAGATAAGCTACTGCAACAGCATGTGCATCAAGTAGAGTCTGCAGCTGCATTAAAAGGGCTGCATGACATTACTCAAGAGTGTCTTCTGGGCTTAAGAGGACTTGAAATGGATATCAATACCTGGGACCCTATTATAATACATTTGCTATTGAAAAAACTTGATAGGACCACGCACAACCTGTTTGAATCATCATTGACATCACCACGAGAGTTACCCACCATCGAGGAATTTTTGAAATTTTTAGAGTTACGATTTCAAGCACTAGAGTCATTAGGAAGACATCCCAGAAATAATAGCCAAAGAAATCCACATAACAATCAACGGACTGCTTCTCTAGTAACAAAAACATTAACCAACACACCAACAGAATGTGTTATGTGCAAAGCCAATCATCCGCTGCACTCATGCAAATACTTTGACCAATTATCTACGAATGATAAATGGACCAAGGTGAAAACTTACAAATTATGCTGCAACTGTCTAAGACCAGGTCACTTTGCTGCATCTTGCACGTCAAGATGCTGTTTAAAGTGCCAGAAAAAACACCACACCATGCTGCATGGTTCAGCTGATCAAAAAACAAGTAACACCGCAAACAATTTTGGGTCAGCAACTGTAGGACTACTCACGAAAAAAGAAAGTAAAAAAACGTTAATAGTTATGTCTTTTTAGCTACGGTGCTTATACATGCTCAAAGCACCAATGGACAGCTTGTAGAATGCAGAGCGTTACTGGATTCAGGATCACAAGTGAATTTTATTACTGAAAAACTACAGCGTAAGCTTGGTCTACGAAGTCACGCTGAAAAATTGAACATAATCGGAATTGGCTCCAAGAAATCAGAGACTCATGAAAGAGCCAATATAACAATATCATCAATGAATAGAAAATTCAACACTCAACTTGAAGCAGTAATTCTTCCACAGATCACCACTTATCAACCAAGGGAAATCATCAATAAAGACAACTGGAACATTCCTAAGAACATACAACTTGCAGACCCAGGCTTCAATAAACCACATCAAATAGACATACTCATTGGTGCAGAAATTTATGCAGACTTAATGTGTGTTGGACAAATTCGGCTACACGAAACCTTACCCACTCTTCAGAACACCCAATTTGGATGGATTGTACTAGGAAAAATGAAGGGAAGTGGCAGTACGGGTGCGTTTTGTGGAATAAGTACTCTGGGACTTACAAAACAAATGCATAAATTCTGGGAAATGGAAGAAGTGTGTGAACCAACACAACCAATGACGGCTGAAGAACGAAAGTGTGAAGAATTTTTTAAAAACACAACACAAAGAATTCAAGGTAGGTTCTGTGTGAGAATTCCATTCAAGACAAATCCTTCGGTGCTAGGTAATTCCAAAAATTTAGCTGAAGTGCGATTCAAAAATTTAGAAAAACGTTTCATTAAAGAGCCTGAATGAAAAGCTAAATATACAGATTTTTTAAGGGAATATCTTGAACTCGGACACATGAGAGAAATTAAGTCCAAAACAATGTCCAAACAAATCACTATTTTCTACCTCACCACGCAGTAATAAAACCTGACAGTACTACAACAAAGCTTCGAGTAGTTTTTTCGAACTTCGTACAGTAACGTATGGAACAACATCAGCACCGTTTCTTGCAACAAGATGTCTAAAGCAACTAGCAAACGAAGAGCAATTTCGATACCCACTCGCTTCAAAGGTAACAGACAAAGATTTCTACGTTGACGACGTAATGACAGGATGTAATAGCATCGATTTAGCAAAAAAGACCCAAAACGAATTAATCGAAATGTTAAAAGGGGCAGGTTTTCAACTTCGTAAATGGTGTGCGAATCACCCAAAACTATTGGAATCCATACCAGTAGAACATAGAGAAGCGAAATGTGCATTTACCGAGGATCATACGATAAAAACATTGGGTTTAATTTGGAACCCCCCAAACGATCGATTTTTGCTTCAAACTTCATGGAAGAAGCCAAAAACAGTCACCAAACGAACTGTACTGGCAGAAATATCTCAAATATACGATCCACTCGGAGTAATCAATCCAGTAGTCGTAGTTGCCAAAATATTTCTTCAGGAACTTTGGCATTTGGGATTGGATTGGGACGAAGCGCTGCCGCAGCAACAACACACATACTGGTTAACTATCCGTTCGCAGCTACCATGACTCGCAGAATGCTCAATACCACGAAGAGTAGTCGCAGACACATACAAAACCATACAACTACATGGTTTTTCGGACGCTTCCACAAAGGCTTACGGTGCAGTTGTGTATGTAAGAACAATCGATTTCAAAGGAGCTGTAGAAGTTCACTTGATGTGTGCCAAATCAAGAGTTGCTCCAAAGAAAACAATATCCATAGCTCGACTGGAACTATGCGCTGCTAAGCTATTAAGTGAATTGATAACAAAGGTGTGTCAAGCTATTAAGGTGAATATAACTAAGACAACATGCTGGACTGATTCCATGATCACGCTGGCTTGGATCGCTATGACAGCATCTCCCAAGGACGTCTTCTTGGCAAATCGGATCTCAGCAATTCAACGAATTATACCATCAGACCAATGGCGACATTTCTAAGCTTTTACAGGTACAATCCGTCTTAGCCCCTACCCAAGGTAAGCTAAGCTCTAAACATTGAACAAAGTAGTCAGCGATCTGCCCCGACCCACGGTAAGCAATCCTACTACTCTACACAGCGGTCAAGTAAACCAATTTGGTCGCTATACCAAAACAAATTTTTCTCGAATATGAATTTTCCTGCGACGAATTTGCCCTGCGTTCAATTTTCTGCGATGAATTTTTCTTAACAATGAATTTTCCTGTTATGAAATTTGTATCTGATAAATTTTCCCTGCTATGAATTTTCTTGCGATGAATTTTTTATGAAAGATTTTCTGCGAAGAATTTTCCATAAACCTTAAAAAAGACCTGAGTTAAAAACATTTGAATCAAATAATGATAATAAAAAATTTTTAATGATAAAAAATCTTTTGCAGATCATAAAATTGATTTTATAGGAATTTATTGCAAAGGAACAATTCTTAGAGAAATCTAAATAATTTCCGCCTGAAGCGCAAATTTTTCTGCTTCAGAATAATCTGAATTTACTGAATTTTTATCGCTTTTTCTAAACTTTCGAGAATTTTATGCATCGATGAATGATACCGATACGCATGCATTATATATATAATTTGCTTCTCACACTTAAAATTTTGCGTAAACAATTAATTTTTTTTTGCTTTGGGCTTTTCACGAGATTGCTTTTAAACGTCTATCACATAAAAATTGAGCCATTACTTTTAGTGAATTAAGCGGCGCTAGTCTCGACTTTGAATGCGATTACTTTTAAACGTCTAAAAATCATGGCATTACTTTACTTTTAGTGAACTACTTTTGGCTTTTAATGCGATTACTTTTAAACGCCTAAAAATCATGTGATTCCTTTTACTGAATTACTTTAAGCGGCGCTACTTTTTGCTTTTCATGGCATTCCTTTTAGAGAAGTGGATAAATAAGCGGCGCTACATGAAAAGTGGATAAATATGAATTGAGTAAATCTCGAAGTAATTACTTTATAAAAATTCCCATTTGCCATAACGCCTAAAATATAATTATTCATTTTTATAGACAAAAATGCATTTTTTGCATAACTGACAAAAATGCATTTAACTTATGCCCTTTTTAGCATATATAGATATTGTATACAGAAAATATATTGTAATACACAATTAAAATATACTACGGAAAATAAATGATAAGACATTACTTAATTTTATATTTCGCTACCCTAGAATTAGGTCGTGCTACGCGCCATTTCATAAATTTTACAGGGTAAGCAAAATACAGTAAAAACATTCGCATTTCTTGGGCTTACACAATTATACTATAAAATTTTTATCGAATATAGACTTTATTAATGCAATTATATTTAAATAATTATTTTTTGTAATACTTTTACAGATTTCGCACGAAAAATAATATAAAAAATAAAATTAATCTGCAAAAAGTCTATATCCGCACTTTTAGCAATTTATTTTTTATTTTGCATATAGCATGTTTCAGTTCTACGTAAGACGATATAATAATAAGAAAAAAATATAAAAAATAGCAAATCCAATGGGGTAAAGGCTGAAATATTTTTGATATTGTATATTTATTATTATATTTTAATTAGAAATATATTATTATATCGTAAATTAAACTCTTATATTGTAGTTTCAACAAAAAATTATATTTATTTTATTTTAGCCTTTAATAAAAAATCAATATAAAATATATAACCAAAAACTTAATAAAATGCACTTATTTCCATGGCATTTAAAAATAAAAATAAAAACTTAATAAAAAAAAATTGTTTCATTGTTTTGCAATTAGATTTTTTTTTTTTTTCATTACTGACTTTTTTTTTATTTTTCTTAATTAATTCTGGTTTAATTTTAAAACTATTTTTATTTTGTTCTTTTAATTTTGGATTAAGTTTAATAGTAGGTTTATTTATATTTGGGTCCGTTTTAATTTTAATAGAGCTTTTTTTATTTTGCAGCCTTTTAGATTTTTTAATCACATAAGTATCAGTCATAATAGCTGTTGCTCTCTTAATTTTGTTATCCTTTCCAGCTTTTAATTTAACATCCTTTTTTGTTGCATTTTCATTATTTTTCTTTATCTGTATAATTGGACCATTAGAGTGTACTATTGAATTTCCATTATCTATTTCTGTCACTGGGCAGTCTTTATATTTTGCGAAAATGGCTTTATAAAATTCAGCATCAATATCTGGAAGCATCGGAATCATGGCTTCTAAATCTTTTATTTTATCTTTTGACAAATTTGATTTAAGCTCGCATTGTGGAATGTTTTCAAGTTGTTTCTTACCTTTCTTTAAATTTAAATTTACACAACAAAGATTTAAAGAGAAATCAGTGCTGTAAAAAATATGAAGTGGTTGTTCTTTTTTTATAGTAATAACCCGTATTTTCGAATATGGTACATCACAATAATTAATTGACTGGGAATTTTGTTGAAAGTCTAGGAAGTCATTGGTTTGCATTTGTAGAACTTCAAAAATTTGTTTTTGTTTCGGAAACGCTTTCAAAGCTCTTATCAATGAAACTGGACTGTAAATAAATTTATGTTTTAGATATCGCTCAATCGTACTATGTGCAGCATCGATATCTTGAATACAGCTATGACCTGCTTCAGAAAATTTCTGGCTTATAACTTTTAAATTACAAAATATATTTTCCATTAGAACAAACTTTAATGCAGTTGTCATAATGCTGTTACGGTTTTGAGGTACACAACTATCAGACCACAAAATTAGATTCGTAATATTTGGATATATATACGCAACTTTTCTTAAAATTTTAACTAAAGCATTAGCTATATGAGTTCCAGTTCTTCCACATAGACCTTCATGCCAAATTGCATTGAAAACTTCCTTTTTTCCGTATATTTTTAAAGTTAAGTTAAATACACTGAATTTACGTCTATAATAAAAACTTGATACATTAGATTTTGGCATGGAGAAAACATTTTGCATATCAAATGATGCAACCAAAATATTAGGATCTGATATCTCAGTGTCTTTTGTCCTTTCTATTCTGCTTAAAGATTTGAGTTTTATGTGAATATCATACTGTGCCTTTTCTGTGTCTAATAAACTATATTTTTCTTTCTCAAAATAAGCACATTTATCGCAAAAATCTTTTTTGGGACGAAAGAAATTAAATTCTGTATTGAAAATATGACGATACATTGATTCTGAAAGCGGATCGTCATAGAGTTCTGTGTACAACATATACATTATAGAAATATTCAGTGACGATTCTAAATACTTCTTCTGAGTTCTAGATCGACAATAGTGAGAATCTACTGTAGGAAATTGCTGAATGTGCTGACGAATTTCATTTTTTTTCTCTTCTGGAATGATTTTTTTTTTGTGTCTACCTCTTGCTGGAGTATGTGGAATTGAGCTATCGCCATATCTTAGACATAAATATACTCGATTCTTGCTAATATTTAAAGTATTAAAAAAAAATTCTTGACACACTCTCAGTTTACATTGATCATGATTAAAAAAATAATTATACGAATATTTTTTACGTTTTTCAACACCATCCGATCGAGGTCTTTTACATAAAAGTTTTGTAAAAAGATGCTTTCTTTTTATCATCCAAACTCCAGAATAATTGGTGTATCTGTTCTCTCTGTAGCATTGTAAATATTTCCATGCACTTAAATGGGCATTTTAAGGGGTTCTTACAACCTTGTACTTTTACATTCTTTTTTGGAATAATTTTGCCACTTACACTAATATATTCTTGTCCAGATTGTCGAAGTGTTTTTCTAATATTTTGACGCCATGAAGTAGGATCAGGCTCTTTCTTTCTCTTAAGCTGACATTTCGGAGTTGGTATTTCTTCTTCAATAAATTCTACAATTGTGTCTTCATTTATGATACCCAAAATTTCAACATCATCAGGATTACTAAAATAAAATTATCACAAATTTTCAAGTTAATTTGTTATATTAAAACCGTCAAAGTTTGAAATTTTTGGTATACATACATCAAGTATATTTAAAATTTATATAGTAAGTAGAAATTAAAAAAAAAGTTTTAGTTTTCTGATGAAAATGCTAATACTTTCGACATTATAATTTTAAATTAAACTAAAATGTTAATAACACTAAACTAATTTAAAAATTATAAAACATTATTTACAAACCTCATATTTTCAAAACTTGTAACATCATGATCATTATTAACAATAATTTTAATAACATCATTTGTAATTGTATCTGTGCTGTAATTTTTAAAAATAATAAACAAAATATAACACTAAATAAAAAATTTATTTTACCAAGTAGTGGTTTTTACCAGATTTTCTTTTTCTTCAACTATAAAAAGTTGTGCTAATTCACTACTGTAATAAAACGATTGCATTATTATGATTATGAAATTGCTAACAAAAATATTTCAGTAACCTTACTTTGACTTATTATCGTCTGAAATGTTTCTGATAGAATTTAATTTATCACTTGGATTTGGAATTTCTGCAAGAACAAATCCTCTAACTTCGTCATCCAACTGAAACTCCAACACACGCTTAGCCCTTTCTCTTTTTTCAGAAAATTTCAAGGAATTTTTGTCATTTGGAGTTTTGTCGTCATCTTGTCTACTCAAAATCCTAGAGATAATTACATTAACTAAATTATATTCAAGCAAATTTAATTTAAATTTGATTTACTTCCAGGACGATGACATTCCCAGGCACAATTTATTTTAATTTGTTTCTTAATTATTTTTAATATATTTTTCACTAAACTAGGAACACATTGTAAATATTAAACACTAATTTTTTTTATTGTTGGCAAAAATGCAAACTTCTGTTTATAAGTTATGGTTTTATAATAACAAAATACAGTTTATACCGGATTAATTCTTAACTTTTTGCGCATTAAATCTTATTGTTTTTCTTGACATGTTGACCATTTGATGATTGAGAAGAAAGCACAGAAACCGATTGAATTTGAAATAATGTATTTTGGAATCGTTTAGCACTGTATAATTCTAAATTTTTTGCGCATTATGTGTTATGGTGCTACTGGTCATATTGACTTTTTGGTTATTGGAAACATTACATATAGACCAATTTAATATTAAAAAATGTGTATTTTAAAATCGTTTAGCACTGTATAATTCTAAATTTTTTGCGCATTATGTGTTATGGTGCTACTGGTCATATTGACTTTTTGATTATTAGAAATATTACATATAGACCAATTTAATATTAAAAAACATGTAATTTAAATCCGTATAGCACTGTATAATTCTAAATTTTTGAGAATTATTTTTTATATGTTTGTTGCCATGTTGACCGGTTCATTAATTGAACAGATGATTAACTAAAATTTATAAAACATTTAGACCACAATAATTCTCAAAAATTAAAAACTGTAAATTGGATGAATATAGAACAATTCATTTTAACACATGTATGTGAGGACCAGTATAATTTTAAAAATTATGTCAAAAGTCGGATATAGCACTTATTCACTCTGAATATCTCTATATCCATCCATTAAACGCAAAAACTGGAAATGGATTCCTCGTAATTTTTTACATAGAACTGCATATTTAACTCATTTTCGCCCTAGGTGGCGTGTAGCACGTTCTAACTCTAGGGTAGCGATTTATTAATTTTATATTTATTTCAAACTCGAATACAATTTTTTTTTTATAATTTATAGAGTATGATGATAGTAGTAAGATTAAATTTTATAAAACAATATATATTAGAAACAAAATATTCGAATTTGAAGAGACACGAATAATATGCGATACGAATAATATGTGCTTTCGGCAGTTCCTATCTTTGCGAATCCTTTTATTTTTTTTTTCCGCCTGAAGCGCGTAAGAATAAAACTAAGTAGATTACTTGATATAAATATGGAAAACGAGCTGCTTATACTTACAAAAAAAAATGAAATTGATTTAAACTTACTAGTATCAAAAAAAAAAGGAAAAGCAGAATTCTCATTAAAAAAAAAACTGCAACCAAAAATAATTATCATTGCCAAAACTTAAATTTATATTTATTTTTTATTAAGTTTAAAATATTATTTTTT
The DNA here is from genome assembly GCA_963920725.1 of Rhamphomyia laevipes. Classification (NCBI taxonomy): domain Eukaryota; kingdom Metazoa; phylum Arthropoda; class Insecta; order Diptera; family Empididae; genus Rhamphomyia; species Rhamphomyia laevipes. Next base: position 35,987,833 of record OY987256.1, read on the forward strand.
ATAGTTATAAATTATTATTATTTTTCTAGTTCTCTGTTTTATAGTTTTTTTAACAATGAACTAATGTTACATATTATTTTTATATTTTAGTTTATTTGAAAAAAAAAAAAAATTGTGAAATGATCGTGGCTGTTTTTTATTTTGCATTTTCAAATGTAGCACCAAATTTCATTTCGGTTAAGCATGTCTGTTTTAGATGATATATTTCGCTTTTTTTTCTTTTTAAGAAGTGTCGGCACCAAATTATTCTGAAAAAATAAAAATAAAAATAAGATTAAATGTTATAAAAAATTAGTATTTATTTTATACCATCGACTTATGAGGACGACCCTTTTATGCCCAGTCTCCTCATAGTGGACCCTACGGCTTTCCTCGCAGCAAAAGAATTGATCACAATGATCACAGTTATATCTGCGGAGTATAGCCCTTTTATGTCCAGTCTACTCATAATGGACCCTCAGACTTTTCACGCAGCAAAAGACTTGTGAGCAAAGATCGCAGTTGTATCTGCGACCGATGTGCACACTTCGGTCTTGCGATAAATGATTATTGTTGACAATAATAGTTTCCATTGCTAGTTATAATCGAATGATAATTTATTTGAATTTCCACTGAATTTCCGCTTAAAGTAATTCACTAAAAGGAATGCCATGATTTTTAGACGTTTAAAAATAATCGCATTAAAAGCCAAAAGTAGTTCACTAAAAGTAATTCCATGATTTTTAGACGTTTAAAAGTAATCGCGTATTAAAAGCCAAAAACAGTTCACTAAAAGTAAGTAAACGAATTATTATGTAAGAATAGCCACTGTCCGCATGTAGACGTTTACATATTTGATGGTAGTTTATTTAGAGCGACAATGATGTTGCAGAAGAAATGAATTGAATTCTCTATGGCCGAAGATTTCGTCTTCCACGATGATTTGACATATTCGTTAACAGCAAAGATAACGTTTCAGCAAAATGGAATTCTTTATGAATTCTTTTTTGCTGACTGCATAGTATCTTCTCTAACATCTCTGGAGCACGGTTATTTGAAGGTGGCATTAGCACCGGATAATAATGCATTATTTGAAGGTGGCATTAGCACCGGATAATAATGCACTCAACAGCTACTGTATTTATTACTTCGAATACGGCTCACCCCTCTTCCCAAACAGCAAGAGGCTGAGCTGGAGCGAGTATCGCAAAAAATTTAATTATCAGAAGATTTTATGAACATTAGAGGACCGCTGGAGGAGGAAGAAGCAGAGTGTTTTATAAGAAAATAACGTTTATTTATTTTAAGTTAGTTTTTAGTTAAATATGTTTTAGTTATATATGTTTTATTAGAAAATAAAGTTTATATATTTTAATTTAGTTTTAGCCTATATATTATTGTAATAAAAATTTATATATTATTGCAATAATTCTAATATACAATTAAGATCATATTACATTATTATTCTTGACCGGAAGTAAAAAAAAAATTGTAATTATAATTGAGTATAAATATTTTTAATTAAATTAAAGCGGTATCGAATTACATTAAGGTGAAAATTACTTAATAATTAATGTGCAAAAATTCTTAAAATGCTCATTTATTTGTATGCAGTATAGAATTTATTTTCAATATTTTGCTCATTATTTTTGCTCATTTCCTTTGGGCTAGAACAATGCACTACTCTGGAGTTATAGTACTAAATTTGGTGAAAATTTCTATTTTACTTTTATTATAACTAAATCTCTAGTTGTCTCAAACAACGCCCCGGGTAAATTAATTCTTTCTACCGTTATTTCAGGGTCTCCCTGGATAGTATTGACTGTTAATCATAGTGTCCATGTTCAAAACAAAAATTTTATCATTGTACCTAAAAAATTACTATTATTTTATCTTTCATTTAATATATCTCATTAAAATCAAATATTATCACATAATTTTAGGATTCTCGTAATTAATTAGCGCTACCTTTTGGAATTATTTCAATTCTGGATAATCTAATTATATTGTTCCATGTTTCAACTTAGTAATAGGGAAATTTGCGTTTAAGCATTTTTTTTTTGTTATATTTAAAAAAAATTGCACTTTTGTGACAAAAAAAATATCTGAAAAAAAAACAACAACAAGGAAGAATATAAAAAGATAAATAGCGACAAACTCAGGATTTTTCTGAAAGATTTTTGTTGAATTAAAACAGCGATAACAATTTTAAAATAAAGATTTTAATTTTTATTTAAAAAAAACAAAGGTTCTAAACATTTTTTTTTTTACAATTTACATTACCATAACTGACAAAAAATTAAAAATTTATATTTTAACAATTTTTTAGACTAATTTTTTTTTCATTTATTTTTTCACTAATGGTTTACGATTTTCCAAATTTTTGTAATACGGTGGAGTAATCTGTACTAGTATATTTCATTTAAATGAGATAAATCTCTCCTTTTTGTTTTGATAATTTCACTCGTATGAGCACCAATGTGTTTACCTCATAAATGATCCTTCATGTGTTGTCGCCTGGCAAAACGTCTAGCGCATATATCACATTCAAATGGTTTCCGTTCCAAATGGGTCTCCAGGTGGCGACGCATCCCGAAAAATTCATGTGTTTTATAGCTGGATTTTTTACATTTAACAATTGGTTTACCATCTTTCAGTTATATACTTATGTATATAAATTTTTTCTAATTTCACATAGCATTTTTTATGTTTCATAATCTGTTTTTGTTTTTCATAATAATGTTACACTGTTTCCAAAGCAAAATCTAAATTTTCGAGTCAATAAAAAAAACTACTTATAGCAAAATATTATTTAAAAAAAAAACTAAAAAACTTTTGTAGTTTTTAGGCATGTGGTCTGGGAGTCCATAACGGGCCGTTTGTTTTTCAAACTGCACCTATCCAAACCATAGTTCTAACAGCCGGTAAGTGTGTTTTCAGATCATCGTTAGATGTCGATCGTTTTATGTCATTTTTACTAAGTCACATTGACTTTTAGATAATGTATTTACAAAAGCAAAAAAAAATGTGGCTAAATAAAACAAAATATTTGACAATATAATAGTGAAACATCAAGTTACATTGACTTGTAGATATTGACTGCTACGAAATAGAAAACAAACGTAGATAAAAATACAAAAATTAATTATAATAACACAAAAATTAAATTGGCTAAAAATCGATAAAAATTTCAGAAAGAAAAAATGTGAATCGTGTATTTATATTACAGCAGCCACAATCATAACAACCTGCATCACTTATAAAACAACAGTATTCTTTCTTCTTTATTACGCAATTTTATAGCAGTATCATAGCGCAGTGCACTATTAAATGGTTTTAATAATGACGCTAAAAATAATAATAATAAAGATGGTGGGGGTGGGGTAACAAATAAGGCGAAAACAAAAATAATAATAATGTTATGGAAATGGAAAGTAATAATAATAATACAATTATAGTAATAAACAAAATGCAAATAAAAATAATTTAAATAGGAATAAAAGAAATAATAAAATATTTCTAATTAATTAATACGGTTAGTAGAAATTTAACTAATTATATTAGTAATAATCAAAATAGAAAATATGGATTATTCGTATAATCATAATACCAGAACAAGTAGGCCACCATTCAATGTTATGACATCCAGAATTCCTTCTGGTGATGTACAAAGATATCCCAACTACTGTTCCTGGTAATAAGTACAATAACACCACAAATAATAATACCAATATTAATATTGATAATATCCTTTCTCTATTACCTATTAATAACTAATCTAACTAAATCCATTCCATCCCTAGATTCTAATAGCACACCCCCAAAAACTTCGTAAACCCATTCACTCCACCAGTGGTTAGACTTACCTAAAATTCAGTTAGAAATGGGGAAAACTTGTACGTGATGGGTCGTTTACGTGATCATAGAATATATAATAATGTAATGTACCTGGTACTGTTTGCATAAATGGTAAAACAAAAATTAATATTAAAATTTTAATAAATCATAACGGTCTTCCATCTGACTACGCTGAGCTTCATAAACTTTTTATAAAATATCATGAAGGCAGGTCTCACATGACTTGGTTACAACTGATTTAAAACATTTGAAAGCCACGCTTTGACCAAAAGAATGGAAGACATGCAAATGCAAATAGCCAAACGAACCAATACCAGGTAATTTCGTCAGTTACCGTGATAATTTAATAGATCTTACTTTTAGTTCTTGGTTTCAATAAGTCTTTTCCGGATCAGAGCTTGTAACATTTATAAATTTCTTATAGATTACTTCATCTAAAATATATATGTAAATAATGAAATAAGTAATAAGTTGTAATATATAATATTCATATTTTAAAAATCAAATCATTGTTTCAATTACCAATAAATCGATAATGCTGATCCTGCATTTTGGTATCACTAAATGCTTTATTTTTATACAACAGTAATGTATACAAAGAAATGTAATACATGTGCATTATAATGTATACAAATATGTAAACATTTTTATTCATTAACCTTTTCTTTGCATTCTTTATTCTTTATTTATTCATGTTATCGTATTTCTTATTATTGTTTACATTTACCGCTCATCGTTATATATGTGGAGCATATATTATATAACTTAAACTATTTGCTGATGCGCCTTTTTAGCTTTTTATTGTGAAGGGCGCATTTACTATATATTTAGAAATGTAAAGAAGAATATTTCAAAACAATTTCGGAACTGGATACAATGATAAAATTTATTACATAACAATGATTCTTAACCGTATAGTCACTAGTTCTGAATATAGTCTTATAGATGGCTGTAATTCAAATAATCTTAATTCAACCGTATAAAATAAAAGATAATCATAAGGGTGAAGCTAAAGTTAATGTTAAAATTATACTAGTAAAAATATAAGGAAATAAGCCCATAAAATTATTAAAAACAATAATTTTACAAAAATAAAAATACTTCCATTATGTCCTGTAGGTCCTAACAGATTGGATAATAAATGTGTCTAATATTTAGAATAATATGACTTTGGTTAATATTATGATAGTTTTCATCCACCTATTTGCTTTTCTTATTGCCACATTAGTCCATAATTATCGATATAACTTAAAAAAACGGACTTTATATCTTATAATAATTATTTATTATCTATGGATTTTGAATCATTTATTCATGTTTTAAGTATTTACAAAGCAGTAAGTAAATTCTCTGAGATTTTATTACATGGTTTCATCATGTATGTTATCTTCAGTCCATGCTAGAGGTTACAATTCTAGCTTGAAAAGACTGAGAAATAAAAAAAAGAAGTCCAGGAGAAAGTATTTCAAAAATAAACGTGATGAAAATTGTCCAGATTTGTTAACTTATTTAATACTTTTAAATCACTATTAGATATAATATATAAGATCTATATATATTTCAAAGGATTCGGTTATTATTTTAAACAACTTTAAACAATTTTTCTCTAGCACTTATTCTAGTAGTTCGTTTGAGATAGATTAGGCAAATTTTTCTCATCTAATTATTAACCCCCCAGAAATTCCAGTAACATCAATTGATTTCTCAAATAATGATGAAATAATGATGCATTCATTCCCTGGACCAGGTGGTGTACCTGACATTATTCTTAAAAATTGTTCACAATAAATTGCTTTTCGACTAAATTGCTTTTCGACCTTATTGAAACAATCCTGAAGACTGGGAATTTTAACGCTAATTCCGGAGTTCCACAGGACAGTGACCTCTTGACCCGTTAATTTTTATTGCATCTATTAATGATGATGTTATATTATTAATTATTTAATAATATAATTACTTTACCTATTTGTTATTCGTATTAATTCTTTATAATACAATCTCTCTTTGATGATAAAAACAATATCGTTCTTTATTTATTTTATATATTTATTTATAAATAATTAACTACTTATTCAAATTAGAATCATACAATATACTATTTTCAATAAAAACAATTTGAAACAATTTCAATAAAGCACAAGCTTTTTCTTTGAAATGGTTCTGTATGTTGTATATTGATCAACTGACCATCTAACCATCGATTTACATTTAATTTATATGATTTTCAGTTATATTAAATCAATAATAATTGATTTGTAATAAATTCTTTTACCTGTAATAATTAATAAAAACATGCTTATTTAGCAAAATTGCTAATTAAGCAATTTTGAATTTAAATTATATTTAATTAAAATAAATTTATTGATTTATTTTGTCAATTTGACAAAATAAATTAGGTCATTAATTAATTATAAATAATTTTTTACAGAGTGTACCATTTTGTACACTACACCTCCCATTCCCAGATGAAAAAGACTCATTTTACAAATTAGTCTTTTTCCGGTACTACGGAGTATTTGAATCTTAAATTTTTTTTGGTTAAATTAATCAGCTCTTCAATTTACAATTTACAAAAAACATATGTATATAATTGTAGTTACCGAATTTCGCGCTCTCAATAGTTTATTGAGATAATTCACCTTCCTTTGAAAGGATTAGGCTCGGTAGTTTATTTTTTTTTTTATTTTATTTTTTTTTATTTATTTTTTTTTACTGCTTTTACAAAAAAATTACAATCTTATATATTTCAAAATTTAATCTTAATAACTCATAGTATTTTACAAAATGTTTTCCAAAGAAATTTATAATTTAAAATTTTAAAAGAAATACAATTTTTCTGTATAATGTAATATTATTTAATAATTTAAAGTATATTTTAATTTATAAGTAATTTGATAATTCAATAATTCAATATTTATTTCTTTTTTTTTTTACTGTGTAATAATATAAAATTTTATAAATTCAAAATGTATATTCTTTTTTTTTTACTGTGTAATATGATTTTATTGATACTGTATACAAAAATTCTTATGTTGATTACAATTATTTTTTTTTTATTATTGTATTTTAATATTTTTTCAACACATATAAAACATATTCTTATACCTTTTCCTTCCCCTTTACACTTGATCAATTAACAAATATATTTTTTTTTATTTATTTATTTTTTACATACTAAAATTTAAAACCAATATTTTTTTATAATTTAATAATTCTTAATTTACAAACAATTTAATAATTCATATATTTTAATAACCCCAATCATTTTATAGTTTAATAATTTTAATTTAGAATTTAATTATAATATTAATATAATTGAATATAATGTTAAAAACCCAAAACAAAACTCTTAGTTAATAATTTACAATATTATATTTCAAAACTTAATATTAATTTTTCAAATTTATAATTCAACTATTTTTTATTTTATTTTTTTTTACCGTGTAAATAAATTCAAAAATTTCTTTTGACAGTGTAAAATAATTCTTATACCCAAAATTCCTTATGTAAACAAAAAAATCTTATTCTAAAAAATTTCTTATCTTTTTGTTTTGTTAATGTTTACATTTTAAAATTCTTTATTCTCTGTTTTTTATATATGTATGTATATTAGTGATTGACCACATAAATTAGCTTTTGTTATTCTCTGTTTTTTTATATGTATGTATATTAGTGATTGACCACATAAATTAGAATCATGAATTATTTTTTGACTACATTATACAACCATTGACTATTTTAAAAAAAAACTTTATAAATTTATCTTAAAAACTTATTCCATACCCTTACCTCCCCGTTCAACCTGTTGTATATTCTTTTTTTTTCTGTAATCCGATATATTGCAACAACATTACCTAATGTTTTAAAAAAATTACCTATTATTTACTTAATTACAAAAATGTTAATTAAGCAGTTACATTTCCAAAAAAAAACTTTATATATATTTTTTTTAAAATTGCAATATAGGCCCTTTTTTTCCTACAATTACTTATCCTTATTAACTTAATTATTAAATTAATTATTCGCAATTCAACTGTTGTGCTAAACGGATTAATTAATTATGGAAACCAACAGAAGAATTATAATTCGAATCTCTACGTCTGCAAGGGTGGTGCAATTTGTTCACCCATGTGATTTGTGTTATGAAACTTTCCTAACACAAAATGATTTACACCAACATTATCTGGCCACTGGGCACAGAAAAGTGTTTTTTAAAAAAAATATGGTAAGTAATGACTTTTTAATTTAATTAATTTTTATACTAATAAGAATTTTTTTTTTCAGATTTGAACATGCTATAATTTTTTTTTTATATATATATACTATAATAAAACATTTTTAAAAATTAGAAAAAAATGTACTTAAATTTGGTAAAATTTTTTTATATATTTTTTACTAATAAATTTTAAATAAAAAAATAAAAAAATTATGGTTTAAAAATTACAACTTTTCTTGTTATTATTTTTTTTCCTCAGTAATTCACTCAATTAACTTCCCTATATTATTTTGTTCCCTTTAAGATTCTAGCTCCCCATAGGAATCTAAATTTGTTGAACTTAATTGTTTTGATAATTATTTGCCGACTTGCATTTTTTTCTTTTGAATTTGAGTAAAAAAAATAATTATTAACTGTGTTCGTGATTTTATTTTGTATGAGATATGTTTGAAATGCATATCTCATAAATCATATGTATGTGGTAGTAATTTTTAATATACCCATATGAAATCAATAATTTAGTTTTCCTTCACTACTTGCGGCCGACGATCCATAGGAATTTACATTAAATATATAAAAATTTATTTGATGAAGAAAAACTCTGATTACCAAAAGTTAAGTATATATTGCGTTTACTATATTTATTTCATTTGTGTTTTTTTTTTTAGGGTTTCACCATTTTCAGGCGACGTTACATTAAAATTTTGAAATAAGTATGTTAGTTGTTTTTTTTTTATATATATATTAATTTATTTATAAAAAAAATTCTTTTTTAGGGGGTCACCATTTTCAGGCGGCGTGTTTGTTATTTTTTTTATATATATTTTTTTTAATTTTCTTCTAAAATTTTCTTCTAAAATTATTTGATGGTGGGGTTACCGGTGGTACCTCCATTATTTTATTTATTTTAATGTTATTTCCCGGTTTTGGCCTAATATTTTCTGTTGGTTTCTTATACGCTACAGGTCCTTCCACATATTTTCTCTTTTTACAAATTTTTTTTACTATTTTGTATATACTATATACACTGACTATTCCTATTAACAACCCAGTTATTGTGGAGGTTATTGCTGTTGCGTTGCCTATACCATTTATTCGTTGCTGTCTCTGTTTTTCTATTTTAATTTCCTCCCGTATTTTAGATATCGCTTTACTTCTTTTACGGAACTCTTCTTTTAATTCTTCCGGTCCCCAGGATTCAATTTTATTTGAATCTTGCTCTTGACTTTTTTTAAACTCTAACGTTGCATCCGTAAAATTATGTTCTACCTCAGGCATTTGTCCAAACACATACCTTGTGCTGCCTGCTACTGTTTTATCTTGCTTATCAAAGTAAGGCATTTCCATATTACCTACTATAAATGAACATTTTTTATTAAATTCTATTATGCCTATTCCATTTATTTTCTGTTTATAATTATTTTGATTGCAAAAACTAGTAATTTCTTGACTAGTTGTAAACATGTACAACCAATTATTTGTTGTATGTAATGGTACTATGTGATTCTGAATTTCTTGTACTACATGATATTCACACGTCTCCTGTTGTTTCACTTTTTTCAAAAAATTACTTATAACACAAGATTCAGTTTTTGAACCTAAAATCTTTGGATGCAATTGTTTGCATATATAAATTTCTTCATTCCTGTCATTTTCTATTTTTTTACATGCTGTAGCCAATTCCGATGTTCTGTATAACAGAAATTGATTGACAGAATTGTTTGCTATGTAGTCCCAAACGGGTTCTATTATGGTAAATTGTTGCTTCGCTGCTAATTTTGGTAAAGCGTATATTTTAAAAAGTTCAAATTCTTCATTTGGCAACGAACTAATGGTCACCCTAATTCCTATTTCCTGTTCATAGTAAGCTAGTTCAATATTAGCTATTTGATTTAACACTGTAGTAGAGTACAAATAATGATGCCCTATTCCATTTGTCATATTTTTAACTATTTCGACCAAATACTGTGAGTCGAAAATAAGGGGATGAATTCTATGTTGTTGTAATGCATTGATAATTTCCTCCTGTTCCAGCATATGACCATAAATTCTTTCTAATTCCGCTAATGTATAAATAATTAAACGATGCAATTCTAATTCTGCCCAAATTAAAGCTATTTCTTGATGTACCCCTTCCAGTCTTTTCTTTATTTCTAATTCGATCATATCTAACTTGCTTTCTAATTCCGTTGTTTTTGCTGTTAAATTCCCTGTGACGTTTTCTAAAAATTCAAAATTGGAAGCTACTACTGCGGTTTGTTTGTCCAACAGTTCAATAGTTTTTTCTTCGTTATTTTTAAGTTTTTCAAGAGTATCATATATTTTTTGTGAATCTTCTTCATCCATTGTCCCAAATAACATTTTAGATACTGTTCCAATTACATTAATGGCACCTCTTTTATTTCTATTATTCCTTCTAAAAAAATGATTTACCCCTTGAGTTAATTTAATTAACTTTTCCAGCGCCGGCTTAACAGTTGTGGCGCCCTGTGCATATATAAATTTTCCCGCCCCATATTATTTCTTAAACTTTTTAATAATAAAAATACTGGGAGAAATGTATGAAAAATGTATTTATTTAATATTTAATAGTGCATTACTTTTATTTAATATTTAAGAATTCATTAAATCCATTAACAATAAAACCTATAAAAAAGAAAATCATAATTTAGTAATCTAATCTTCTAGAAATTTACAAATCATAAGATATACTCACTGCTGTTAGTATGTTGAGTTAAAAACTAATCTTTCGAGCCTTTATAGTTGCAAACCTGTCAATTAATTCATCTTCATCTAAATTTTTGGCAATTTCATGTTCAATTGATAAAGTGGCCAGTGCATCTAACCGATCTTGTCTCATCGTAGAACGTATATAGGTTTTAATTAGTTTTAATTTTGAAAAGCTCCTTTCAGCGCTAGCTACTGATGTCGGCAAAGTTAAAAAAATTCTTAGGGCTATAAAAACATTGGCCAAAGATGATGCTAAATTATTTGAGCATAAATATTCTAATATCTTTGAAGGAGTGTAGCAGGATTCTTTAATATTATTTCTTAAAAACCTTAATTCATCGTATAAATCGGAACCGGCTATATCTTTTTGATCACCATCTGCGAGCAAAATTTCGAAATCCATACATTTTTTTCGAAGCTCTTCATCACTCATTTCTGCATTTAAATTATAAATGAAGTTAAAATTTTTATTGTGCTCCTGAATTAACGTAAACCTGTCATTTGATGACACAATTGCTTGATCGAGAATGTTATTAAAAAAATTATTCTTAAAATTTTGTGCTTCATCATTTATTACTTCATCTGGGTGCTCATAATCGAATTGCCTTCTCCTGCGACGATTTCTTATTTGTTCAAACTCTGGCTCAATTTCTAATTCTAGTGCAATTTTTTTGGCTGCTTCAATAACTTCATTAAATTTATCATCTGTTCTGTACTTTTTTAAATAGTCAATATTTTTAGATAGCACTGTTGTAGCTTCCAAAACATTAAAATTTTCATTCTGAAGTACTTTGCTTGTAATATTTATTTGACTTAAAATATCATACCAGACAATCAGACTGCAAATAAATTTAAAACATTCAATTTTTCCCAAAATGGAAATTGCTTCAGATTTATTTTTGGCTGCTGTTTGACTTGTCACATTCGTTGGTTCATACAAAAATGCATTAAGAGCATTTATAATTTCTTTTAATTGGAATCGAATTGGCTTTAGTGCTTCAATGCGACTTGCCCATCTGGTTTCACAAAGTCCTTTTAATGACAGCCCATTTACATTTTTTTTTAAGATATCCCATCTTTGTGTAGAGGACGAGAAAAAAACGTACAAATGTTGTACAATATCGAAGAAAGTTACAGCTTCTATACAACATCTTGCTGCATCATTGACAACTAAATTCAAAGAATGTGCCGAGCAAGGTACAAAAAACGCTCTAGGATTTAATGTTAATATGCGGCTTTGCACTCCGCTGTGCTTTCCTCGCATATTGGAGCCGTTGTCGTAACCTTGGCCTCTTAAATCAGACAAAGATATTCCATAATTATTTAAAATTTCTAAAATTTTCTCAACCATTCCAGCTCCTGTGCTGTTGTAAATATCTACAAAACCAAGAAAATGTTCACGGATATTAACATAATTACCATTTTTATCGGGAGACGATAAAAATGATACGAAACGTACGATTAATGTCATTTGCTCTGTGTGCGATACATCTGGTGTACAGTCGACAATAAGAGAATAATATTTACTTTCTTTTAATAGAGTTATTATCTTTTCTTTAACGGATTTGCCCAAAATCTGTATAATTTCATTTTGTATATTTTTTCCTAAATAGTGCTGATATATTTCTTTATTTTTTATACGTCTTAAATGTTCTTTCATTACTGGATCGAACTTTGCCAAGAACTCAATGATTTTCAAAAAAATTCCATTGTCGTCTTCAAATAATTTATCTGAATTGCCTCTAAGTGCAATATTTTGTGAACCGTGTAACTTAATTAATGAAAACAGTCGTTCTAAAACGCTTTTCCAATGCATTTTGTTTTCATTCATTTGTTTTTGGAGCTTTGAATTTATTGTTGATCCCCGCTTTATTCGATTAATCATATCATTCCACGTTTCGAAGCAATTAAAATGATCTGAGCTCGTTTCATGCATATTCAATCTCCCATTAGTGTTTTTCCATTCGTTGAATCCTTGATGATTTAAAGCAAAACTATTTTTCGCGAACAACTTACAGCAGAAACAGAATAAAACGTTAGTAATAATACTAACCAATCACGACTGTATTTCTCTCCATTAGGGAGTTTTCTAAAATAGTTTTCGATGCAAAATTTTCTTTTATTTCCACCTTTATCAATAAATACAGGAAAGTCATAGTCTATAATTCTCACCGGTCCAATTTGAACCAGTAAATCTGTTATTGGTGCAGTATTTTCTGGCCATTTCCCGATATCTGAATAATCGTTTGGTCCAGTGTCATTATTACCACTGGTAATAGTTTCAGTTTCACTTATTGGATATACCTCATTTTCAATTTCAATATTACCATTTTCATTACTTACGTCGGTGTCCATAGTCAGACTCACAGTACAATCAGAAGATATTCTTGATGTTTCGACTTCAGGTGCAGTGCTTAGAAATTTTGTCAAACTACCTTTTTGCTTTCTCATGGACAACTCTTTTTGAGCTTTTCGCTTACGATATTCAGCACCAGATAGTTTTTTTCTCTTATCCATAATTAAAGAACCTTTTATTTTTTTAACATTAAATTCAATTAAAAAACTGAAAATGTAATGCTTGAATTAAATATAAATTTGTACTTACCTAACGAAAATGTTGATTGATACCAATTATGTAAAATATAATTAAATATATTGCTATTGCAATTGCTTGAAAATTACTCACAACATAAACAAAAATAAAGATATGATGTTTAAATATAAAATAAAACACTAACGATAATGTTGAAATTAGGAAAGCAGCAAACTACGATGATAATTAATTTTCTTTTAAAGAAATAAAGCAAGTTTCAAAAAACTATTTGAATGCCTAAATTTTTTAGCTCAAACTCAAACCATATCGAAGGAAAAACTTGGAAACAGCTAAAGATATGCAAAATATTTATTATTATTACAGATATCTAGCCTTATGTATATTTTGTATACAAATTCATATTAAAATTAGTCAAATCATTAATATAAATTACAACATTTTATAATATTTAATATTTTTTTAAATTATTTAAATAAAATTTAAAGAAACGTAACAAAAATCTCGGTCAATTTGCCGCCCATTAATTATGCCGCCCTATGCATTTGCCATATCTGCATCGCTCCTAAGCCGGCGTTGAACTTTTCATTCCAAAATTTGATTTCTTTCTTAAAACTTTCACATGTATGTAATTTTGTATAGTTCTTTAATTGATAACAAGTACTATCTACTTGTATTTTTATTAAATTTAAGAATTCTTCAATTTCATTTGTTGACATTATTCGCAGTTTTGTATATAAATGTAAAGAATCTTGATATTCTATTACTTGGCTTATTTTCTCAAACAGTACTTCAGTATTTGTTATTTCCTCGATGATTACTGGATTCCCATTTACTATTGTTAAAAAAACAATAATTGTTAGGATAATCATTTTTCTAAAAAAAATAAGAAAATCCTTAATTATTATAACCCTATAAGTATAAATTTTTGCTATTATTTTTATTTTACTACTATAAATATAAAAATGTTTATCCTATAAAAAAAATTTAACCTAATAAAAAAAATTATTTAAAACAAATACTCTTCTAGAATTATTTTATTATAATTTACGTTAATTATTTTATTATAATTATTTAAAACGAATACTCCTCTAGAATTATTTTATTATAATTTACGACTAAACAATGTCTTCCGACCATTTCTTTATACGATTATTATGTACCCTCCGTATTTTATTACCAATTTTAATTGTAGTATTAAGATTATTTGGTATTTCTACTATCTCATATGGTCCAAACCATCTATTACTTAACTTATGAGGTTTATTAGCGTTTGTTAACAAAACTTTGTCCCCAATTTTATATTCTTCCAATATTTTGTTTTTATCATAATATTGTTTCGACTTGTGTTTACTTTCTAATAAATTCCCTCTAACTACTTGATGTATTGTCTGCATTTTATGTTTAATTATATTACAAATATCTTCATAATTATATACCGGCTCTGGTTTTTTTTGTAATATACTAGGTAATGGTTCACAAAATCCATATAGCGCATATATTGGTGAATATTTAGTGCCCTCATGTGGTGTATGATTATGTGAAAATGCGGCTTCCGCTAACCATTCGTCCCAGATTTGTGGGTTCCGATCAGTTGTCATTTTAAGAGCTTCCACCAATGGTCCGTGTCTTCGTTCAAGGGATCCATTTGACTGTGGATGGTAAGCTGTAGTATGAATCTTTTTTATTCGTAACAACTTACATAATTTTTTAAACAACTCGCTTGTAAAATTTGTACCTTGATCGGTTATTAATTTTTGCGGTATTATTGAATATTTTAATATTATCCCTCTATAAAATGCCTCAGCAACTGTTACTGCTTCCATATTTGGTATAGCAATACAATCTAAATACTTAGTTAAATCATCTTGAAAAGTCAAAATGTATTTATTTCCATTATTTGTGATTGGCAATGGACCCACTATATCTAAATACACTTTGTCAAATGGTTTCTTAGCAGTGTCTGTTATTGCCATTCCCATTTTCGTTATTTTTCCACGTTTAGTTTTTTGACATTTTTGACAATTTTTTATATAATTTTGTATGGTTTTTACCATATTTTTCCATGAATAAAATCTCCTTATTCTATTGTAAGTTTTTATTACTCCTAGATGTCCTCCTAACGGTGTATCGTGATATTCTTTTAATATTGTCTTAATATCTTCCAATTCAGTTAGTCTAATTTTGTTCATTGTTCCTTCCATTATGTCCTCCGAGTCATCTTCTTCGTCTATTACTATTTCATCATTATTTGTTTGTTTTTTGTTATGCATATTTTCCGTTTGTGCTCGTGTTACAGCATTAATCCATGGACTTCTTATTATATTTGTTACTTCTTCTACTTGGTTTTGTTCATCATCATATGGTATTCTACTAAGAGCATCTGCGTTGGAATTACGTTTACCAGGCTTATAGTTGACTTTATATGAGTACTCAGATAATCTCATTTTCCATCTGTTGAGCCTACCTTCCGGATTTCTTTTATTGAACTCACAAATCAATGGTTTGTGATCTGTATATACAACAAAATCTCGACCAAACAAGTAACATCTGTAATTTTTTATAGCCCAATATATTCCTAACATTTCTTTTTCTATTGTGCTATAATTACGTTCCGCTTTGTTGAGAACACGACTTGCATAGGCTATTGGGTAATCTTTTCCAACTTCTCCTTGTGAAAGTACAGCACCTAGAGCGGTATTACAAGCATCTGTAGTTAAAATAAATTGTTTATCAAAATCTGGGTATTGTACACTCTCAAAAGCTTCTATGCATTTTGATGTCCAATCGAATTTTTTACTTTTTGTTGCTAATTTATATAATGGTTCTCCTATTTTTGCTAAATTAGAAATACTTGAACGATAATAATTTATTAACCCCAGAAAAGATTGTAACTGTTTAGTTGTTTTTGGTGCTGGAAATTCTTTTACACATCTAATTTTCTCAGGGTCTGGTAACACACCCTTTTCTGTACATTTATGTCCCAGATATATGACTTCTTTTCTTAAGAATTTACATTTTTCGGGTTGCAACTTTAAATTGTTTTCCCGCAATCTTTCAAGGACTATTTTTAGCTTTTGTTGGTGATCTTCCAATGTTCGACCATATATTACAATATCATCTAAGTATACAAAACATTGTATTCCCTGTAATCCTGTTAGAACATAATTCATCAATCGTTGAAAAGTTGCTGGTGCACCTGTTAGTCCAAAAGGCATTCGTTTAAATTCATAATGTCCAAATACTGTACTAACGGCAGTTTTTTCTCGATCCGTTGGGTCCACCAGGACTTGATGATAACCGCTGGCTAAATCTAATGTCGTAAAATACCTTGAATTACCTAATTGTTGCAATATGTCTTCAATTCTAGGTAATGGGAATGCATCCTTTACCGTTACTGCATTTAATTTCCTATAGTCAATGACTATTCTAAATCGTTTTTTACCGTCTTTCCCTGGTTTCTTAGGAACTACTAACAGAGGTGTGTTCCACGCACTTAGGCTTGGTTGTATAATATCGTTATTTAACATTTGTCCAACTTGCTCGTGTATTTCTTTTCTATAACTTTCTGGAAGTCTATAATTAGCTTGTGCAATTGCAGGCGTATTATCCTGTAACTGTATTTTATGAGCTATCGATGTAGTATAACTTAAATCATCTCCTGGTAAATGAAAAATATCATTAAAATCTTCACAAATCTCCTTTACTGCTTTCTTTTCTTCTGAATTCCAATTTTTGTCAACTTCCAAATTTTCCTCTAAAAGTTGTATTCTTTGTTGTACGCTATTTTCTATTTTATCAAGAAAAATGTTATTTAAAGTTCCAAAAATATCGTTATTATTTTCTTTGTATATGTTTTCCGGTTTTTTGTCGAATTTATAGTTCCTATACGGTAATAACTCCTGCGATTTTAATTTTTTCTTAAAATTGAAAATATCAAAATTTTGTAACGGTACCAGCTCAAGTGTAGGTTCTGGTATTTCTATATCTTCCTTATTTATATTCATAAGGCTTACTGTTACATGACCATTATTTGTTTTTACTATGCAATTCCCAAGATAAATTCCAGGATAAACTTCTTTTTTTATACATATGAATTCCCCATTTTTTTTACTCGCTACGTTGATAATTTGTTCTGACCGACCTTTTATTAATAATTTAACAGGTATAACTGGTATTTCTTTTTTTATTTTACTTTCATTATTATTATCCACTATTTCCTTCTCTTCTTCTTCATAATAACTTTTATTCTCGTTTGACTCCTTAGTCAAATTATTTCCTTTTTTTATAATATATTCCTTTATTTTAACTTCATCATTCAAAATTTCTTTTTCTACATAATTAATTTTATTCTCTTTTGACTCCTTAGTCAAATTATTTCCTTTTTCTATGTAGGATTCCACAATCCTTTCTATATCCTTTTTAATTATTTTTCTAAATTCTTCCAACTTATTATTTATTACCTTAACTTCTGTATTTTCTGTTATTATTGAGTTTTTCTCTAAAGGTCTCTCAGTATAATTATACATTATTTCTTCATTCTCTGTTTCACTTGAAAATGGTATACTAAACTCATTTGCATTATCCTGTGTAACTGGAAATCGTAATTTTTGTTGTGGTCCTAATACGTCACAATTTTTTGACAAAAAATCATTCCCCAAAATACCATCCACTGGTAATTTCAAATTTTCATTCATAACTTGAAAATCACAATCTAATTTTGAATTTAAATTATATTTAATTAAAATAAATTTATTGATTTATTTTGTCAATTTGACAAAATAAATTAGGTCATTAATTAATTATAAATAATTTTTTACAGAGTGTACCATTTTGTACACTACACCTCCCATTCCCAGATGAAAAAGACTCATTTTACAAATTAGTCTTTTTCCGGTACTACGGAGTATTTGAATCTTAAATTTTTTTAATGGTTAAATTAATCAGCTCTTCAATTTACAATTTACAAAAAACATATGTATATAATTGTAGTTACCGAATTTCGCACTCTCAATAGTTTATTGAGATAATTCACCTTCCTTTGAAAGGATTAGGCTCGGTAGTTTATTTTTATTTTTATTTTTTTTTTTTTATTTTTTTTTTTTTACTGCTTTTACAAAAAAATTACAATCTTATTTACTAGAAATCGCAAATTTTCCTTTACAACTTCCCATTGTTGTACTTTTATCATGTAATGTTCTTATTGTCATTTGTTTTCCTTTATTTATTTTACTTATGTCAGCAACGCTATCTTTATTTAATAAACTAACTTGGGCACCTGTGTCCACAAGTAATGTAACTTCTTTTTTGTTACTAATATCTAATGGTAGCGTTACTAACGATTTAGGCCCGACCATAATATTTTGTGAGCCTACCCTGTGCTCTTGATTTAGGAACGACTGGGGTTTTGAGTCGCCCCTGACTCGTTTCCCGACTCTAATTGTTGTCTAGCTTGATAAATTTGTCTTATTTCACAATTCAATTCATTATGTCCTTTTACACCACACCATTCACAGTTTTCCATTTGTAGTATGTTTACTGTTGATGAAGGAATTCTTTGAGCATTACAACTTGCTGCGTAATGACCATTGCTACCGCAAATTTTACATTTTATTTGAGGTATTTGTCTGTTATTATTTACTACGTTATTTACTGTACATTCCCTACTAATGTGTCCCGGTTTTCCACATTTAAAACAAACTATTGTTCCAGTATTCCTTGCGCCATTAAAGGATACATGCGGATTAGTATTGTTAGTATTGGGATTACGAAAATTACTTTTATTAACGAAATTGTTAGAATTGTTAGTGTTTTGATTATGTGGATTTGCACTACGATAGTTAGAGTTATAGCGTGGAGATTGATTTTGGTTGTTATTGTTAAATTTAGGATTATAATTATTTTTAGGTGGAAAAGTTCTACTATGATTGTAGGAATTGTTTGGATAGGAATTATTAGTATTATTAGTATTAAATTGAGGTGAATTATTTGTGTTAAATTGGTTTGGATTTTGATTTTGACAGGTAGACAAGAATTTTTGGAACATTTGTTCTAACTGTGTGGTATCATTATTTCTTGTAGGTGCTACCTGATCTAAATGATTTGCAAAATTTTTCGCGCCTCTTAAAAGATCCTCGAATTTATTATAATTCTGTCCCAAAACATATTGTTTTATTGATTCCGATCTTAAACCTCTAATAAAAACTCGTTGCGCAGTTTCCTCTGCATCTTGTAACATTGATCCCGGTTCTTTAATATATTTCTTTTTTATTCCTAAAATTAAACATGCATATCTGCGTTGTAATCTGTCTGCGAATGTATTTATGGATTCATCAATTGTTTGAAAACAATTTTCTAACTCGTTTTTTAACTGAGCAATTGATTTTCTAGGAATAAAGTTTTCTTCCAAAATTTCTCTAAATTCTTCAAAGCTAAGTATCGCTCTGTCTTGAAATAATTCGGCTGCTCTACCTCTGAGCTTACCCCGAATTAATTGCCTTAGAACCGAATTCCTATCGATCTCGTCTGTCCTGTAATATGCTTCATTAGCTAGGTCCAGAAAACTTTGTAATTCCAAGACTACCCTATCTCCTTCCGCAGAGAAAATTGGTACTCCCGCTAAATATAACCCAAAGGTTGTGCTTAGTGGTAATGTCATGTTGGAACGTAAATCGTAAGTATTATCTTGATATAAGAAATTTGCAGTAGTTGGTTCTGGAGTTTTAGTAGTTTGATTATTATTTTCTATATTATTATTATTTAATAACCCGGCCCAGGGCTCTGATTTTCTATATTTTCTAAATTGTCTTCGTTTTCTTGTGGTACTTCATCATATATGTGTTCGGCTTCGTTATTTTCCATTTCCTTTGTTACTGCCGATTTTAATAAATCTAATCTACCTCTTGTAGGATATCTATGATTAGATTTTTTTTTTTCGAACTTTTTTCTTCCCAAAGTTTTCTTTTTTTCTTCTAAAAAGGTTACTCTTTTCTTTGTACCACTAGTACTTGCTATTGGCACCAAATTTTGTGGTGTAGAAGCAATTGGGTTCCTAATTTCAATAATCCGGCTTTCATCCGAATTATTTGAAATGGTTGGACTAGAGTTATCAAAAGAGAACGAATCAATGATTCTAGAAAACCTGTTAAGCATAACTTTATGAAATCTAACTTCCAACAGAAATATTGGAGCTCTGACACTCCAAAAAAAACTACCAATTTAAAGAAATTAAACAATTAGTGATGTACAATTACATCAAAATTTCGAATTCCTACCATTAATATTATATATTCAAAAAAACAAATTAACTAATTAATTTATGTTTTATTTCAACATGGATTAATTATTATAATTTTTTTATATAAAGAAAAACTTATAAGCCCAGAAGTACAAAAAAATATCAAATCAAATAAAAAACTACAAAAATCCAAATAATAAAACTACCCATATCAAACAAAGCGAACTAAGGATATAAAATAAGTTGGCAAAAATGCGAAAAAAAAAAAAATAAACTACCCAATAGTCAATGATTGTTTTTTTTTTTTTTTTTACAAGAAGAAGAGACAAAAAATATTATTTATATTTTAATCATGTTTATTTTTACTACTAAATACTACAATATTATTTTTCTCAATTATTATTTCTAAATTTTCTGATAAAAATACAAAAATATAATAATTCATCCTCCCTTACTATTTTCATTATGAGATAATAAATTAATTTATTGTTTAATAACAGAAATATTTAAAAAAAATCTTTAACTACAATTTAATGCTGCTTCTGCTCTGCGTATGCTTTCCTCAAATATTCTACTAAAATTCTTCTATGTTATGTTCTCCTTTTTCTTTTTTCTCGATTCTTTCTTCAATTGTTTTATCTGTGCTTCAAACAGGGTTTTATGTTCGTTTGAACACCCCAAACTTATTATTCTCCTTAAATCTTTTATTTGCTGCTGCCTGTTTGCTGATTTCCCTCCTCTTCGTTTTTTCTGCTGCTTAACTTTTTCTGCTGGTAATTTCCTTGTTGCTCTTTTCTTATAATTTCCTCAAAAACCGACTCCTTATTTTTATATGGTGTTGACATTAAAAAGATCAATTGAGTCTAGCAAAAAAATGCTTCTGACTCCACCTTAAGCATAAGCTTTTTAAGGTGATTTTAGATCTTTTTATTAATTATTTTTTCTTACACGTAGGTTTGGTTAACGTAAAAATGGTAATTTTTATATTATTAATTATTTAATAATATAATTACTTTACCTATTTGTTATTCGTATTAATTCTTTATAATACAATCTCTCTTTGATGATAAAAACAATATCGTTCTTTATTTATTTTATATATTTATTTAAATAATTAACTACTTATTCAAATTAGAATCATACAATATACTATTTTCAATAAAAACAATTTGAAACAATTTCAATAAAGCACAAGCTTTTTCTTTGAAATGGTTCTGTTTGTTGTATATTGATCAACTGACCATCTAACCATCGATTTACATTTAATTTATATGATTTTCAGTTATATTAAATCAATAATAATTGATTTGTAATAAATTCTTTTACCTGTAATAATTAATAAAAACATGCTTATTTAGCAAAATTGCTAATTAAGCAATTTTGAATTTAAATTATATTTAATTAAAATAAATTTATTGATTTATTTTGTCAATTTGACAAAATAAATTAGGTCATTAATTAATTATAAATAATTTTTTACAGAGTGTACCATTTTGTACACTACAATGAGAATTCCGTAATTCTAAATAGCAAATCTGATATGAAAATCCATAATATGACTGCGTCAGAACGATTTAAATTCCTTCATGAATAGCAAAAAATGTATGTTAAATATCGCTGAGTGTGTTGTATTTACTTACACCCGTCGCACTGCACCTATAATTAAGGAATACAACTTCGGCGATTATAATATTAAAGTAGTAATGCAATTCAAAGACTTTAGGTGTTCTCTTTGATGACAAATTATTTTTCAAACAGCATTTAGATTCACAAATAAAGCACACTCTATGTTGGGCTTCATTAAGAGATGGTCGCCTCACTACCGTAATCATATTGATAGAACGAAGCTATTAAAAAAAAATCAAGTTTTTTTTGCTTAACTTACCATGCAATTATATTACCCCCAATTATAATCCAATTATCTTACCCTTTTATAGGAATCGGTTACAACTTTAGAATCTAGTAGAGTGGTTGCTGATATTGTTTTTATTTTAATGCCCATATTGGTAAAATTAATTATATTTATATAAGAGAAGAGATATAATAACCCGTATCAATTTAAGTACGCGTTTTCGGCATGAGAACATATTTAATATTGCTTATCATCGTACTAATTCTGGGAAATATGATAATTTAAATAGGATGCTGATGGCTGCCAATTAATATAAAGATTTAATTAAACTTTCTTTAACAAACGGTCAATTTAAGAAAATGATTTTCTTACAAATGACATAACATTTAATGGAACTATTATAGCTATTATATTAGAAAAATATAAACAAAAATAGTTGCCTTAAATTTCAAATTCATCTAATTTCAGTTAATAATTAATTACATAAATTAATTTATATAATTGTTTTTATAACTGCATTTAATTTAATTAAGAGCTCTATTTTTTACAGTAATTAAGTTAAATTATTATTTTGTAAATGTTTGATAAACAAATAAACCAGTTAATTCACGTACACCACAAGAAATAATGGAGATGTGTCAAATCGCACGACCGTAGGCGCCAATTGACAGCGGTTGCCGTAAACCCCGTATCGTGTTGAAACCACAAAATATGGATCAATGTTATCCATATTTTAAAGGTCTCCATTGACCGAACGCAAGCTCGATCCTTATTTTTGCAGAAATAATGTCCAAAGATGCCACCAGCATTAAACGGTGCTTTTTACTGGATTTAACGGAGTATGTAGGGTCTCTTGCGGATTGGTCCCACTCCATGTATGGCAATTTTGCTTATCAACAAACCGGTTAAGCCAAAAATGAGTTTCATCGCTGAGCATAATTTTGCGATTAAAAACCGGTATGTTTCCAACTGCTCTAGAGCACAATCTGTGAAAAACGACGCATATGATGGTCTCGTGGCTTTAATTCCAGTACAAGCTGGATCTTATACGGGTGTAGGCCAAGATCTTTGTGTAAAAGTTTCCACGTGGTGGACGGACAGAACCCCAATTCATACAACGACAACGATCGATAAATTTGGAACTTCTTCCACACTTTCGTTTACAGTGGCGATATTCTCTTTAGTACATACATTCCGTCGACGTATTAGTGTTATTGTACACAGTAAATTTTTTCCCAATAGAATTCCAGCAAAATACAACTAGAGTTGAACCGACTAGGCATTCTAGTGAAAATTCTAGTTTTTTTTTTCAACGCTAGATATCTAGTGACAAATTTAAGTGAAAAAAAAACTAGAGTGAAACTTTTTTTTCACTATTTAATCTAGTTAAATTATTAAAACTATTTATTCTAGTTACACAACCCAAATTATTTAATATAGTGAAATTCAATGTACGACTAGTAATAAAACCATTTGAACTAGTTAGATTATCAAAATTATTTAATCCCGTGATATTCACTATTAAAACTAGTAATAAACACTTGATTATTTTATCTAGCGATGTTCACTGCTAAAACTACTAGAAAAACCATTTGGTCTAGTAAAAATTAAGAAAAAAATCGTTTTGATTTTGTTTTGGAATAAATTTATTAAATTCACTTAAAAATTTACATACAATTCTCTGTGAAAAAGAAATTTTTCAAGTGTTGTTGGATAGCTACTATATAAATATAAACTTTTAATAATAAAATCAGAATAAAATTATGAAAAAACTTACTATCCGCATAAAGCAACTAAATCATTAACTACAATTTTATTAAATTCGATGATTTCTTGTGAATTCAACTTTTGCTTGCGTAATAAAAGTTTGAGTAGTCTTTTCCCTGCTGTATCTTTTTCTAAAACTGCCTTCAAATCATGTTCCTTAAATAAAGAATCTAGAATTAATTTTATGCTATGAAAAAAAATTGTTTGTTTAAAAAACTTACTTGATAATATCTTGGACCTTGTAATGACGAACTACACGATGATGAAGGAGAACTTATATTTTGTAAATCTCACTCTGATTCATTGAATAAATTTGATATGATTTCTATGTTATTATCAAGCGATAATGATGTAACTTTTAATGTACTAATAATTGTAAGTATTTTTTTCTGTGGACCAACTTTAATATTCATGTTATGCAAATCATTTTTAAAATTTATTATGTAGCTTTTTTAAATTTCTAGTTATTTTAAATAATTTAGTAAAATATGATATTTAAATTGTATTTATAAATTACCAAGTAATACCTTTCCAGCTTCCTCGGAAATTCCACTTTCAATTAAATAATTGTACAAATCTTGCTCGTTCATTATTTTAATATAAAAACAACACAAAAAATAAATAAAACTGCTCCGACCGTTCACGTACAAAACTGAAAAACAAATGAATTCTTTACGAAAAGTTAATTTCGAAAAGTTAATTTCACTAGATGTTTAGTAGAATTTCACTAGACATCTAGTAAGTCTCGAAATTTTAACGGTACAAGTTATATATTGAAAATAAAAAAATACAATTACTAGACCATCTAGTGAAACTTGTGTTGCACGAACTATTGTATCCCGTGAAAATTCACTAGTCATCAAGTAAGCCTCGACATTTTAACGGTAAAAGTTATATGTTGAAAAAAAAACTAGACAATCTATTCAAACGTGTGTACGAAGAACTACTGAATCCAGTTAAATTCACTATATTGGAGAAAATAAGACGAACTAGTGATAAAAAAATAATAACCTATTGAAATTCACTAGCTCATTATTTTCTTTCATACAAACAGATTTCAGAAAACTATTTAAATAGTAAAACACAGCATCATTGGGCAATCTAGTTGTAAAAAACTAGAATTTAAATTTACTGTGTATTATCATTGAGTAATAATCTATATAAGAGAAGTTAATTTCAAACACTTTTTTTTCATACCAATTTTTCTAAACAGAATTTTAAAATGATCGTTCTTTTGAATGTAGTTGTGAATTTTCTTAATTTATATTTGTATTGTATATGTTTGCACTTGCACAAGTCAATACAAAAAAAACTTGCTCTTTTCTCTATTTTCTAAGTCATAATCATAAATATACAAGAAACACCAACAACGATTGCCATGCCAACAACAAATATTACATCGCGATTTCTCTATTGTTTTGCATCTCGTGGATTATGTGGGGGGTGGTGTGCGGGAATTGCAAAAAATTTGTAAATTTAAAATATTTTCCAATATTTTATTTCAATTTTATGTATATTCTGTTTTACATTCTTAATTTAGGGGTTTTGTAGTTCCTTTTAATATATAATGTTCTAATTCTGTCGGGTTGCGCTAAAAGTCGTTTAATGTATGCAATAGAATTTTATGTACAGAAATATACTTCTTTAAAACAAAAAAAAAAAAAAACTATTTGGGTTTTAATTTGTTTTGATATTAAAAGTTCGTGACAATAAAGACAGATAAAAAGATTTATATCTATAATGGTAAATAAGAAATATATTAAGTGTTTAGTGAGAAATTGTATTTCAAATTCGAAGAAAAATGTGGACACAAGTTTTTATCAATTACCAAGAGATGAAGAAAGGAAAAATAAATGGCTTAAAGCAATAAATGTTTCCGAAACATCTTTGTCTAAAAAAACGTAACAAATTTATGATTAAGAAATTGAATATTACTTTTTTTTTTTATCATAATAAGGTATTATATCTGTGAAATTCATTTTATTCCGGAAGATCATAGTGCTATAACGCTGAAGAGATCTGCTATACCTTCTTTGAATTTAAATAAATTAGAATCAAATTCATATGCGAATAACAACAAAAATAATGTTTCAAATATTATAATTCCGGAAAAATCATTAAATACAGATATTTATGATTTTATTGATGACAATGACGATATTCCAATTATATACGAGAAAAAAATATTAGAAAAAAAAGAAAGTATTGAAATAAATATGGAAGCAAAATTAATAAATGAGGAAAATGGTGATATACAAACAGGTACTGTAAAATCTAATCTGGATAAAAATTTATATTTTGATATAGTAGTAATTCAATTTTTTTTAATGAATTGGCAGTTGATATTCATAAAGAAACTGAAATTGGAAATATTGATAAAGAACTTGAATTCATTGATAAAGTATCCTGTGATTGCATGAAATGTTTAGCTGGTGAAAAATATAGTGATAACAATGATACATGTCATAATTGCATAAATAGATTGGATACTCTAGAAAAATATAGAAAACTTTTAGCTGTTAAAGAACATAAATTAAAATTGGCTGATGAAAAAATTTCGAACTAGAAGGCATCAATGAAAAATGTGCGAATGCAAAATTATTATAATCAATGCCGAATCAATAAAAACCGCAAATTCAAAAAACCACAAAGAAATAATTTTACAGTAAATAAAAATATAGACAAATTAAAGCATGTATCAGAAAATAGTAAAACTATGGCTAAGTTGATAATAAGGAAGAAGCAACGATTTACTGAAAATGAAAAAAATGTTGCACAAAACATATTTTATAAATCAGTTGCAACATATACTTATATGCGAAATACGATGAAAATTGCGTTACCAAGCAAATCAGCTATAAAATCATGGACGAAATTAAAATATGTTGCACCAGGATTAAATAAAGAAATTATTCAACATTTGGAAAGTAAATTAAAAAATATGGACGAAAATTTAAAGATTGCTATTTTGTTATTCGACGAAATTTCTATCAGAAAAGAAGCATGTTACAATACAAAACGAGATTGTTTAGATGGAGTTGTAGATATAAACGGAAATAGACAACTTAAATTTGCAACGGAAGCTCATTTTTTCATGGTTCGAGGGTTATATGAAAATTACAAATATGCATTTGCTTATAATTTATCAAAAAATAATTTAAAATCTGAAAATCTAAAACCATTATTATTAGAATATATACAAAAATTAAATGAAATTGGATTTAAAATTGTAGCTACTGTTTGTGATCAATGTAGTACAAATCGAAGTACTTACGATTCTCTGCATGTAAATAAGCAGAAACCATTTTTTTATGATTTAAATGGGAACAAAATTTATGCTTTTTTTGATATGCCACACCTTATAAAATCTATAAGAAATGCTTTTCTAAAAGCTGATTTTGAAAACTGGAATAACGAAATAATTAGCTCTGATGTCATCAAGAAAATTGTTGCTGCGGATGAAAAATGCTCGACCAAAATTTTACCAAAAGTAGGACAGGTTCATATAAATCCAAATACATTTCAAAAAATGTCTGTTAAATTGGCTTTTCAATTATTTAGTCACAGTACGTATGCTGCTATAAAAGCAACATATAACACTGATCCAAATTTTTTCGAATTAATTAGAGATAAAGTAAATCCTACAGCTGATTTTATATTAAAACTAAATAATTTAATCGATGCAATGAACTCGTCAACATTAAATACAAAGAATCCTTATAAACAACCATTAAAATTAAAAAATTCACCATTTTTATTATTGGAAGAAATGGTTGATTATCTTGATAAATTAAAAACTAAAAGTAAAAAAAAAATTTATTGTGTTAATGGATTAATACAAAGTATTAAAGCCACTTTATTATTGGCTAAAGATCAAATAGACAATAAAAACATTAGTTTCGTCATGACACGTCGGTTAAATCAAGATCCCTTAGAAAATTTCTTTTCTCATATAAGGTCTAGTGGTGGTTATTGTCGAAATCCATCTTCACAGCAAATTGGTATCATTTTTGCTAAGATTACTAGCATTAAATTTATTTATAATGATAATGCTTCATCAAATTGTGAAAAAGATCATGATGTATATTTAAATATAGATATAAATTCCTTAGACCATGAAGACAATGATGACTTGGATTCGCATATTGATGAAATTGTATTAGATTGTCCAGTTGCAAATGAAATTGAGTCAGATAATGAAAAGGAAAATATGATTTCTACAGTTTTCGATACAAATTTATCACAACATTCAAATACGTCATTAGTTCATTTTGAAGAATTAGCAATTCGATATTTTGCTGGTTTTTGTATTAAAAAAGTTTCATATTGTGATTTATGCTGCAATATATTATTAAAAACTGAAAAAATACAAACCAGTAGTACAGAAAATTTAATAATTGCGAAAAACTATAACATTTATGCTAATAACTTTGGAAATTTAAAAGCTCCAACAGATGAATATTTTGCTGAAACCTTTGAATGGTTTAAATTATTTGATGATTATTTTTATAAAAATTTCCATCTTTTTAATTTAAAGAATATTATTACTGATAGATGTATTGAAAAATCAAAAAATTTCATGAAGGAATTCAAAGGAGACCATCAAGACCATATATTAAAAGTATTGAATCAATTTATACTTGTACTAATTAAATTTAGTTGTAAAAAAAAATTTGATAAAATGGAAAGTTCTACAATTAATAAAATAAAGAGTAAAAACTAATTTATACTGTAATAAAAAAAATAATAAAAATGTACAAAAATTATTACTATTATAAAACCAAACTGAAGTAAAATATATATATATATTTATATTCGTTAAAAAAAATTGTATTAATATTTTAATTTTTAATTCCAAATAATTTAATCAGAAGTATTACTTTCTTATTTTAAAGAAGTATATTTCTGTACATAAAATTCTATTTCATACATTAAACGACTTTTAGCGCAACCCGACAGAATTAGAACATTATATATTAAAAGGAACTACAAAACCCCTAAATTAAGAATGTAAAACAGAATATACATAAAATTGAAATAAAATATTGGAAAATATTTTAAATTTACAAATTTTTTGCAATTCCCGCACACCACCCCCACATAATCCACGAGATGCAAAACAATAGAGAAATCGCGATGTAATATTTGTTGTTGGCATGGCAATCGTTGTTGGTGTTTCTTGTATATTTATGATTATGACTTAGAAAATAGAGAAAAGAGCAAGTTTTTTTTGTATTGACTTGTGCAAGTGCAAACATATACAATACAAATATAAATTAAGAAAATTCACAACTACATTCAAAAGAACGATCATTTTAAAATTCTGTTTAGAAAAATTGGTATGAAAAAAAAGTGTTTGAAATTAACTTCTCTTATATAGATTATTACTCAATGGTATTATTTAGTAGAGAGTATATGTGGTATGAATTATATTCATAGTTCGATACGGATGGTTTGCTTAGAGATGGACGATTATGTGCGCCGTAAAATCACGAAATCATCTATAAGTTGTGCGATTCGAGGACCGATTTTTAAAGTAAATTTGGATAATTTTACTGCGTAAGCGTGATTCTATTCATGATGATTTTCCAGAATAGTGATCATAAATGTCAAAAAGTAAGCGCTGTATCACAGTGTTGTGTTCCATTTTCTTGATGTTCTTACCTCTGCTTGTATTTTATTCTCTTTGGCCTGATCGTCTTCTTTTAAAATGAATACGACTATTTAATTTCAAAGACTACTTTTTATTATCTTTTTAATTCTTTCCTACAATCTACTAATTAAATTAGTCTACTAATAAGTATAAAAATAACTTATTGAATCTGATTGTATTTAAGGTCAGAATTGAAAGACAATTGAATATAAAATTTCCACGACTTATATAGTGCTAAATTGCCCTTTCAGCAAATCAATTATTATTAAACGTTAATTAATTAGTAATATAAATTATTATTACAGCATTGTGCAATCAGATTTTACCACTGTTTCAGTTGCCAATTCAATAATGGTGAACTAGCATTTTGATATTACCAAATGCTCTACAAACAATAGAGCATTTGGTAATATCAATGTTATTCACATGTGCATTAAATTATATACATTATAATGTAAATAAATTATCAATGTATTTTTATTTGTTCATTAACCTTTTCTTTGCTTTATTTATTATTTTGATGTTATCGCATTACATTACATATAATTATTGTTTACATTTTGAATTATATGTGTCACATTGTAAGTTAAGGTATTTGCTGATGCGCCTTTTTCGATTTTATTTGAAGGTCGCATTTACTATAACAGAAATGTAAACAATAATATCAGAGCTGGAAACAATGATAAAACCCATTACACAACTGCTTGACTGTTAACTCTTTCGGAAATTAAAGTTACTTAAGAGAAATTTGAGCTTTTATAAACATAGATTTATCTTTTCTCTGTAATTTCAAACTTTGTTTTATTGCTTCATTTCTTGCATCATGAGGAAAATCAAAAATCGCCTTCAATTGTAAAAGTTAAGCATTTTCTTCTTTATCAATAAATTCTTATTTTCTTATTATTATTTTTTTCTTGAAAGGGTTTCCAAATTCGCCATATAGCATTAAATTTTATATAAGTATAAGATTTTTGGTAATACATAATACATCATATAACGAGTGAAAAAATCAATATGAGTTTCAATCAATTCAATTTTAACTATAAGTTTACGGTCCATTTGCGAGGTGTAGTGTATATGCAGGCAGGTGTATTCATTTAATTAATTTAATGCAATTTACAGCAACCCATAATGCGTTGAAATATAATATTATATTGATTGGTATTTATTTGTTTTTCGTATAGTTATAGTTATATCAAGAATATATTTTAAAATATATGTAGCTGAAATAGAAATGAAATAATTAAAATATTAATTCTTTAAAATTCCATGTTAATATAATACATAAATTAATAAGACCTATACTAAACGTTCATCAGATTAAAGTAAATAATTCAAGTAATGTTACATAATTTGTTCAAAATGGAATTATAGAGATAAATTATTATTACCTAATTTTAAAATGATAATTTTATATTAAAATAAGAAATATTTTACGATAGTTTTACAGAAAAATAATTAATAGAAAAACTATTCAGTCTTAAAAATATTTTTATTTGCATATAAAAGGTATATACTCTTTTTAAAACATACCAAATAGTCTAATTTTTTGGAATTGTTTTATGGCGGACAGGCAATAATTATACATACAAAATAATGTTCTATAAAAAGGGAAAATTAAAATAAAATAAAATTTTTAGTAAGCATCCACATCACAATTATAAATGTTCAAAATGATTTTGAATTGAAAAATTTACTAATTAGATTTAGTTTGAAATAACATTTATGATTTTATATGTACTTGTATGTATATCATTTAAGCTATAGAAATATAATTTATTTTATTATCGGGTATTAAACGGTAACGTTTCAAAATATGGATCATCGCAAATATACATATAAAATATGTATTTGAAAAGAATAATAAATTTGCATAACAAATAAATTTTACTGCTAAAATCATACAAATCATTGAAGTTAAAATTTCTATTTAACAATAAAAATATAGTTTTAGTAAAACCAATAAAAAAATATTATTGAAAGTTGGTTTTTGAAAACTTTTATAATTACATTAATTTTTTAATTTTATTATAAAATAAATTTTAATAATTACTTACTCATTATTTTAAGGTCAATGCTAAACAAGGAACATAACAAAAAGTGATTGAACAAAAAATTTTTGCGAAAACACAAGAAGTAAATAAAAAATTCGAAAAAAAAATAATATTTATATGCATTTGTTCCGGACTGAAGGAACTGGGGGTTCACTAGCGGTATTTAAATTAAATTGTTGTACCACTTTAGGTTGTCACTAGAGATATAAATTTTTTATATGCTTTTCGCGGAAAAGCGACCCCGTATGTCCGTACATAACGAAATAAAAGACCAATATTCTGTGTCTTTATTCACAATTATTAATAATTTTTTTTAATTCACTTTTCAAAATAAATGTCGATTAATTTAACAAAAAAAAATATATATTATTAATTAAAGTTATTAATATTTTAAATTCAATATAAAATTATTAATTTTAAATTAAGTAGATTGAAATTTGAAATTTAATGCCTATACGGTCTTTTCTTTATGATAAAAATTTACACTTGATATGAATTATAAAAAAACTGCAGCGCTGAACTCTTACGATGGTTACTGCTTGACGATCTGATGCGAAGAGAAAAAAAGAAATCTTGTAATCCGACTCAATTATAAAGATTCTCGAAACTCTCTATTCTCGAAAAGAAATGGCGTGATTATGGAATAATCAACCGAGATAACAGTAATATGGTACGGTTATAATTTATCTTCGAAAAAAAGTAAATTTATCCCAATAAGGTGGTGAACAATAAGGTGGTGAACACAATGATGGTACCGTACCGGCGTGAACAGCATCAAAATTAGAAATTAAAAATAATTATAAAAGACAGAATTACGAATGAGCATATAAAACTTCATAAATACATTAAACCTTATAATTTAAAGGTTGTGTTTTTTTTTTCATAAGTTCTTCAGCATATAGTAATTGTTAACCGATTTCAATGATATTGTATATATAGGCTAATTTTATGATCTAGTTGGCTCTCCTGAAATTTGGAGACCTTCAGCGGGTTCTTAGAAAATCAGTTTTAGTATTCGAATTTTATATAATTATATAATTGTAAATTTTAACATGGACCCACTGAATTAGCGACTTTAAACTTTGCAGACAGTAAGTATATAAGGAAGCTATTATGTGTGTCAAATTTAATTCAAATCAAATAATAAATACCATATGCTCTAGACCTAGAGCATATGAAATTTTAATCAGAAATTTTAGTATGGACCCCCTTAATGTACAAATTTCTATCATGGCCAACACATCATGCATAATCAGAAGGTCTACCTGTGTACCAAATTTCATTCAAATCAGATAATAATTACATAGTATGTATGTTACGTTCCAAATAAAATTTTATTCCAATTTGAATTTATTAATTTATATAGATTCCAAGTCCAGCCATAAGTTAATTGCAATTAGCTAATGCGTTTTTTAATATAGACATTGTTGTCACCGAAATAGTTTCAATCATTAAAATTATACCAAGTCTTAAAATCAGAATTACATATTGCAAATTTTATTACTGCTACTCATTTAAAGATGAGTCATTTTAAATCGACATCGATGTGTCCGACATCGAAGTTACGTCCTTGTGCATCACAGCATAGTACATTACCATTACACCACCGTAGTGGTCGACTAACTCTAAATAGTCTGCTACTATAGTCGTCTACTATAATCATACCAAATTGATAAAATCGAGGCGAGTAAAAGCTCTATCTAAATATTTCTTTTTTTAGTAACACGTTAATATTTATATGTTAAATATGTATTATAATTATTATCTGAAAATACATGAAGTTACTTATAAGCCAAATAATTTATAGAAATAATAGTCTTACTATTTATTATAATTTAACTATATGTATATATAATATATATATATATATATTCTATTCTATGTTGTATATACATATGTATAATGTATATAGATTAAATTAATCTTAAGACTTATTCTATATTATGTAAAGGTTATTATAAATATTACGTTTAGATGTCAATGTGGTACACTTTATAGTACTTTGTATAATTGCTTAAAGTTTATTTAATTGAACCAAAAACAATATACATTGAAAACTATGTTATAATAACTATGTTATTATGTTATTATTCAACTGAAGATTAAATAATTTAATATCTATTTAAACCCTCTATTATACTATCTTTGTATTAAATATTTTTAGTTTATTCAATTTAATAAAAAGAGTAACATTCAAGCTGTAACATATAGAAAGAAATTTCACCTCATTTAATTTATAAATAATTTTTTTTAAAGATATTACTGAGAAAAAAAATCAAAACAGTCCATCGAGTCTAGAGAAGCGTGTTATTATAGAGAAGCAACCAAATATTTTATATATTCTAGACTAGAAAATCATACGGCAAATACTATCCGATTCCAATGAAATTGGGTATATATGTACATTAGTTTCTGTATAAAGTTGGTCTATAAAATTTAGGGTTAGCAGTTTCAGTGCACGGACTGGAATTCTTTAAAATTAAAAGATATGTATGTTAGTTATAATATATATATATATATTTATATATATATATATATATATATATATATATATATATGTATGAATTCATTAAAAAAGTAAATGTAAAAAGGACTATAATCATATGTAGTTAGTATTTTTAAAATTATTAGATCTCTTGTATTAAAGTCTAGTCGATTACTCATGCCATGATGCCATCTAAATCTGTAATTGTTTTTTTTTTGTCTCGTTTAATTTTTTTTTTTTTTTTTGCTTAAGACAATTAAGATATTTGTTTTTAGATAAAAAATTAATCGTATTTTCCTTGGTTAGAATCGTATTTTCCTTGGTTAGAAAATTTCTTATGAAAATTAATTTTAACAATCAGTTTTCTTCCAACAATTAAATAATATAAATTCAAGATTATTTTTCTTAATTTAGAAGACGAATCTTCTTTTTAGTAGACGTTATAGAAGTATCAAATAAAGATATTGTCTGTTATGTTCTTGCATGAAACAGTGGCTTACTGTTCTTATCCAGCAATTTAACCTAATATAATTTTAAAATGTACAAAAACTTAAAATAGGACGACAAGAACAAGGATATTTATTGAAGGAATTTTACAGTTATTGTTAAATTACACAAAAATCGAAAAAATGTAAAATTTTACCAAAATATTTTAATAACAAATTAAATTCTCGGAAAGAATATATAACCTTTGATGCCCAACTATTAAGATTTAGATACTAAATACTATATATGTAAAACGTAACAAAGCTCAATGTATATGTATATTATGACAGCGTATGTAGTGACTCAGTTTAAAGATATGTGAGAGACAAAGGATCTGAAACAGAATTTAAATTGATATTCATATGTAAAAAAATGAAATATTATACTTTATACATATAGACGAGCCTTCTTGAAATTCCGCCTCGAGAAAAAATTTCCAAAAAAAAGTTGAAAAATCTTCCAAAAATTTTATTAGATTAATTGTACATACGTTATTTTTGTTATTTTTGTACACCGCATTTCCTTTGATTATTTTAGCCAGTCATGAAAACTAAATCGCCGTATAATTTGTTTTATTTTTCCATGTTTTAGATTTTGCCTCCGGCATTATTTCCAGCAACCGATTATAAATTTTAATCTCGAAGATTTTTACCATTTCATTTTTGAGGGGTTTTTCACTCTATTTTGGAGTATAATTTCCATTTTCAAATTTGGGATATTTTTTCCTGGGATGTGAACCTCTGTATGGTAAAGTAGCGTCAAATTATTATTTTCATTAAAAATTTAAATAATAATTATAATTATATGTAATATATAATTTACATAATTATTATTAAAATAATTATATGTGGAACTAAAGGCTTCAATATCACTATACTACCGCTTACCGCAACCCGTAACACATTTTAAAGCTAAATATATTCATATGATGCCGAATCATAATATTTTTTTTATGTACATCAAATTATTTTGTATATATAAAATCCAATTAAAACTGACCATTGTATGTAAGAAAGTATCGTATAGATAGGGTGATTTGCAAATAATATCCCAAGGAGTATTTTTTATTAAATAAGCATAAGCAATAAAGAAAAATTTAAAAGTAACTAAAGTTTTTGACAGAATTTTAATAAACCAAGACTTTAAGGATACACTGAACAACTAGGTCAAAACTGACCATTTTATTGGTTTTAGTCTTTATAATATTTTGTATAAATTAAATATTATGTGCAACTGATAGAAAGTATAACTTAAAATTATAACATTTTTGGTAACACTGTTAATAATTATCAGAAGGTATTATAGTGTGAGTTGATATTAACGGCTTCGGTAACGCATATATAGGTTAACTTAGCTAATTGATGCATTAATATGAAAATTATACTCGAATTGACATAATATTAAAACTTTTACCATTTTCAAAAAATGTTTTAATAACAAAAACACGTTGTTCCTTCGTGTAGCGTTCCATATTAACTAACCGGAATGTACTTAGAATATACCTGAAGAACCCTCGGATAAAAATTCCTGGGAGAAAAAAATGGCGGCAAAATCAAAATGATACCTCAATTTTGGACACCCTTTACAAAATCTTCAACGTACAAATATCCCAATGAAAAATAGCAATTTCCAAAATCTCCAAATATTTTTAAAAGCGACATCTCTGATTTAGAAACTCATTTTTGATTATTTACAGCGGGATTTCCCCAAAACATTTTAAGTAGGTATTCGCAAAAGACAGTTGAACTTGAATACATACATAATTTCTGGATTTTCGTCACTAACACAAAGAACTGAATTAAATTACTAAAATAACTTATATATTAGTTATTTCGGTTTAAGAAACGAAATAACTCATATGTAAAATATTTCGTGTTCAAATCGCAATAACTTATATATAAAATATTACGATTTGAAACCGAAATAATTCATATATAAGTTATTTCGTTTTGAAAACGAAATAACTTAGTAGTGTATTTTGGCCATATAAGTAATTTCGTTTTCTCATATAAATTATTTCGATATAAGTTATTTCGGTGCCCCTTTCAGAGCGAAGCTCCTCAAGTTCGTCTTCTAAATTACGAAGTTCGTCGTTTATATATATATTTAATTTTTTTATAAACGAAGAATATATACATATCTTTATTATTACATAATAAAAAAATATTTGGAAAATCATCGAGAATGTATAAAACCAATTGAAGACATATATTTTGGTGAAGAAGTTGCTATTTTATTAGAAAATCCAGCTATATACCTGAACTTTCAAAAAAAGAATTTAAACAAAATTGTTTAAAGTTTTATATTGTTTTATGTAATGAATTATTGCGCAAATTTGACGTTGACAATTTGACTTTTTGAAAAATATAGAACTAATATCGCCAAAAGAAATTATTGGAAAGAAAAAGTTTTTCAATAGCAAAACTAGTATGGTTAATCCTTCTGGTAACTTCTTATCTAAAATATTATTGAATTTATAGTTACGGTTACCAATATATTCTGCACCATCCATACATTTGTTACTTTTTGTAATAAAACATGTTATATACTTTAGAAATGCTAAATATATTTTTTATTAATTCCAGTCTTATAATTTATGTTTATAGTTGAACGACTAATCAAAATCATGGAATGAAATTTTTTATTGATATTTTGACATTATATTTTTACCCTTATAGCAAAACAATAACATTTACATTATTTAAGTAAATTTACTAATTTTAACCTATAAGCAAACTATAACATTTCTACTATTGCAGTTACGAAAATTGAATGATTTATATTGATCTGCCACACTAGTATTACTTTTTCCAAAATTAGTTAAAGTTGCAGATATTCAGTCATTTCATAAGTACGAAGTTATGAAGCTCAAAATTGATACACCTGTTGAAGAATTTTGGGAAAAAATATTGGATTTAAAAATAGTAGATGGCAGTTTTTGTTTTAAGTTTTTTTATTATGACAATTTTAACAGTGCCTATCTCAACGGCTAACGTTGAAAGATTTTTTTTTAAATAGTTACGAAAACTTTGAAAAATTTGAAAGTCCAATTAAAATATCTGATAAAGAATATGATGATGATTGTATGGATACTGAGACTGAGGAAATAATCAATTAAATGGCTACTGTTCCTAATTCTTCGAAAAATAATTGCACAGCATCTGATTCATTAAATAATAACGCAGAATCTGAATCATTAATTTCGAAAGAAGTTGGATTATCTTTTCGAAGAGGAAATGAATTACATTAAAGAATAATTCAGATATTTTGAATGCACTATTAAAGCTTCTTATATTGTAAACAATCAAATTTTGTTACCACGTCGCAGTAAAAGAAAACATAAAAATACAAAAAAAACCGAATCTGGTGAAATTATGGAAATTTTGGCACCGTTTGAAGAACTTACCGTGGAACTGTCAGCAGAAAAAAATGTTTCTGTCTCAAAAATTATAATTATGACTGAAGGTTTAAAAAAAATAGTTCAAAAATTTAGTCAAAAAATGACAAAACCATTGTCTATAAACTTAAGTAAAAAATTAGAAGTTGAACTGAATACAAGATTTAACAACATAAGTAATTCCTATACTCTTGCCGCTCCTGCACTGTTAGACCCTAGATTTAAGAAAAAAGCGTTCATTGATCAATATACTTTTGCAAAAGTAAAAACAAGAATATTAAGTGATATGGAAACTTTTTTTGAAAATAACATCGTTCACCAAAATTTAGATACAGAAAAAGCATCACAATCCCAAGGTTCAATTTGGGAAACATTTGATTCACAACCAACAACACATATTTCGTCAAGTGATAAATCAGAATCAATAATTGAACTCAACCAATATATTTTAGAACCATTATTGAATCGAAAATAAGATCCATTAGAATGATGGAAAATATGTGAAAAGGTATTTTTACTAATAAAATAATATACAATAATTATATACATATTAATAATATTGTATATTTGATTTGTAGATTTATCCGAGATTGGCTTCATTGGCCAGAAAACATTTATCGGCAGTTGCAACATCCGTTCCAAGTGAAAGAGTTTTTTCAAAAACTGGCCAAATTATTTCTTTGCGTCGTACATCAATCAAAGCTAAAAACGTGGAAAAATTGATTTTTTTGAATGGGAACTTCGAAAAAATTAATAATTGATTTCTATGTGCACTAGCAATATTTTTATTTTATTTTGCTTTATTTTTATTTAACTTCATTTAAAACAAAAATGAAAGAATTGTTATTTTATTTTATGTTATTTTTATTGATTTTTTAATAAAAAATTAATTAATTGAATTTACATTTTCAGAAATAATGTTTCAGTTTATTTCATCATAGTCGCCTTTCGTTATCAGTTATCACTCTATGTACTAGTAAATGCTAATATGCATTAGAATATATACACACATCAAAAAAGTCTAAGCAACACCATGTAATTCCGCTGTAACTTTTTTGAATTTTATGGGATTACCTCAATTTTTTTGTCAAATGTAGGTACATTGATTACACATCGACACAAAAAAAATTACCTGAAAAAGTGCAAAATCCCGTTAATTAGGGAATAAAAACCAAATTTGTAATGTTTTTCAAATTTTAATGTAAATTATTTTATTATAAAATGTACAGTTCATTTTATTTTTATTGTTTTTGATAAATTAATTAATATGAGGTATTGCCTCCTCTTGCATTTAGAACAGCCTGGTACCTTTTGGACATTTAAGTTATTAAATTATTAAAGAATTTTCTTGGTATTCGAGCCCAATTCTCTTGAAGCAGATTACAAAGCTGATCTCTAGTTGTAACTGTCGCCAAATCATTGAGAATGCTTCTTTGAAGTCTATCCCATGTATGCTCAATGGGATTTAAGTCCGGGGATTGTGCTGGCCAGGGTAACACCCGAATATCTTTATGGTCTAACCAATTTTTTAGAATTCGTGCCGTATGTGGTCTGGCATTGTCATGCATTAAAATAAATTCTGATCCAATTTCCGATGCAAATGGAAGCACAACAGGTTCAAGTATCTCATCAATATAAGAAGCTGCTCTTAAATTCCCATTTGGAAAAACGAGATTGGTTTTTCCATCAATTGAAATTCCTGCCCATACCACGACAGTGCTTCCGCTATAACTGTGGACTTCCTGCACATTTCTTAACCTTTCTATGTTGCCAGATCGTCTGCAAATTCTACTTCTTCTTGTATCTGGATGAAATCCGAATCGAGATTCATCGGAGAACAAAACTGTAGAACATTGTTCATTTGTCCAATTTTTGATAATTTCACACCAATTACTTCTCAGCTCTCGATTCCCACGACGTATCGCAGGACATCTCAATGGGCGACGAGAGTAAAGACCGGATTCATGTAGTCTGTTCCTGATAGTTTCGTCACTAACAGATATGTGTTCAGCTCTATGCAACTCCGACTGTAATTGTCGACCTGTTAAATTGCTGTGCCGGCTGGCTTCAAGTACCAGATACCGGTCCTGCTGTGAAATTGTTGATCTTCCACGACCTGGATATTGCTCCCTTGGGCTTCCAGTGACATATTGCCGCTGCCACAACCTACAGATAACTGCCCTGTTTACGTTGAAAGCTCTGGCAACATCAGCTTGGCTACTTCAACATTGAAGCATTCCTACGGCTTCATGCAATTCTGTTAACGTAAGATGACGACGTATATTACTGTTATTACACTAATTTTTTGTTTGCAGACGAATTTAAAGGATTTTTTTTAACTAAACTCGCTAAATTCTAAAACAACAATAATTAAAATTTTGTGACTTTTTGGTTTTTATTCCCTAATTAACGGGATTTTGCACTTTTTCAGGTAAATTTTTTTGTGTCGATGTGTAATCAATGTACCTACATTGAGGTAATCCCATAAAATTAAAAAAAGTTACAGCGGAATTACATGGTGTTGCTTAGACATTTTTGATGTGTGTATATTTATTTAAAAAATGTATAACAAAAGTACTCATTAAGGTAACGAATACAAAGTAACGAATACTTAAAAAAAAGTATTAGGTAGTAACGAATACTCAAAAGTAACTGGAATGCCCAGCTCTAACTTAAACGACTAATCATGGAATTAAATTTTTTATTGATATTAAAACTATAACATTTCTACTATTGCAGTTACGAAAATTGAATTATTTATATTGATCTGCCACACTAGTATTACTTTTTCCAAAATTAGTTAAAGTTGCAGATATTCAGTCATTTGATAAGTACGTTTGCTAGAGTTTGAAGTTATGAAGCTCAAAATTGATACACCTGTTGAAGAATTTTGGGAAAAAATATTGGATTTAAAAATAGTAGATGGCAGTTTTTGTTTTAAGTTTTTTTATTATGACAATTTTAACAGTGCCTATCTCAACGGCTAACGTTGAAAGATTTTTTTTTAAAATAGTTACGAAAACTTTGAAAAATTTGAAAGTCCAATTAAAATATCTGATAAAGAATATGATGATGATTGTATGGATACTGAGACTGAGGAAATAATCAATTAAATGGCTACTGTTCCTAATTCTTCGAAAAATAATTGTACAGCATCTGATTCATTAAATAATAACGCAGAATCTGAATCATTAATTTCGAAAGAAGTTGGATTATCTTTTCGAAGAGGAAATTAATTATATTAAAGAATAATTAAGATATTTTGAATGCACTATTAAAGCTTCTTATATTGTAAACGATCAAATTGTGTTACCACGTCGCAGTAAAAGAAAACATAAAAATACAAAAAAAATAGGATAAGAAAAGATTACCAAAATTATAGTTGTATACTAACTATAAGATATTCTATTTGCAATACTTAAACTTTAAATATTAATTTTATATCAAAATTGCCATATTATTTTAACTTTATAAATGAAGAATAATCTGAGAATATTTATACAGACAATTTTTTTTTTATTTTCCTAATTGAAGCAGCAGTGACCTATAGGCGTATACATTTTTATTGCAACCTTAACGATACACATAAATTTGATATGATTTTTTATAAAAATCAGAATGATTCTTATTACATAGTTTAATAAAAAAAAAAAGAACTTCTAATTATAGTAGAATGCTTCATATGTACTGGGATTGTCGACAAAAGTAAAATAAATCTACAAACTTTAGGATTTTTTTTTGTTAAATCTACAATTCTTTGTCACGCTCTAGTTTGATCATTTTCATGATGGAAGTGAGTATTAATATTATTGAAAATGTACTTTTTAGAACAAGTAATACACGCTAAAGTGATGCAGCTTGGTGCAATCAATTATTAATTGATGTTTTATCAATTCAGAATATAAAATATAGAATAAAAACTGCAAGTTTCTCGACAATTAGAATACGTGTGTTTATAGTTATTTATATATATTTATAAATATCTAGGTAATTTTCGTGCACTTATATATCTAAAAGATAACTTTATTGTCGAACTGTCGAACTGTTTAAACGTGTTTTCTTGTGCTCCGCAAAAAAACATAAATAAAAATTAAATTATAATTTAAATTTCCGCTTGCAGTGCATTAACAATTATTACTACCGCATAATTACATTATAATTCTTGACCTAGTGTTTTATTTACAATATAAAAAATAAAAATATTGCGGCTGATATTTTCTTGACCTAGTGTAATATTTATTTTATTTTAATTTTTACTACAAGTAATTAAATTTTATATTATCTGTATAAACATTAAAACAATTGTGCTAACGATGATTCTTCATCATCGCAAGAATTAATTGCTTGCAGTTGCAGCGGGATTTGCTCTCAACTATACCACCTACAATGTATTTGTGTTTCCTGCGCTGCAACAAAATTTTGGAAGGAATATAGTCAATTTCTTCGTTACTATTGCGATGCATTTCGGACAATAAATCTCTCGCACGTCTTGCAAGCAATTAAATCTAATAACAATTTTTTGCAGTCTGTCACCGATTTTCTATGAATTGTTAGTAAATCTATTCGGAGCAATGAAAATAAAATGGAGAAAATTTTTAACACTTTTCGTGAACATATAGAAGATTTAGAGTGCCATATGACTAACATTGATGCGAAGTGTACTTCACAAGGGAATAATCTGAGTCTTCTCTCTACCACCAATTTTCAAAAGGCTATTGCTAACATTGATTCTTCAAACGGAATATCTATCAAAAACGACGAAATGTTAGCAGCTAAACTAATATTTCAGACAGATTCCTTGTACTCTACTCTAAAAAGGTTAAAATCAACGTCAGAAAGGGAACTCGATACGTATAAGTCTTCTATTGACCAATTAAACACCTTGATAATTTCAATGCGCTTGTTAGTCAATTTAGTAATTTAAAGAATGGATTTAATATAGACGAAATTAGTTCTCATTTGTCAGTTGCTAGTAATGAAATGATTGAAACAAAAAATTTCCTAAAAGACCTCATCCAGGAAGTAAAATACTTAAAAATAGACAATTTTACAATTCCTAACCAATTTATACAAAACGATGAATAAATTGGTATTTCACTTTGTGAGGAACTTTTAAATGTAAAGAATACTGAACCTTCTAAGGATTTAATGGAGATACCAGATATAATATCATCTCCATCTAAACTTAGGTTAATTCATTTAACACCAGAACTACTAAAAGCAGTACCAAATTCACCTTTGCCAGAAACAACAACACATGATTAAACACCAATATCTGAACCAGTTATCTCTTAAACTGCAGTTTACAAATTCGGAGAATATTGGACCAGGAGATTAGGGAAAATGGTCGTTAATAATAACAAATATTCAAGTTTCACCACTTTTCATATTAAAGGTAGTGGTTATCAGCTGAAAAGTTCCTGGATAAAAAGTTATTTAGATGATGTACTACATATGAAAGACTCTTCATGCTCAAAACTACGACCCAGATCAAAAAGGTTAAGAGCACATACAGGAGTTACCACATTTAAGCTACAACTCCCCAGCAAATATGCTTGGTTATTCTGTGGTCCAAACAATAATACGTTCCAGCTAGGTAATCTGTTCTTTACGTCATGGATCAATTTTAAGGAGACCAGCAATAATGCTACAAATAAAATTAAAAATAACAATAAAATTAGAAATAATAATAACACTGATAATAGTACTAATAATAATTATACTTGTAATAATCAAAATAATAGAAATAGAAATAATAATTATAAAATCTTTACTACTAACTCATATAATAGTGACAATTATAATACCAATATTAATAATGATAGTAACAAAGATAATAATAATAATGAGGAAAACAACAATAATAATCATAAGACTAACATAAATATAGTAATAGTAATATAAATAGCATTAAGACTAGCATTAATAATAAAAATAATAATAATAATAACAATAATTACCAAAATTTTGTACAAGGGCAAACTTTGAATGCCACAAAATACACCATTTCTGACCAAACAACCCAATTGATCCCATTGCTTACAATATTAACTATCAGTACTAATTCTAGCGCATCATCCTTTAACAATGTGATTAGTCAACCACCTATGCAGGTTTTACCATCAACTTCTTATCATAGTCATAATAAATA
Organism: Rhamphomyia laevipes; assembly: GCA_963920725.1. Classification (NCBI taxonomy): domain Eukaryota; kingdom Metazoa; phylum Arthropoda; class Insecta; order Diptera; family Empididae; genus Rhamphomyia; species Rhamphomyia laevipes. The sequence continues at coordinate 36,032,249 of OY987256.1, forward strand.
TATTATATATATATAATAGTAATAATAAGGGCTATACTCTGAAAAACACAATATCAAAAAATCTGAAGAATTTTTTTAACTTTATTCAAGGTCCAATCTTAATTCCACTTATTCCAGTCCATGACATACCGCGTACTTAGAGTGATAGATCTAATAATATCACTTTGAACCTTCTAATGTTTTGCCTAATAAATCAACTAGTTCCTTTCTAGACCCATTACTACCACCAAATGTGAAAATGACAATAAACTCAGCTGATAGCATTGAGAATCGTTATTTATTATCTCGTCTGAGAGATAATAAGATTTACAATAATATTCGACTCTATCTTGCCTTTTTATGTTATCAATCTAATACGGTTTGCATTGCAGGCAAAACAAAAACAAATGTGTTAATAGCAATCCAGCAAGAGGGATTACCAACTGTTCTTGATACTTAACGTAGGTTATATTATAGTTTCTACAATAGTTTCGGGGTCTCTCCTGAACAAGCCACATCTGATCTCTCCTCCTATTCTTCTCACTTAAGTTCTAAGAGAATTTCATATCTTCAAAAATCCTGAGAAGATAATGATAAGTATTTTAGGAACCTTCCAAAAAGAAACGGTAAACCCTGGTAATACACCTAAACCTACTACACCTCTACGTTTCTTTTACCATAATTGTGGAGGAATCAGAGGTAAACTAAATTCGCGTTTTATAAATGCTAACTCTTCACACTTTGATATCATAGTAATATGTGAAACTTGGTTAAATGATTCTTTCACTAATGCTGAAATCCTAAGTAATGACTGGACAGTTTATAGGTGTGATAATGACTATTTTTCTGCTGGTCTTACTAGAGGTGGTGGGGTCCTAATTGGAGTGCGTAATACTTTTACTCACGAAATAATATGTACAGCTACCTCACAGTCTTTTGAACACACATTTATCAAACTTAGAATTGATAATAAATTAATCTTTGTTGGGGTAGTTTATATCCCTCCTAACGATACTGTTTACAGTGAATTTTATGAATCCTTCCTCTGTATAATCTCTGCCTTAGACGAAATTGACAATATTTTTGTTTTTGGTGATTTTAATCGCCCTAAATTATCCTTCATTATTGACGAATTAGACAACCATCTGCTTCCCGTAAACTTTACCGACGACATTGACTTTTCGCTAATTGATACTTTTTTTTTTTTTTTTTTTTTTTTTTTTTTTCATTTTTTCTTTATTTTCAATAAAAACCAAATACAAAATTTTTACAGAAAATAGATAGGAACATTCTGTGTAATACAGTGTCGAATGTAACTAAATTTAAATTAACATAATAAAGTTGTTGATGGGGAAATCAAATATTATAATTAAATTCAAATTAAAGTTAATTTTAAGTTAAAGATAGATAAAAAAGAAAAAAAACAAAAAATTTATTAGGATTAACAAAATCAAAATAAAATCAAAAGCAAAGTCTAACAAAATTACAATATAAATTTAAAAAACAACTTATTGATATAAAAGAGAAACTCTATTCAAAAATATTTTTTACTAGAAGAAACTATACAAGAACATCCAAATACATCAAATTACAGGTCTTAGTAAATTTTCAATTTCAGAGTGATAAAACTCTAATAACCACAATTTAACATATTTTAAAAATTTCGATTTTACTCGTTCACACCGGTACAAAATTGGTAGCTTATTAAATAGACGAGGTGCAATAACATTATAAAACTGACAATAGTGCATTTTCCGAAATATGGGGACCATCACAAGATTTCTGGTATTTACTCTTAAGTTATGAGTTACACTAATTCTAGGTTCATCATAACCGGAACGTAAAAAAAACAATTTTAAACATTTAAAATAATATAGATGTCTTAATGGAAGAACTCCCAGCATTTTAAAAAGGTCAAAACTATGTGTTAAACGACTACACTTCATTACTACCCTAATGGCATGTTTTTGTTTAATTAACAATGGTTCAATTTTATTAAAATTAGTACCACCCCAGCAGCTAATACCATATTGTAGCTTAGAATTGAAAAGACCATAATACACAAGCATTGATAATCGTAAAGAGCAGTATAAGCTCAGATGATATAACTGTCTAACCACTTGATTAAAATATTTTTGAAGGTACGTTGTATGATCTTTCCAATTTAATTTGCTGTCTAAAAATAAACCTAAATACTTAAAGCTATCAACAATCTCAATTGCAAAACAGTTAGGTGCGCAATTCACAAACTCAGCATAGGTTTGTTCTTGCGAACAACATTTATGTAATGGTAACTTAGGACAGCAAGGAGAATGATACCAAAGAGACACACTTTTATACATGTGACCTAAGACATTAAAAAACATGAATTTAGTTTTATCGCTTATAACTAATTTATGAAGCTGAAACCAGCGTCTAAGAATATTTAAATCATGATTAACGTTAACAATAGTGTCAAAACAATTGTGATTAGAATAAGATAGAGCTGTATCATCAGCAAAAGCTGTTAATTTGCCAATAAAACATTGAATAAACAACGAATTGACATAAATTAAAAATAAAATAGGACCTAAAACGGAACCTTGTGGAACACCAATATTCTGAAACAAAAAGGAGCTGAACATATTTTTAATTTTTACTTTATGCTTACGGTTTCTTAAATATGACGCAAACCAATCATAAATAAAGCCTCTAAATCCAGCTTTATGCAGTTTACTCAACAACAAACTATGATCTACCATGTCAAAGGCTTTCGTGATGTCGATAAATAACGCAGATGGAAGTTTGGAATCATTTATCGAATTATAGATTTCAGTACATAGTTTTAAAAGTGCATCTTCAGTCGATTTACCACTTCTGAAACCAAATTGAAAGTTACTGAAGAAATCATTTTTATTTAAAAAAGACAAAATTCTGGTTTTCATGCCTTTTTCAAATTTTTTTGAAAAAACAGATAAAAGTGAAATAGGTCTGTAGTTATTTAAAGATGTGCTGTCACCTTTCTTATGTAGCACCTTTCTTACTATAGCAGTTTTAAGATCATCAGGAAATATTCCTTTCTGTACACTAAAATTGAAAATATAAGTCAATACATCAGCAATATAAAATGAGATTTTTTTAGCTGTATTACTTGATATATCATCACAAGAAGTAGAATTAGAAGATTTTAGCGAAATAATTAATTTGTGAATTTCCGCACTGTTAAAATTATCAAAGAAAAAACTACTTGGATTAATAGGTTCACTCTTAATAAAATTTTCACAATGACAAGAAGCTAAACCATTACTAACAGCAATATTATTATTATTATCATTATTATTATAATTACTATTTAATAGTGTACTACTTATTTTAGAAAAATAGTTATTAAATAAGTTAGCGACTTCCGCAGGATTAGAAACTATACCATTACTGTTAAGTAGCACAATATCACTATTCGGTGCATTTTTATTGAGAATTTCGTTAACTACTTGCCATTCTTTTTTCGGATTACCCGAATTTTTTGTTAACTTACTACTATAATAATTATCACGACATTTTTCAATTTCAACTTTTAAATTACGACATATTTTGTTATAGTAAACTTTCAATCTAGAATCAGAAGGATATTTACGAACACGAATACTGATTAAATTTTTTTTTTTATTTTATTTAACAATGACAAGGTCATCCAGGGTTTAAGCCTTTTAAATTTGTTGGTATTTTGATTAGTGCTATGACTGCAATTCGAAATATGCCTATTTAACTTATTTATAAAAAAACTAAAAGCTGTTGAAGGATCAGGAGCTGAATAAACTTCATCCCAGAACTCCAAAATTAAAACAGATTTTAATGCTTCAAAATCAATGGTTTTGGTTGTATTATTTACAAAAAAATCTTGCCTACTTACTTTATGATTTAGCTGAATAGTAGTTAAACAATGATAACAATGAAGTTATATTGAGATCAAAAATACCAGTTTTGCAATTAATATGATTGTTTCGATGGAGCCTTAGATATATATGATCTAGACAGGAACTTGAGGAAGGTGTAATACGTGTAGGACTAGAGACAAGTGATTCTAAACCAAACGAAGATAAACAAGAAATAAAATTATCTACCTCTGGCGAGTTAGACAAAATATTAACATTAAAGTCACCTAAAATAATTAAATTTCTACAGTTTAAGGTTTCTAATAAAGCTGAAAATTCATCCAAAAAGGCACACACACTATATTTGTGTAATCTATATACACAAATGAAACAAAATCTAGCACCAGAAATTGTGCAATAAACCCCAATAACATCAGCAGTATTTAAGTTACTTTGGAAAATTTCGCACTTAAAGTCACTTCTAAAAAATACGGCAACCCCACCAGATGAATAAGCATTATTACATGTAGCTTCAAAATTATAATTTGGTATTTTAAAATCTGAAATTTCGGATTCATAAATCCAAATTTCTGATAAAAATATAATATCCGGTAAATGATCAAGAGAAGATAGATGTGAGTAAAAAGTATCAAAATTTTTTCTAATACTACGAATATTTTGATGTATAATTGAGAAACCAGAAGATAATTCAGTATTTGGATGATCTATGCATAAACAATTTAAATTATTATTATGAATAAAAGAAGAATTATTAATATTTAGATTACAATGAGGATTAACAAATGTATTATTACTATTAGACATTAAAATTATTAATTTTAATTATAAAAAAAAATATTAAATTTTTGAAAGATCCTCAAGACATTTAATTTTTAATACATTATCTCCCTCTTTTATTCTTTATTTATTTTATTTATTTATTTATATATTTAGTTTGGTAAACTATTAATTTTATAATACATATCTATCATCATACATCTTCATAAAAATTAATTATTCCTAATAAACAATACAATTTTTTTCTTAAATCTAATTAAATTTGTTTCTTCTTTTAATTCATTAGGCAAATCATTAAACATTTTTAAACCATTATGCATTAGCATGTTTCTTGTTTTTTCATTATTAACAAAATTTAATCTAAAATTAGTTACATTTCTTAAATTATAAGAATGAATATCGTACACATATACTAGTTTTTCACCTAAATATTTTGGAAATAAGTTATACTTAATTTTAAAAACAATTATATACACATTCATAACAATTCTTTGGCGTACAGATAACCAATGTAAAGCTTGTAACATAAATTCAATTGATGTGTATCTATTCACTTTTAATATTATTCTCATTGCTTTGTTTTGTAGTCTCTGTAGTCTACTATTCATTTCATTATTGCACATAAAAAGTATACTGGAACAATATTCAAAATGTGGCTTAATTATAGTATTATAGATTCTAATTGCGGTACTAAATGAAATTTTTTGTCTAATTCTATATAAAAAATGAATTTTTTTAGCTATTTTTTTACAAGTATAATTAATGTGACTCTTAAAATTTAATTTGCAATCTATAATAATACCCAAATATTTAATTTCACTAACAACTTCAATTTTCTCATTATCTATAATAACATTTACATGATTTTCATTAAGTTCACCGTTTATTATTATACATTTTGTCTTTTCAACATTTAATTTTAATTTGTTCATTTTGAACCAAAAACTTAAATTTTGTAGATCAGAATTAATCTTTTCAATACATTCGGAGACAGTATCACCTATGTAGTATAATAATGCATCATCAGCAAAAAGAACCAATTTTGCTATTCTAACAGCTTTCTCCATATCATTGACATAAATCAAAAACAGCAAAACACCAAGAATTGTTCCTTGTGGGACACCAAGTAGAACATCAATAGCATCGGAAACCACATTGTTGATTTTCGTTCTTTGTCTTCTATTAATGAGATATGAGGTGAACCATTGAAGTTCAATTCCACCAATACCATACCGCTCAAGTTTACTTAACAAAATATTACGATCAACTGTCTCAAATGCCCTTCGTAAATCCAAAAAAACTGCAATTATCACTTTTTGATCATGAATCGCCATTTTCCAGTTAGTAACAACAAGATTGAGGAGTGATTCACAATTATGTTGCTTTCTAAAACCAGATTGATAGTCAGATATTAAATTATGAGCTTCAAAAAAACGTTCTAATTGAATATGTACTACTTTCTCTAATATTTTTGATTCAGTAGAAATGGTATTAATTGGTCTAAATTCATTGCATTTTCTAGTATTTTTTACCTTCTCAATTGGAACTACTATTGATTCTTTCCAACAATCTGGAAATTCACCATGTTCTAATGAATTATTAATAATTGAAAGGAAGTTATCACCAATCAGATCAAATGAATCAATAAACATTTTTATATTCACTAAATTATTATCTCTTTTATTATTCATCATCTTTAAAATATCATTTAGTTCATTCTTTGATATGTTCATAAATTTAAAAGTGTAATTATTATTTTGAATTATATTATTATATGTAACTACTTCTATATTAGAGTTTATTTCACTAATACTTTTTATAAAAAATTCATTAAATTTATTAGCCATTATTAACTGATCAGAAATTGATTCATTATCAAAAATAACTTCTTTAATTTCATTTCTTTTTTCATTAAGTACAAACTTTTTTATATTTTTCCACATTTGTTTTTGATCATTAGAAAACTCAATTTTGTTTCGAATGAATTTATTTTTAGCATTATTAATTTTATTTTTGTATTTATTTCTCAAAATTTTATATTTTTCAAATTCATTATGATTATTTAACCATAGTGCTCTTTCATATTGTTTTATCTTTTCATTTTTTAATAGAAATAGATCATTTGTAAACCAACCATTTTCATTCGGTTTTTTATATTTTTCAACCGTAAGTTCACTAACGATTTTATGTAGATTTTCAGAAAATATTTCTGCTTTAATATTACAATTGCAAAAAAACGTAGTCATTATATCACCACTACACATTTTAGCTCTTAATAAATTTTTATTATATTTTAAAAATCTGATAGGTCTATTTTCATTAGTATAAATATTCACATCTATTTTAATTTTAATAGTTTCATGATCACTGATTTTTTTACTAGCAATTGTATTAGCACTGATATTATTGTAATTATTAGTTAGAATCCAATCTATTAATGTTTTTGAATTATAAGTAATTCTTGTTGGAGTTTTAACTATTTGTTTAAACGCATTATCAACAACTATTTCATACATTCTATTTCTATTATTATTTTCACTAAGCCAATTTATATTAAAATCACCAAAAATAATAATATTATTACTATTAAATTCATTTAACTCTTCTATAAAATTTTGAAAATAATTATAAAACTCTGAATTTTGATTTAAATTTTTTGGTGATCGATATAAACCAGCCAAATAAATAGTATTAAAATTATATTGTACTTTTATAACTAACCACCATAATTCATTATTATAACAAACACTTTTTACAATATCATACTTCCAATAATTTTTTATATAAAATACTACACCACCTGTATGTCGTGAGTGACTGTTTATTCGAATTATGTCATAATGTTCTAAATTTACTAATGTATCATTATCCCAGTCTATTAAATGGGTTTCTGTTAAACATAAAAAATCAACATCATCATTAAAAACTAATTCTTCAAGCTCAGAAAAGTTGTTAATGAGACCCTGTATATTTAAATATAAACACTCTATTGTTTTTGGTTGCTAATAAGAAATTCTATTAGCTTCACTATTTATTTGTCTTTGGTAAATTTTACAAACTGAACTTAAACTATGGTGAAAAACATTACACTCTTCATCACTTAAATTTAAGTTTGCTTTGGCTTTTATACAATTAATACATTTGAGATTGTCAACAGTTTTACAATCTTCTTTTTTGTGACCAATCTCACCACAGTTATGGCAACGAGGATGCAATTCCGTGCACTTATTTGCTCTATGATTAAATCCAAGACAATTATAACATCTTAGCACTGTAATTTTGTCATGTACCCAACAGCTATTTAAACCAACCATAAGTTTTTTAACATTCATAATGTTTCTAAATGCTTCACCATCTAATTCAACAATTGCATTATATGAATTATTAAATTTAAATGATGAATAAACTTTTAAACATTTAATAAATTTACACTCAATGTTATTTTGTATTTTTATAGAATTAACTATCTGTTCTTCACTTAATTTCTCATCCATACCACATATCAAAATTTTCGGATTTTGCTGTTTGGGTATAAATGTTTCATAATCATCTCCGATTTTATTTTTAATTTCACTTTCAATTTTTTCAACCGATTCATTATTAGAACAACATATAGAGATTACACCGTTTTTTTTTTCATAAATGTTATTAATTCTCACTGGAAGGTTACACACATCAATTTTACTTTTAATATCATTTTTTGTTTGTTTACACTCTTGATTTTTTTTTGGTTTAATAATAATAGGTAATTTTAATTGCTCTGCATACGTTAATTTTACCCCTTTCTTGTTATCTTTTTCACTAATATTTTTCGAACAAATTTCTTTAGAAATGTTATTTTTGCTCTCTTCTATATTATTTATAATAGAATTTTTTGACTCTTCAATTTTAGCGGTAACTTCATCAACTTTTTTATTAAAACTTTCAATAATGGACACTTTATTTAGATTTAAAATTTCAATCAATTTTTTCTGATTAGATTTAAGCATATTTATGCCATCTAAACACTTTTCACAAGTAAATCCAATAGTCTTATGATTATTTAACAAATCAATATCATATTGCGTTAATTTCAAACAATCATTGCAAAAATATTCTTTGCAATATCCTCTGCATAAAATTTTATTCTTTGCATCACTTCGCAAAAAACGATTTTTACACTGACCGCAAGATAAATCCATGTTTTTTAATCATAAATTATTTATCCGCGCCAATTAATTTAAATGAAGATTTATATATTTTACCGGAACTTTTTAAAAACACGTCTACTCAGTACAAGAATTCAATATGTCGTATAGTTGAATTTCGAACCCAAACATATTTACATTTGTTATTTAATTTCAGCTGTTTTGCCTTTTGAAGAAGTTGACGGGAATGAGCAGTCAGACTGTCATTTACGTAAATAATATTGGATTTGGATGAGTGTACACCAAATATACTGGTATTTAAAGTAATTTTCTCAGAGCGCATTCTTTCCATGATTTTTTGTTTAGTGCCGATAGATGAAAAATTAACACAAACGACATTAACAGCTGAGTTTTTGTTATCATTCTTTTTATTCTTTTTATTATTTATTTTCTTGACAAAACAAGTATCTATTACGTCAGCGTTAATTTTTTCTCCTATACCTTCAGAAATTAACTGAATTACTTTCTCTTTAGCATTATCGGTATCAGAAAGTGTAGGCATATTAACAATATCAATACTGTTCTGTAATTGTTTTTGCTCCAAAATATTTATTCTAGAATCTAGAGCATCAATTTTTTTAGAGAAGATAACATTTTGCTCGGAAAGAGCAGCATTTTGTTCTTCCAATAAATGAATTTTATTGAGAGCGTCGCTATTAATCTGTTTAAGTTTAACAATCTCACCATATACGTCATCTATTGAAAATTTACCTTGCTGTAATTCTCCCAGTGTGGATGACGTATTATCAACAACATTTACACGATCATTACCCTTTGGAGATGAAGCTGAGGTTGTTGAACTGGAAGAGCCAGAGCTCGGTGACGAAACATCCGTAGATTTGTTTATTAAAATAGAATTTCTCCTAGAATTAATGCATTTATCGCATTTATATTGTTGTTTTGATTTATCAAAATAATCTAGTTCAGCTTTAGAAATATTCGCGCACTTTGTGTGATAATAAGAGTTACAGTTACCGCACAAAATTTTTTGCTCATTTCTCTCTACTTTTGAATTACAAAGATTACACTTTTTATGGAAACGACCTACAGCAGATAGTGCAATCTCCTAACAAGAATGGAAGATTTTTTGATCTTATTTTTTCTAACAACTATAACAACGTGGTTGTTGATACGGCTACGGATGCTGATAATCTTTTCACTAATACACAGCATCATAATGCTTTAGTTGTAGAACTTAAAACCACTGATACTTCTTTCATTCAATCTTACAACAACAAAGTTGTATATGACTTTAAAAATGCTGATTTTGATAATATAAATTCAGCCTTTTCTGCTATTGAGTGGAATGAATTGTTAGCAAATGATGACTTAGATTCTGTTGTCTCATCCTTTTATTCTTCAATTTTTAATATAACTGATACTTATGTTCCTACGATGGTCAAAAAAGATAAGTTAACTGAGCCATGGTTAGATAAAAACCTTAGAACTCTACGGAATCGTAGAAATAAATTATATAAAAAAATTAAACACGATGTAAATCCGAACCAGGATCTAATACGTGAGCATAAAGATATTGCAACTGAGTTCTCTAATAAGTCTCGTTACTCTTATGAGTCATATATCAATAAACTTGGCCAAGACCTTTTAACACATCCAAAAAATTTTTTTGATTTTGTTAACACCAAATGTAAATGTTCAGGATATCCTTCTAGCATGTTCATGGATAACTCTTTCTCATCCAGTCCTAGTGTTATAAGTGACATGTTTGCTGATTGATTTAGCGAGTGTTATAGGCCCACATCTAATTTAATAGATACTTCACTTACAAGTGACAACCAGAACTCTATTTTGAATAAAATATCTATTTCAGATGAAGAAATACTTAATGTGTTAGGTAGTATTGATATTAATAAAGGTCCTGGTCCTGATTTACTACCTCCACTTTTTCTAAATAAATGCGCCGATCAATTATCTGTACCTCTCAAACTTATCTTTAATAAATCCATCTCTTCAGGAACATTTCCGTCTGCCTGGAAGTCTTCTCACCTCACTCCAATATTCAACGTCGGTCTTGATAACTATAGAGGTATTGCTATATTATCTACCATACCAAAATTTTTTGAAAAAATTAAATGTGATAAAATGATGTCAATTATCAATCCTATACTAAATGAGCAACAGCATATGGTTTTTGAAAAGGTCGTTCTACCACTACAAATCTAATGGTTTTTACGTCTGGCCTGCTAATAAACATGGAAAAAGGTTACCAGATCGATTCTATCTACACTGATTTCAGTAAAGCTTTTGACAGTGTTGACCACAGTATCCTTATCTCTAAATTAAAAAACATAGGTGTTGCAAACCCACTTCTGAATTGGATTACCTCTTATCTCAGTGGTCGAACTCAATCAGTCAAATTTCAAGGGTTTATCTCCAAAGAAATATTGATATCTTCAGGTGTTCCTCAAGGTAGGCACCTTGGCCCTCAATTGTTTAATATCTTACTCCACGACCTATCTGAACTATTATTTGACATTCCACATATTTGGTATGCTGACGATCTAAAAATATATTACATTATAATTAAACCTTCTAACGTACAGTACTTTGAAACTAGACTAAAAATACTTCAGAACTGGTGTAGAGTTAACAAGTTAGACCATAACGTTAGCAAATGTCACGTCATTAGTTTTTCAAGGAAAAAATCTACTCTTATACACAACTACCATTTAAATGTTATCATAAGTATTTCATATTTGTTTAAGTAATTTTTAGTAGGCCAAAATCCAGCAAAACAAAATCAGTGTTTTATGAACTAATATTCGTCATTAGTTTTTCAAGGAAAAAATCTACTCTTATACACAACTACCATTTAAATGGTACACAAGTTCACCGTGTAACTCAAATTAATGACCTTGGGGTTTTGCTGGACTGTAAACTAAATTTTTACCTTCATTACGATAGAAACATTTCCAAATCCAATAAAATGCTTGGTTTTATTAAAAGAAGAGCTAAAGAGTTTAAAAATGTGTGGGCGACTAAATCCTTATATTGCACTTTAGTACGATCTATTATTGAATATGTCTGTCCTATTTGGCTACCCTATTTCCAGGTGCATAGTGATAGAATAGAGTCTATTCAAAAAAAAAATTCTTTTATTTGCTCTACGGGATTTAATTTACTGGAACTGACTACACCTTCCTCTAGACGAGACCTACTAGTATCTTGTTACACTTTCGATGTCTTGAATAACAACATAAACGTTAGTTTTATATCTGACAGGATAAAACTCAACATTGACGTAAGACAAACAACACACACATCCTTACTTAAAGTTTCAGCTCATCGTACGGAATATGGTAAAAATGAACCTATCAATAGATGTTGTATGGTATTCAACAATTATAGCTCCTGCTTCTCCCCAACACTATCTAAATTTGCATATAAATCCGGGCTTCGCAATTTTATGAAATAATCCAATTACTTTTATATTCCTTAACATTCCTTTTTTTAATAATCCTAATATATAATAATAACCACAGTTTTATTTTGTATTTTATAGTATTATAATATTAAATAATCAAATTAATTGTAAATTTAAATATTAAGAAACTTGTTATAAAGTTAAATAATTAAAGTAATTGTAATTTTTAAATATTTTATTTATATTTTTTGTTAACAGTATAAATGAGTAAAACAATATTTTTATGTTAAATTATAATATAACTACATTGTATAATATATAATATATACCTTGCTTGGTTAAATAAATAAATAAACTTGTGATATCAAAAGAACATAATTTATTATGATTATAAGGACTTTACGATATTAATTTTTGACTAAATCATAAGTATTTCATATTTGTTTAAGTAATTTTTAGTAGGCCAAAATCCAGCAAAATCCAGCAAAACAAAATCAGTGTTTTATGAACTAATATTTGGCGCCGAATATTAGTTCATAAAACACTGATTTTGTTTTGCTGGATTTTACTAATTATCTCACATACAGCGCCGAATATAATTTCATAAAACACTTTGTTTTCTAGGTAAGATTTTTGTTGACTGGGTAAGAAATAATTTTCCCTAAGGCGAGAAACACAATGTCGCGTCACGCGTGCGTGCGTGCGTAAAGCGTTGACAAGATGAGTAGATCCAATGGAAATATATGGAGCAACTTAAAATGCAGTTTTGCTAACGCGCGCACGCTTCACGCGCGCATGAAGTAGATCTAGTTCTACTTTCTACTTTTTTGGAAGCGTACGCGTTTGATAACTAATTTCACATCGAATTTGTTATTGTTTACTAATAAAAAAAATTTAGCGGTTAAATTAAGTAACAAATTGTTTGTTAAATAAGAAAAAAATATAAATTATGGAAAATTATGATGAAGTTTTGATTGAGAAATTGAAAAGTAATGATTTTTATAATCACAAAACTTATAATCATACACAAAATTTATAATATTTAACAATAATCTTTTTAAAAATATTTATTTTATATTTCAAATTTATAAATAAAAATTATTAAGAAATTAATTTACAAAACATCAATATCAAAAATATTAAAACGCACGCGGCATTGTGGTTCACAATTTGTTCTAACGCGTCTAATTTCAATGCCTACATATGTCACGCACGCGTGTGACGCGACATTATGTTTCTCGCCTAAGGCGCAGCATATTCATACAAGATTTTTTTACTGCATTAGAGAAATCCCGTTATTTGTTTTCGTTATACGTATTTGTGTTGAAAATAATATTTTTGATTTGTGAAATAATAGTTTGTGTATCATCGAAATAAAATTCATTATAAAAATTTATAAAAATGGACATTTCAATGCAAAAATCCAATAAGGGAAAGAATATGCTATTAATTGATGGCTACAGCTACCATTCTGATAAAATATACGAAAATAAGAGTACTTGGGGATGTTCAAAAAAGAAATCTCACAACTGTAAAAGTAGAGTTACCACAATTAAATTAGAGACAGGTAAAATTGATGTTATAAAAGGTCCAACAGATCATTCACACACTCCTGAAGCTTTTCAAAAACAAGTACAAATATCAAATATTGCTGTAAAGAATTTAGCCAAAAGAAGGTTGTACCTTCTATCATGCGCCAATTATTCAGCATACATGGAGTAATTCAGCAGCAAACTGTACCACTTGTATTTTGTCTCATGTCCAAAAAGAGCAAAAATGTTTACGAAGAATTTTTTTATGAATTGCTTAGATTGGCCACCGAATATAATATAGATTTAAACCCAAAGCGAATTATATGTGAATTTGAAAAAGGAATTGTTTCTGCAGCCAAAGAATTTTTGCCTGATATTCAATACAAAGGCTGAATTACAAAGATAAAGATTTCGAAAAAATATTAAATTGGTTTAAAAAAACGTACATATCTACAAATTGTAGATATAATCCTAATTTTTGGTCAATTTTGGATGCGTCAGACAGAGGAGAATTTTCCGAAAGCGTCAGAAGAAAATTTTCCGAAAACTCAAAATTCGGTGGAGGCTTGGCACCGAAGATTAAAAATAGTGGTAGGAAAAAAAATGCTGGTGTTTACAATCTCATCAAGAAATTTGGTAAAGAATTAATTTATTCTAAATCACAAATAGATAAAGCAAAAACTGGTCTCGTTCTCACTAAAAAGAGAAAAAATATACAACGCTTTAAAAATTTTAAAAATATAATGGAGAGTCGTTCAAGAATGACAGAACTCGATTATTTAAAAGCGATAGCGACAAATATGAGTTTATGAATTTCTATTTATGTATTAATTTTTGCTATTGAATTATTTTTTATTTTTATAAATTTATTTTCTTATACGTATTTTTTTTTATTGAATTATTTATTTTTGTTATTTAATTTTTTATATTACTTTAATTATTAAAAAAAAAAAAAAATGAACTGAATTGCACTGAAAATTTTCTTTTTTCATTTCCTGGATTTTAAATTACTGGATTTTTAAAAGGTACTAGATTTTCAGTATACTGGATTTTGTAATCCTGGATTATGAGGGATTCCCGGTGTAGTTTTATCTGTAAATTTAAGAGAAAATGTTACAAAAAGACTTTTCATGTATGGAACGAGATCTGTCACAAGGATTGCAACTATGCTAGATCGAAGATTTAAAAAGGTATTTACTTTATTATAATTAAATCACCTTTAATAATAATTTTTTTATAGGAAGGATTTCGCGAAATATTCAATTCTAATCAAAGTGCAATAAGAGGATGAGATAAGAATTTCAATAGCAAAATCTGATTAAAATCAAAAAAACAATGAAGAAGAAAATTTGTCTGGAAATTTAAATTTAAATAATGGTCAAGAAAAATCATTATTTTCGTTTTAAGAGGAAAGGATTCATAATAAATCAAGAATAACAACAGTTGATGCAATTATAACAAAAAAACATATTATTTGGAAAAAAACCAATCTTGATATGAGTTGAATATTGGAGAACATTTGGACAAATTGAGTTCTCTCCTATGGCAGATATTGCAAAAAAATACTTAATCATTCCAGCCACGTCAGTTGAATCTGAACGAATGTTCAGAAGCTGGTGAATTTCTCTGCGAGAAAAGATCGAAGTTGAAACTTGAATTGAAACCAACAACTTTGAATAAATTAATATTTTTAAACCATAGCAAATGGTTAATTATAGTAATAATAAATAAAAAAAATATTATTTAATAACGATTAATAGTATTGTTCTTTGAAAGATTATTAATAATAACTTTAATATTCCTTTAATTATAATTTTGCATTTTTTGTTATATTAACATATAAATAATACTGTTATATTATCTTTAATTATTTTTTACAATTTTTGTGATTACAATTGAAATACTTCATGTTCGTTAGTTTTTTTTTTAATGCCATAAAAATAAGTCATTTTTTATTTTTAAATAAAGATAATATAAAAAAACCTAATTAATTTACTTCATTTCGTATATAAAAAATACTTTATCAAAAAAAAATGTCGATATATCGATATATCGCGATAGTTTCTTAAAAACTATCGGAAACTATCGATCCGACTATGACTTACACTTTGTTGACGACAATGTAGAAGATTATGAAATTTATTATCCAGATGTGTTAAATACTGATTATAATGATGCCAACTTAAATGTGAAGACAGAAATCATTTTAATGAACATTTTGAGGATGTTTTTAAAAATTTAAGAAAGGTTATTAGATTATTCAAGAGATCTTCAGTTAAAAATTCAATTTTACAGGATCATGTTATAAAACTAGAACGTAAGTCCTTAAAATTATTATTGGACATAAAAACAAGATGGAACTCAATAATTACTATAGTAAGCCGTTTTATTAAAATACAAGTTGGTGTTAATGATACTTTAGAAGAATTAGGACTACCAACTATTTCGGATCGTGATATATTTATTTTATCTCTGTCTAAACCATAATAGATAATTAACAAAAGTATTTTTATTTAATACAAAAATGACTAAACATTTTTTTCGTTTTAATTTTATGATGAATATTTGTTCAATGGCCTAGTTTTGTCTCGTACGCAATCACAAAAAAAAAACGAAATTGGTGTACATAAGTTTGTGTTAAAACATTTTAAGGAAAAACCGAAGTTCATAAATCATGATTGGAAAAATTGATAGGTTTCTTTTTCAGCACATAATATTTTCGAGCGTGAAGGAAATAAGGATTTATTGACATGTATATGTATCTTTTTTGTAGATATCTTTTTTATTGTAAATTTTAAATGATTCTTTTACATTTAAGAAATACACCAGAATATTTAGAGCTCATATAGAAATATATAGAGTATTAGAGTTTTAGATTGAAACTTTACTACCATGTTCCATTGATTGGTTTACTAATAAACTTGTATCGTTCTAAAAATGTGTAAATATTTGTGTATATTCTTTGTTTTTTTCCCTATACATATTTAAAGTAAATTCTTTTAAAAGGATACATAACATTATATCCTTTTAAAAGAACTATATAAAAAGGATATATAATACATACTTAAGGATTTTGGTGCCATAATCTTTCATATATGTTCATCTTTTGTATACACAAATATAAATCCATAACAACAATATTGAATATTAAAGATTTTGCCGTAGAAGGGTCCATATTTTTGTATTTATTTCTGGTTCACTAGAAAATCTGAATAAATTTTCTGAGGTTATCTTTGTAATAATTCTATTATATTTATATTAGATAGAGATATATGTTTTTATTTGTGATATATGAAGAAATGTAAAATAAAAGAGTTAAATACATATATAAATTTCAACACAAAAGACTGAATATTTTTTTTACCTTACTATATAAATATAAAATTAAAATATTATAACATAAAATAAATAACCATTTTTTATAAAATTAAAATTTATATACAATCATCCTATACAATATACATACCAGAAGTAAATACAAAATGAAAATAATATTCTTATGTTATGATATTTTGTAAAGCGTTATCCTTTTCGACGAAATGCTCAAGGACCATCGAAAATTCTTTTATTTATATATACATATATACAATACAAGTGATAACGATTTAAATATTATTATTATTCGGTATCATTATTAAAAAGATATTTTCAACAAAAAATGGTAAACAAAACTATTAGACGCTACTAAATTCCTGTGTACAATATTTGTGTCAAAATTACCAGTTTTTGCAAATAAAACTAAAATTATTAGTATATTTTTTTCGCAAAAGATTTTTAGAGCAATACATACTTATTACCAAAAATTGGGGTTACCGCCGAGCTCTTTTATAATATATGCAAGTTTTTATTTTATTTTTGCAGTTATAAGTAAAATTCGGGATATGTTGCTGAAGATGACATGTTTAATGGCTCTAGATTCGTAGCTCTATATACCTAAATTACAATTGCCACAAAAAGAATAGAAAATTAATAAACATTTTTAATCTTACAATAAATATTCTAAATATTAGAACAATTACACATTACAGCATTACTTATGAGCTTGAAGAATTTGTTAATATTCAAAATATTTATATAAAAACTATGCACGTATATAAAATTACGTGTAGAATTTAAATTAATCAAAATCATTGTAAACACTAGCACTATTTGTTACTTTATAATGCATATTGATATATGTACGAGTAATAACTTTTACTTTACTGTTAGTCTATGTTAATTAATTCTGAAAAACTATATGAAGTCTATAATAAATTATAAAGATTTAACAAATTTTATATATAGGATTTAAGTAAACTAAGATATACATATCTAAAATAATTTTTTTATTAACAATTTCAAGAGTAAATATATTTTGAAGTCAACAAAAGTATAGAACATAGTGTTTCCCCCAGTGTTTGTTTAGTCTTTTTAATTAACATTATCATTAAATAAGCAAGTGATTATATGAACAATTCAAAAACTCCTTTACAGCAAATATTGTGATTGTTAGGATTGATAATACCATAATAGCCTTGCATAATTTTGATTTTTGTATAGTAAAACAATAAACTTTTCAATAAGAGTAATATGTATATGACAAGGCTTCCAGAGTATGACAAATGTCATTTAGATTCATTATGATATACAATTTCTTCATGGAAAGATAAACGCTTGAATAACGCAGCTCGACAAATAACGATTTTGCTAAGATAAATTACATTACAACTGAACCTATTTAAATGAAGTAATTCAAAATGCATTTTTCTGTAAGAAAATAAATAAAACTGTAAGAAAAGCTAAATGTCCGAGTAATTTTACTCATTGTCTAAATTTATAATGAATAGAACATTACTTCTTATGAATAACTGTCTATAAATGAGACATTTTTTTAAAAAAAAATGTGAAAAAACTTCAAAAAAGAAGGTGACCCTATTCAAGCGGAACGGAGTATATATACATACTTAAATTAATTAATCACAAATTTATAATTGCCTAATTATGTAGATCTCGTGAAATTATTTTCGTATATGTATATCATTAGCAGAATATATCGAAAATATAGTCCTAATATTTCTAGCACTTTAAATACTTTCATCTGTCATTTAAATCCCTTAATTCATTTTGCTGTATAAAGTTTACATTTCATTGATTTTATTAAAATGGAAAAAATAGTATATCGTACCATGGTATAACTCTTGTTTTGGAAGTTTATCAACAACCACAATTCATTCGAATAAGATAAAGGTATTAAAAAGGAATCTACACATTCCTTTCCAACTGTTAGACTTTAGAGTTTAAAGGTGGTCGTTTAAGCATTGAAGACGATCTACGCAGTGGACATTCAAAAACTGTAACAATCAAAACTGATTGAAATGCATCGAAGAAGGCAAATATGGTATCATCAGCAACAAAGCTTATGGCACCATTTTTTTGCTGCTCGATTGTATCAGAAAGGGAAAACAATTAACTTAGAATGTTATACAAGTCCAACAGACTGGGTAGAAAAATTAATTAGAAAGTTTGCATCAGTATTACTAGAAAAACGTTGGACTATCTATAATAAGTGTATTGAGAAATAAAGTAATTTTATTCGTTTTTTCTTTTTCGCTTTGAATATTTTTCAACAGACCTTATAACCTAAAATGTTTGCTCTAGATTTATGCAATTTGAAAGAAGTCTAATGTGACAGCTTTGGTGGCCGTGTGAATATTTTATATTTTATTTATTAACCAAACAAGGTTATTTACATAGCATTCTTATAGATAAGCATTTTCTTAAAAATAATAATAACATGAATTACTAAATCTAAATCTAATCTAAAATTATACTAAATTAAATTTAATTTAATTTATTTTACAAACTATACATATACATACATACATACAACATATTAAATTTATGTTATTGTCAAACTTTGCAAATTCATAAGTGTACAATTTATAAATTCTAAATTCTCAGATTATATAGGTTAGTTTAGTAGGGATTGAAGATTTTTTTTATAAGAGGATTTCGTGACTGAGGATGAGTAAAGAGTGCAATATGTGTTCAAAACCCTACTACAACTGATAATAGGCTCGTTACGACCATATTCAGTACGATGAGAATATTCTACTAGCTAGTGAGTGTTTTAGTAACTCTCGATTGTCTATTATCATTTAATTTAATTTTATTTGATATGAATTCTACTTTTATATTATTTCTTAAAACATCGAAACTAAAACAGGAAGTTAATATAATTCTCCTGGACGATAGGGGGGGGGACAGATTAATTAGTGAAAGTCTATAAGAGTAAGATGGTATATTCTCATAATCTCTGGGGTTATATCGTTCTCTTAAAGCAAAGAGCATAAACTATTTTTGAATTGATTTAATTCTATCACTGTGTACTAGAGAAGCAGGGTCCCAGATTTGACAGGCATATTCTAAGATGGGTCGTTCGAGTGAAAAGTATAAGGATTTGGTGACCCATATATTACTAAATTCTTTAGCTCTTCTTTTGATAAAACCGATCATTTTGTTAGCTTTCGCAATTATTTTGTCATGGTGTTTATTAACAGTAAGCTTACTATCAAGAATTATACCAAGACCCAAGATTTGGTCAACGCAATTAAGCAAAGTTTCATTAAGATAGTAATTAAAATGTTGAATATTTCTCTTGCGAGAGAAGGTGATTACATGGAATTTTGAAATATTAAGGTATAATTATAATCTATTAATTTTACACGATTCATCAAGAACCTTAAGTTTTGATTGCAAAAATAGTGAATCGGCTAATGATTTGATGATATAATATATCTTTAAATCATCGGCATACAGTAGATGTGGTATATCTGATAAAAATTCTGATAAGTCGGAAATGAAAATATTAAAAAGAAGGGGGCCTAAATGACAACCTTGAGGAACACCAGAGGATACTGAAATTTGTTTAGAAATACAACCCTGAAATTTTACAAACTGTACTCTGTTGGTTAGGTAAGATGTAAACCATTCAAGTACTGAACCCGTTATACCCTTTTTCCGCAACTTACTAATAAGAATAGTATGGTCAACTCGATCGAAAGCTTTACTGAAGTCTGTGTAAACAGTATCGATTTGATTTTCCATTTGACACAGACTATCTGACACCAGTACCATAAGATTAGTTGTTCTAGATCTATTTTTTCTAAAACCGTGTTGCTGTTCATTTAGAATTGGATTAATTATTGTTGTTAATTTATCACAAACAATTTTCTCGAAGAGCTTCGGAATAGATGAGAGGATTGCGATTGCTCTGTAATTATCAACATTGCACTTGTCACCACTTTTATGAATTGGTGTAAGATATGATGATTTCCAGGAGGTTGGAAAGTGGCCTAGATCTAATGATTTATTAAATATAGAATATGTATTCAAAACCCTACTACATGTATTCAAAACCCTACTACATAGAGGCATAGTTCTTCTGCAAAATTTTGCAGAAATATGTTAGGGATTAAATCAGGACCTCGACCTTTTTTTGTGTCAATGTCACTTAGAGCAATATCATATTATATAATATATTATATATCAATTGCCCCAAAAAATTCTTGAAAACGATCGGCAAACATGTTACTGATTACCTCGGGACTTGAAGAGTTGTTGATATTCCTAAACATTTTCATATTTACGTTTCATATTTACAAAATCGAAGAATTTTTGTGGTTCATTTTGTCCAATGTCATTAATATATCGATCGTATGCTTCACGAAATTTTAATGAGAATTCAGAAGCTAATTGATTATATTAACGTTTTAAGACTTCATTTACATGGGTTGTATCCTTAAGTTGTTTATATAGTCTGTTTCTTTGATTTCTCAGAAAAACATTGTAAAATTATTGAATACTAAAAAGAGTCTAACGTTTTTTTTTATTATAAACCAATCGGGTTAAAATGCCAATTATTTTGTAACTTATAATATATTCGGACATACTATGGATTTAACCACTTTCGCACAATTTATATATAAGAATAAAGATTAATAAAAATGTGAATGTAGTGTTCAATAGGATTTTCCCATTATATTTCATACACATATAATACTAACACAATAAAAATTGTTGTATAAAAAGAAATTATTGATGATAGTTTTAAATTAAAAGGAAAATCTCTTAAATATTTTTAGCTTTGTCATGGCTATACAAAATACACATTTTATTATTTGTATAATATATTATCAGAAAATATATTTTGTTTTTGCTGACTCTATCATAATTTCCTAAATAAAAAAGTCAATCATGTTGAAAAGAATGTGAATAAGGATATAAATATTTTGTGTATCTTTAAGTTAATTATACAAAAACATATTTTTTAGAATGAGTCTATCAAAAAAAAAAGTAATTATACAAACTTAAACTATTCAAAATTAATCTTTGGTCACCATTTAAAATAATATGTTTTTTCATTTGTGTAGTCATTTAATATAAATAGAATTTAATTTATGCTTAAATAATATTTTTTTGTTTTAGCAATCATATCTCTTTATGTTATATATTGAAAAAAATATATACTGACTTTCTAATATTTTGTATATGTATACAAAAAATTATATATATAAGTTATAATTATATATATAAGTTTTGCTTATACGGTTCTATTTATTAAGAGTCTTTCAATAGGTGTGATACATTTGTCAATTGATTGCATTCAAAAGGGATGTCGATAAATTTTTTTTTATTCATTACAGGCATACAAATCATCATGCTATACAAATGAACAACGTTTACTAACCGTTCAATTGTTTTAATCAATGCAGTACGCACAAGAACTGAAACCAGATGATCCTCTGATGCGATGAAGGAAATTGTGGGAAAAGTAATGAGTATACCCGTTAGTAATGCATTTGTAGAAAGAATTTTCTCCATAATGGAGTCAGTTTGGCAAACTAATAGTGATAGGAATAGAATGCGAGTAGAGCTTGTTAAACCTGAATTTGCTATACGAGATAATTTTGATATGGACTGCGATAATTTTACTTTACATTTAAGGCATCTTCACCAAAAACAAATTACAGCAAAAAATGACAAAATATATAATTTTAGAAAATATCAGTTAATATTATTTATGTGACAATTTTTTATTGAAAAAGATACAATGATACAAATATACTTATAGTACTTATATTATTTTTGACAAGAAATGTGAATAAAATAAATTAATATTATTTTTTAATTTTTTGTTATTCTTATATTATCCTATAAGATAAGCTATATCTATTATAGTTTATTTAACTTATAATGTAATTCCGGGTGAGTGATAGTTCAATATTGCCAAACGTCACCTGCCACCGATAATATGGTCTCACCATTCTGCGCCTATCCACAGGTTAGGTTTGAAGCCAAGGCTAGCTTTGGCTGGAGATGTATCATTCATTCGCACCATATGATCTAGCTTGAAGACAGCGTAGTCGTTGTATGCGGCATTATTTTGAACCCTTTTAACGTTGACTTGACCAAAGATGCCACGAAGACTTTTTCTCTCGAAAAACCACAAGAGCTGCTCACCGGTATTGGTGTAGTGTACAAAATGGTACACTCTGTAAAAAATTATTTGTAATTAATTAATGACCTAATTTATTTTGTCAAATTGACAAAATAAATCAATAAATTTATTTTAATTAAATATTATTTAAATTCAAAATTGCTTAATTAGCAATTTTGCTAAATAAGCATGTTTTTATTAATTATTAAAGGTAAAAGAATTTATTACAAATCAATTATTATTGATTTAATATAACTGAAAATCATATAAATTAAATGTAAATCGATGGTTAAATGGTCAGTTGATCAATATACAACAAACAGAACCATTTCAAAGAAAAAGCTTGTGCTTTATTGAAATTGTTTCAAATTGTTTTTATTGAAAATAGTATATTGTATGATTCTAATTTGAATAAGTAGTTAGTTATTTAAATAAATATATAAAATAAATAAAGGAGGATATTGTTTTTATCAACAAAGAGAGATTGTATTATAAAGAATTAATACAAATAACAAATAGGTAAAGTAATTATACTATTAAATAATTAATAATATAACATATGGCGCAGCCGGTTGCGTAAAAATTACCATTTTTACGTGAACCAAACCTACGTGTAAAAAAATAAATAAATAAATAGATCTAAAATCACCTTAAAAAGCTTATGCTTAAGGTGGAGTCAGAAGCAGTTTTTGCTAGACTCAATTGATCTGTTATTTTTTTTAATGTCAACACCGTATAAAAATAAGGAGTCGGTTTTAGAGGAAATTAATAAAGACAACAGAGTAGGACCAAAACCGATAACTATAGAAGAGTATAAGAAAAGAGCAACAAGAAAATTACCAGCAGAAAAAGTTAATCAGCAGAAAAAACGAAGAGGAGGATAATCGGTAAACAGGCAGCAGCAAATAAAAGATTTAAGGAGAGTAATAAGTTTGGGGTGTTCAAACGAACATAAAACCTTATTCGAAGCGCAGATTAAACAATTAAAAAAAGAAGCTAGGAAAAAGAAAAAGGAGAATACAACGTTGCAGAGTTTTAGTAAAGAATTTGAAGAAAGCATTCGCAGAGCGGAAGCAGCTTTAGAATTAAATATTAGTTAGAGTTTTTTTATATATTTCTGTTTTTAAAAAATAATAAAATAATTTATAATAATGAAAGTAGTAAGAGAGGATGAATTTTTATATTTTTGAATATTTATATTATCAGAGAATTTAGAGATAATAATTGAGAGGAATAACATTGTAGTATTTAGTAGTAAAAAAAATAAACATGATTAAAAAATAATTAATATTTTTTTCTTGTAAAAAAAAAAAACAATCATTGACTATTGGATAGTTTTTTTCTTTCGCATTTTTGCCAACTTATTTAATATCCTTAGTTCGCTTTGTTTGATATGGGTAGTTTTATTATTTGGATTTTGTAGTTTTTTATTTGATTTGATATTTTTTTTGTACTTCTGGGCTTATAAGTTTTTTTTATATATATAAAAAAAAAAAATAATTAATTCATGTCGAAAAAATTAATTAGTTAATTTTGTATTTTTTTTGAATATATAATATTAATGGTATTAATTCGAAATTTTGATGTGATTGTACATCACTAATTGTTTAATTTCTTTAAATTGGTAGTTTTTTTTTTTTGAGTGTCAGAGCTCCAATATTTTTGTTGGAAGTTAGATTTCATAAAGTTATGCTTAACAGGTTTTCTAGAATCATTGATTCGTTCTCTTTTGATAACTCTAGTCCAACCATTTCAAATAATTCGGAAGTAGAAGAAAGTCGGATTATTGAAATTAGGAACCCAATTGCTTCTACACCACAAAATTTGGTGCCAATAGCAAGTACTAGTGGTACAAAGAAAAGAGTAACCTTTTTAGAAGAAAAAAAGAGAACTTTGGGAAGAAAAAAGTTCGAAAAAACAAAATCTAATCATAGATATCCTACAAGAGGTAGATTAGATTTATTAAAATCGGCAGTAACAAAGGAAATGGAAAATAACGAAGCCGAGCACATATATGATGAAGTACCACAAGAAAACGAAGACAATTTAGAAAATATAGAAAATTAGAGCCCTGGGGCCGGGTTATTAAATAATAATAATATAGAAAATAATAATCAAACTACTACAACTCCAGAACCAACTACTGCATATTTCTTATATCAGGATAATACTTACGATTTACGTTCCAACATGACATTACCACTAAGCACCACTTTTGGATTATATTTAGCGGGAGTACCAATTTTCTCTGCGGAAGGAGATAGGGTAGTCTTGGAATTACAAAGTTTTCTGGACCTAGCTAATGAAGCATATTACAGGACAGACGAGATCGATAGGAATTCGGTTCTAAGGCAATTAATTCGGGGTAAGCTCAGAGGTAGAGCAGCAGAATTATTTCAAGACAGAGCGATACTTAATTTTGAAGAATTTAGAGAAATTTTAGAAGAAAACTTTATTCCTAGAAAATCAATTGCTCAGTTAAAAAACGAGTTAGAAAATTGTTTTCAAACAATTGATGAATCCATAAATACATTCGCAGACAGATTACAACGCAGATATGCATGTTTAATTTTAGGAATAAAAAAGAAATATATTAAAGAACCGGGATCAATGTTACAAGATGCAGAGGAAACTGCACAACGAGTTTTTATTAGAGGTTTAAGATCGGAATCAATAAAACAATATGTTTTGGGACAGAATTATAATAAATTCGAGGATCTTTTGAGAGGCGCGAAAAATTTTGCAAATCATTTAGATCAGGTAGCACCTACAAGAAATAATGATACCACACAGTTAGAACAAATGTTCCAAAAATTCTTGTCTACCTGTCAAAATCAAAATCCTAACCAATTTAACACTAGTAATTCTCCTCAATTTAATACTAATAATACTAATAATTCCTATCCAAACAATTCCTACAATCATAGTAGAACATTTCCACCTAAAAATAATTATAATCCTAAATTTAACAATAATAACCAAAATCAATCTCCACGTTATAACTCTAACTATCGTAGTGCAAATCCACATAATCAAAACACTAACAATTTCGTTAAAAGTAATTTGGCGTAAGGAATACTGGAACAATAGTTTGTTTTAAATGTGGAAAACCGGGACACATTAGTAGGGAATGTACAGTAAATAACGTAGTAAATAATCAGAACAGACAAATACCTCAAATAAAATGTAAAATTTGCGGTAGCAATGGTCATTACGCAGCAAGTTGTAATGCTCAAAGAATTCCTTCATCAACAGTAAACATACTACAAATGGAAAACTGTGAATGGTGTGGTGTAAAAGGACATAATGAATTGAATTGTGAAATAAGACAAATTTATCAAGCTAGACAACAATTAGAGTCGGGAAACGAGTCAGGGGCAACTCAAAACCCCAGTCGTTCCTAAATCAAGAGCACAGGGTAGGCTCACAAAATGTTATGGTCGGGCCTAAGTCGTTAGTAACGCTACCATTAGATATTAGTAACAAAAAAGAAGTTACATTACTTGTGGACACAGGTGCCCAAGTTAGTTTATTAAATAAAGATAGCGTTGCTGACATAAGTAAAATAAATAAAGGAAAACAAATGACAATAAGAACATTACATGACAAAAGTACAACAATGGGAAGTTGTAAAGGAAAATGTGGGGTGTCTAGTAAATTAGATTGTGATTTTCAAGTTATGAATGAAAATTTGAAATTACCAGTAGATGGTATTTTAGGGAATGATTTTTTGTCAAAAAATTGCGACGTTTTAGGACCACAACAAAAATTACGATTTCCAGTTACACAGGACAATGCAAATGAGTTTAGTATACCATTTTCAAGTGAAACAGAAAATGAAGAAATAATGTATAATTATACTGAGAAACCTTTAGAGAAAATATCAAAAATAACAGGGAATGTAGAAGTTAAAATACAAAATACAGAAGTTAAGATAATAAATAATAAGTTGGAAGAATTTAGAGAAGTAATTAAAAAGGATATAGAAAGGATCGTGGAATCCTATATAAAAAAAGGAAATAATTTGACTAAGGAGTCAAAAGAGAATATAATTAATTATGTAGAAAAAGAAATTGTGAATGATGAAGTTAAAATAAAGGAATATATTATAGAAAAAGGAAATAATTTGACTAAGGAGTCAAACGAGAATAAAAGTTATTATGAAGAAGAAGAGAAGGAAATAGTGGATAATAATAGTGAAAGTAAAAAAAAAAAAGAAATACCTGTTATACCTGTTAAATTATTAATAAAAGGTCGGTCAGAACAAATTATCAAAGTAGCGAGTAAAAAAAATGGGGAATTCATATGTATAAAAAAAGAAGTTCATCCTGGAATTTATCTTGGGAATTGCTTAGTAAAAACAAACAATGGTCATGTAACAGTAAGCCTTATGAATATAAATAATTAAGATATAGAAATACCAGAACCTACACTTGAGCTGGTACCGTTACAAAATTTTGATATTTTCAACTTTAAGAAAAAATTAAAATCGCAGGAGTTATTACCGTATAGTATAGGAACTATAAATTCGACGAAAAACCGGAAAACATATACAAAGAAAATAATAACGGTATTTTTGGAACTTTAAATAACATTTTCCTTGATAAAATAGAAAATAGCGTACAACAAAGAATACAACTTTTAGAGGAAAATTTGGAAGTTGACAAAAATTGGAATTCAGAAGAAAAGGAAGCAGTAAAGAAGATTTGTGAAGATTTTAATGATATTTTTCATTTACCAGGAGATGATTTAAGTTATACTACATCGATAGCTCATAAAATACAGTTACAGGATAATACGCCTGCAATTGCACAAGCTAATTATAGACTTCCAGAAAGTTATAGAAAAGAAATACACGAGCAAGTTGGACAAATGTTAAATAACGATATTATACAACCAATCCAAAGTGCGTGGAACGCACCTCTGTTAGTAGTTCCTAAGAAACCAGGGAAAGACGGTAAAAAACGATTTAGAATAGTCATTGACTATAGGAAATTAAATGCAGTAACGGTAAAGGATGCATTCCCATTACCTAGAATTGAAGACATATTGCAACAATTAGGTAATTCAAGGTATTTTACGACATTAGATTTAGCCAGCGGTTATCATCAAGTCCTGGTGGACCCAACGGATCGAGAAAAAACTGCCTTTAGTTTATGAATTTAAACGAATGCCTTTTGGACTAACAAGTGCACCAGCAACTTTTCAACGATTGATGAATTATGTTCTAACAGGATTACAGGGAATAAAATGTTTTGTATACTTAGATGATATTGTAATATATGGTCGAACATTGGAAGATCACCAACAAAAGCTAAAAATAGTCCTTGAAAGATTGCGGGAAAACAATTTAAAATTGCAACCTGAAAAATGTAAATTTTTAAGAAAAGAAGTCATATATCTGGGACATAAATGTACAGAAAAGGGTGTGTTACCGGACCCTGAGAAAATTAGATGTGTAAAAGAATTTCCAGCACCAAAAACAACTAAACAGTTACAATCTTTTCTGGGGTTAATAAATTATTATCGTTCAAGTATTCCTAATTTAGCAAAAATAGGAGAACCATTATATAAATTAGCAACAAAAAGTAAAAAATTCGATTGGACATCAAAATGCATAGAAGCTTTTGAGAGTGTAAAGAAATTATTAATAGAACCACCACTCTTACAATACCCAGATTTTGATAAACAATTTATTTTAACTACAGATGCTTGTAATACCGCTCTAGGTGCTGTACTTTCACAAGGAGAAGTTGGAAAAGATTACCCAATAGCCTATGCAAGTCGTGTTCTCAACAAAGCGGAACGTAATTATAGCACAATAGAAAAAGAAATGTTAGGAATATATTGGGCTATAAAAAATTACAGATGTTACTTGTTTGGTCGAGATTTTGTTGTATATACAGATCACAAACCATTGATTTGTGAGTTCAATAAAAGAAATCCGGAAGGTAGGCTCAACAGGTGGAAAATGAGATTATCTGAGTACTCATATAAAGTTAACTATAAGCCTGGTAAACGTAATTCCAATGCATATACTCTTAGTAGAATACCATATGATGATGAACAAAATCAAGTAGAAGAAGTAACAAATATAATAAGAAGTCCATGGATTAATGCTGTAACGCGAGCACAAACGGAAAATATACATAACAACAAACAAACAAATAAGGATGAAATAGTAGTAGACGAAGAATATGACTCGGAGGATATAATGGAAGGAACCATGAACAAAATTAGACTAACTGAATTGGAAAATATTAAGACAATATTAAAAGAATATCACGATACACCGTTAGGAGGACATCTAGGAGTAATAAAAACTTACAATAGAATAAGGAGATTTTATTCATGGAAAAATATGGTAAAAACCATACAAAATTATATAAAAAATTGTCAAAAATGTCAAAAAACTAAACGTAGAAAAATAACGAAAATGGGAATGGCAATAACAGACACTGCTAAGAAACCATTTGACAAAGTGTATTTAGATAATAGTGGGTCCATTGCCAATCACAAATAATGGAAATAAATACATTTTGACTTTTCAAGATGATTTAACTAAGTATTTAGATTGTATTGCTATACCAAATATGGAAGCAGTAACAGTTGCTGAGGCATTTTATAGAGGGATAATATTAAAATATTCAATAATACCGCAAAAATTAATAACCGATCAAGGTACAAATTTTATAAGCAAGTTGTTTAAAAAATTATGTAAGTTGTTACGAATAAAAAAGATTCATACTACAGCTTACCATCCACAGTCAAATGGATCCCTTGAACGAAGACACGGACCATTGGTGGAAGCTCTTAAAATGACAACTGATCGGAACCCACAAATCTGGGACGAATGGTTAGCGGAAGCCGCATTTTCACATAATCATACACCACATGAGGGCACTAAATATTCACCAATATATGCGCTATATGGATTTTGTGAACCATTACCTAGTATATTACAAAAAAAAACCAGAGCCGGTATATAATTATGAAGATATTTGTAATATAATTAAACATAAAATGCAGACAATACATCAAGTAGTTAGAGGGAATTTATTAGAAAGTAAACAAAAGTCGAAACAATATTATGATAAAAACAAAATATTGGAAGAATATAAAATTGGGGAAAAGGTTTTGTTAACAAACGCTAATAAACCTCATAAGTTAAGTAATAGATGGTTGGGACCATATGAGATAGTAGAAATACCAAATAATCTTAATACTACAATTAAAATTGGTAATAAAATACGGACGGTACATAATAATCGTATAAAGAAATGGTCGGAAGACATTGTTTAGTCGTAAATTATAATAAAATAATTCTAGAAGAGTATTTGTTTTAAATAATTTTTTTTAGGTTAAATTTTTTTTATAGGATAAACATTTTTATATTTTTATATTTATGTAGTAAAATAAAAATAATAGTAAAAATTTATACTTATAGGGTTATAATAATTAAGGATTTTTTTTGTTTTTTTTTAGAAAAATGATTATCTTAACAATTATTGTTTTTTTAACAATAGTAAATGGGAATCCAGTAATCATCGAGGAAATAACAAATACTGAAGTACTGTTTGAGAAAATAAGCCAAGTAATAGAATATCAAGATTCTTTACATTTATATACAAAACTGCGAATAATGTCAACAAATGAAATTGAAGAATTCTTAAATTTAATAAAAATACAAGTAGATAGTACTTGTTATCAATTAAAGAACTATACAAAATTACATACATGTGAAAGTTTTAAGAAAGAAATCAAATTTTGGAATGAAAAGTTAATTAAATTAACTCAAGGGGTAAATCATTTTTTTAGAAGGAATAATAGAAAGAAAAGAGGAGCCATTAATGAAATTGGAACAGTATCTAAAATGTTATTTGGGACAATGGATGAAGAAGATTCACAAAAAATATATAATACTCTTGAAAAACTTAAAAATAACGAAGAAAAAACTATTGAACTGTTGGACAAACAAACCGCAGTAGTAGCTTCCAATTTTGAGTTTTTAGAAAGCGTCACAGGGAATTTAACAGCAAAAACAACGGAATTAGAAAGCAAGTTAGATATGATCGAATTAGAAATAAAGAAAAGACTGGAAGGGGTACATCAAGAAATAGCTTTAATTTGGGCAGAATTAGAATTGCATCGTTTAATTATTTATATATTAGCGGAATTAGAAAGAATTTATGGTCATATGTTGGAACAGGAGGAAATTATCAATGCATTACAACAACATAGAATTCATCCCCTTATTTTCGACTCACAGTAGTATTTGGTCGAAATAGTTAAAAATATGACAAATGGAATAGGGCATCATTATTTTTACTCTACTACAGTGTTAAATCAAATAGCTAATATTGAACTAGCTTACTATGAACAGGAAATAGGAATTAGGGTGACCATTAGTTCGTTGCCAAATGAAAAATTTGAACTTTTTAAAATATACGCTTTACCAAAATTAGCAGCGAAGCAACAATTTACCATAATAGAACCCGTTTGGGACTACATAGCAAACAATTCTGTAAATCAATTTCTGTTATACAGAACATCGGAATTGGCTACAGCATGTAAAAAAATAGAAAATGACAGGAATGAAGAAATTTATATATGCAAACAATTGCATCCAAAGATTTTAGGTTCAAAAACTGAATTTTGTGTTATAAGTACTTTTTTGAAAAGAGTGAAACAACAGGAGACGTGTGAATATCATGTAATACAAGAAATTCAGAATCACATAGTACCATTACATACAACAAATAATTGGTTGTACATGTTTACAACTAGTCAAGAAATTACTAGTTTTTGCAATCCAAATAATTATAAACAGAAAATAAATGGAATAGGAATAATAAAATTTAATAAAAAATGTTTATTTATAGCAGGTAATATGGAAATGCCTTACTTTGATAAGCAAGATAAAACAGTAGCAGGCAGCACAAGGTATGTGTTTGGACAAATGCCTGAGGTAGCACATAATTTTACGGATGCAATGTTAGAGTTTAAGATAAGTCAAGAGCAAGTTTCAAATAAAATTGAATCCTGGGGACCGGAAGAATTAAAAGAAGAGTTCCGTAAAAGAAGTAAAGCGATATCTAAAATACGGGAGGAAATTAAAATAGAAAAACAGAGACAGCAACGAATAAATGGTATAGGCAACGCAACAGCAATAACCTCCACAATAACTGGGTTGTTAATAGGAATAGTCAGTGTATATAGTATATACAAAATAGTAAAAAAAATTTGTAAAAAGAGAAAATATGTGGGAGGACCTGTAGCGTATAAGAAACCAAAAGAAAATTTTAGGCCAAAACCGGGAAATAACATTTAAATAAATAAAATAATGGAGGTACCACCGGTAACCCCCCAATCAAAAAATTTCATAAAGCAACATAAAGAAAAACGTAAGATGGGAAAAGAAAATCGAACCCTCGATTTGTCTTTAATCCCACAGACGTTATCTTTTAGGAGTTAAATTGTATTTTTTTATTATTTAAAAAAAAAAAAAAAAATGTTTTTTGTGTGGTATATAACAAATTAAAAGTTGGAATTACAGTCTACCACAAACTGTAAAACCGTAGATAGTAATATTAAGGAAAATTAGTAAAGAACACCTAACATGTTATGAATTATCAATATGCACAAAATTTATATTGATAATTCGAGTATTTTTATACCGAGTATATAAATTTAAAATTACTACAAAACAAACAAGTTTACAAAATAAAACTACGTTACTTTAATTACGTTAAATATATATTTATATATAAAAAAATAAACAAACAAAACTCGGTTTACTTTATTATTTAATTATTTAGTTAATAGGAAAAAAGTAAGGAGAGAAAAAAGTAATAAAAACCTACTCACGTTTTTTTTGAATCCTCCAATTTTAACTTCATTTTTGTATTTTTTTGTTGTTATCATCATAATTTTTGTTATCCATTTGATGTTACCTAAAAAAATTGATATATTTAAAAAAAAAAAAATTTAAAATAAATTTAAAAAAAAAAAATATATATAAAAAAATAACAAACACGCCGCCTGAAAATGGTGACCTCCTAAAAAAGAAATTTTTTTATAAATAAATTAATATATATACAAAAAAAAAAAAAAAAAAAAAAAACTAACATACTTATTTCAAAATTTTAATGTAACGTCGCCTGAAAATGGTGAAACCCTAAAAAAAAAAACACAAATGAAATAAATATAGCAAACGCAATATATACTTAACTTTTGGTAATCAGAGTTTTTCTTCATCAAATAAATTTTTATATATTTAACGTAAATTCCTATGGTGATCGTCGGCCGCAAGTAGTGAAGGAAAACTAAATTATTGATTTCATATGGGTATATTAAAAATTACTACCACATACATATGATTTATGAGATATGCATTTCAAACATATCTCATACAAAATAAAATCACGAACACAGTTAATAATTAATTTTTTTTACTCAAACTCAAAAGGAAAAATAGCAAGTCGGCAAATAATTATCAAAACAACTAAGTTCAACAAATTTAGATTCCTATGGGGAGCTAGAATCTTAAAGGGAACAAAATAATATAGGGAAGTTAATTGAGTGAATTACTGAGGAAAAAAATAATAACAAGAAAAGTTGTAATTTTTAATAAACCATAATTTTTTTATTTTTTTATTTAAAATTTATATAAAAAAGATTTTTTTTAAAAAAAACAATACCAAATTTAAGTACATTTTTTTTAATATTAATATTATATAGTATATAAAAAAAAATATAGCATGTTCAAATCTGAAAGAAAATTTTTTATTAGTATAAAAATTAATTAAATTAAAAAGTCATTACTTACCATAGTTTTTTAAAAAACACTTTTCTGTGCCCAGTGGCCAGATAATGTTGGTGTAAATCATTTTTGGTTAGGAAAGTTTCGTAACACAAATCACAAGGGTGAACAAATTGCACCACCCTTGCAGATGTAGATATCCGAATTATAATTCTTTTGTTAGTTTCCATAATTAATTAATCCGTATAGCACAACAGTTGAATTGCGAATAATTAATTTAATAATTTAGTTAATAAGGATAAGTAATTGTAAAAAAAAGGGCCTATATTGCAATTTTAAAAGAAAAAATATATAAAGTTTTTTTTGGAAATGTAACTGCTTAATTAACATTTTTGTAATTAAGTAAATAATAGGTAATTTTTTTTCAAAACATTAGGTAATGTTGTTGAAATGTATCGGATTACAGAAAAAAAGAGCATATACAACAGGTTGAACGGGGAGGTAAGGGTATGGAATAAGTTTTTAAGATAAATTTATAAAGGTTTTTTTTAAATAGTCAATGGTTGTATAATGTAGTCAAAAAATAATTCATGATTCTAATTTATGTAGTCAATCATATAAAGATATAAAAATATAATGTAGACAAAATCTAATTTATGTAGTCAATCATATAAAAATATAAAAATATAATGTAGACAAAATCTAATTTATGTGGTCAATCACTAATATACATACATATAAAAAAAAACAGAGAATAAAGAATTTTGAATGGAAACAATAATAAAACAAAAAGATAAGAAATTTTTAGAATAAGATTTTTTGTTTACATCAGGAATTTTGGGTATAAGAATTATTTTACACTGCCAAAGAAATTTTTGAATTTATTTACACGGTAAAAAAAAATATATATAAAATAGTTGACTTATAAATTTGAAAAATTAATATTAAGTTTTAAAAAATATAATATTTTAAATTATTAACTAAGAGTTTTGTTTTGGGTTTTTAAAATTATATTCAATTATATTAATATTATTATTAATTTATAAATAAAAATTATTAAACTATAAAATGATTGGGGTTATTAAAATATATGAATTATTAAATTGTTTGTAAATTAAGAATTATTAAATTATAAAATAATATTGGTTTTAAATTTTAGTACGTAAAAAATAAATAAATAAAAAAATTATATTTGTTAACTGATCAAGTGTAAAGGGGAAGGAAAAGGTATAAGAATATGTTTTATATGTGTTGAAAAAATACTAAAATACAAAAAAAAAAAAAAAAATCAACATAAGAATTTTTGTATACAGTATCAATAAAATCATATTACACAGTAAAAAAAAAAGAATATACATTTTGAATTTATAAAATTTTATATTATATTACACAGTAAAAAAAAAAAAGAAATAAATATTGAATTATTGAATTATCAAATTACTTATAAATTAAAATATACTTTAAATTATTAAATAATATTACATTATATTATACAGGAAAATTGTATTTCTTTTAAAATTTTAAATTATAAATTTCTTTGGTAAAAGAATTTTGAATTATTAAATTTTTAAAATATTAGGAAAACATTTTGTAAAATACTATGAATTATTAAGATTAAATTTTGAAATGTATAAGATTGTAATTTTTTTTGTAAAAGCAGTAAAAAATAAAAAAATAAAATAAAAATAAACTACCGAGCCTAATCCTTTCAAAGGAAGGTGAATTATCTCAATAAACTATTGAGAGTGTGAAATTCGGTAACTGTAATTATATACATATGTTTTTTGTAAATTGTAAATTGAAGAGCTGATTAACTTAACCATTGCAAAAAAAAATTAAGATTCAAATACTCCGTAGTACCGGAAAAAGACTAATTTGTAAAATGAGTCTTTTTCATCTGGGAATGGGAGGTGTAGTGTACAAAATGGTACACTCTGTAAAAAATTATTTGTAATTAATTAATGACCTAATTTATTTTGTCAAATTGACAAAATAAATCAATAAATTTATTTTAATTAAATATTATTTAAATTCAAAATTGCTTAATTAGCAATTTTGCTAAATAAGCATGTTTTTATTAATTATTAAAGGTAAAAGAATTTATTACAAATCAATTATTATTGATTTAATATAACTGAAAATCATATAAATTAAATGTAAATCGATGGTTAAATGGTCAGTTGATCAATATACAACAAACAGAACCATTTCAAAGAAAAAGCTTGTGCTTTATTGAAATTGTTTCAAATTGTTTTTATTGAAAATAGTATATTGTATGATTCTAATTTGAATAAGTAGTTAATTATTTAAATAAATATATAAAATAAATAAAGGAGGATATTGTTTTTATCAACAAAGAGAGATTGTATTATAAAGAATTAATACAAATAACAAATAGGTAAAGTAATTATACTATTAAATAATTAATAATATAACATTGGATATTGTGCACGACTCTCCCCAAAATGGGCATTGGTATGATGAGTGTCTTGCATAGTGTGATA
The DNA here is from genome assembly GCA_963920725.1 of Rhamphomyia laevipes. Classification (NCBI taxonomy): domain Eukaryota; kingdom Metazoa; phylum Arthropoda; class Insecta; order Diptera; family Empididae; genus Rhamphomyia; species Rhamphomyia laevipes. The sequence goes on from OY987256.1 coordinate 36,068,725, forward strand.
TTCGTCTTTAGACAAGGCGACTTCGTTTGTTCTCTAGGCTGGTGTTATTGCTTTAGTTGTCACCCTACAACCGAGGTATATAAATTTTTGACCGTCTCAAAGATGTACTCCCCAATGGTGACATTTTGACCTATACAGTGACTGTGGGCGTTGTTAGATGAAGCCATGTCCTTGGCTCCGTTTACTTGCGGACTTAACCTGCTTGCACGCTCTTCCGTAGCTACGAAGGTTTGATTGACGTTTCTCTGCGTTCTGTCGATAATATCGAAGTCGTCAGCATATGAAAGGATCTGGATTGACTTGTTGTATATTGAGCCGCTTGTTTCTGCGATGTTGTATATAGATTCTGTATTCAGATGCTTGAAGTCTCTGTGTTTTTCAAAGATTCTGGAAGTGTTGTTGCAGCATCCATTTAAAATAATATAAAACCCTGAAGGATATAAAGTGCGGGAACATTTTCGGAATTGAAAGAATAATAAATTGAACTTTGTAAAATTTATAAATTTATTCTTATTTATAAAAGCGAAATTTTCTACTTACATTAGGTTTTAAGGTTTACATCTTCACTGTATTAATTTAATTCACAATTAGAGAACCTGCAATAAAAAAGTAAATATAATATTTAATTAAAATATAATTAAGCTTACATTTTATTTATAGTGTCTTTCAAAATTTAATAACACAGCGAACATTGAATCAATATATAAATATGCATTAACAATATCTCAAAATGCTGATGGTCATTGGCGTTTCAAGAGAATAGATGTCTCTCTGTTGCCATCTCCACTGCAAATATATCATAACATCATAACAGCTTGTCAGTCTATCAGGAGTTCCTAAACTTTTACCAGTCGGAGTCGCGACCCACTAATTAAAACCGTAAAGTTTTCGCGACACAGTAAAAAGCAAAAAAGTAAAACCTTTAATTCATAAATTTATTAATTACAAAATAATAAATTAATGATATGAATGGACCTGTTTTCTATTTTTGGTAAAATCATATTCGACATCTATTTTTGTATTAGTTATTTTCAGGCGAACTGGGTTTGGTAAATGTAATTTATTGCGATAATCATTTTTTAATGCAAACATTGCTGAAAATGCAACTTCACATACATAAGACGTTGTGATTGCAAGTAGTGAAGTAATACTTTTAAATCTATGCAGTGTGTAAAATGGGATATGAATTTTGTATCGAAAACCAAAACTGTATCAATTTTTAAAAGTAAATTAATACTAACAACTAAATAATGATATTTTTGGCGACGATCTTGAGCCATCTCGCGACCCTCACTTTGGGAACCATCTTCTAGAACCATGTCCAAACTTTTCGACTGACGGCCATTATCCAATTAAAAAAAATTTCGTGGACCAATAAAATGTTCTTCTGAAAAGCTGAAATAAAGTTAATTTAAATAGAACTTTTTTATTTAATGCGATAATACATTAATTACTGCTTAATTTTTCAATATCTGGATCAAAATTACTTGTTGAAATTCTTAGTATTGCATACAAATGTTCATCCTCAGCTGAGATCTCGATGAACTTTTGTTTTGGTTAATCACAGAGACCATTTGTTTGCAAATATATGTTGATCCAAATGTAACCAATTTTTTTTTTGCCAAATTTCGAATATTTAAATGTTTTTCTTTATTTAAAAGACGATAAAAATTGGGTAAGTTGTCAGTTTAATGATTAAATAATTCCTGTATAGACGCATCACACTGCAAGTCAATTAATTCCAGCTGAATATCACTTGAATCACTCTCGACATTACTAGCAAATGAATTATACGAAAACAATCAAATCTTCGATTGAATTCATTTGTTAAAGCACGTACATTTTCATTTGTTAAAGACTATAATTTCTTCTTTAAGATCCCATACCCGTCGCAGAACTTAACTTAACCGTCGAACATGGTTGTGGTATAATACACCAAGTATACAACGTCGAGCTCTTCAAGTAAAGATATGAATTGTCTGTGTCTTAAACCTTTTAATCGAAGAAAGTTTACCAGTTTAATTATAACCTTAGTTACGTGTTTTAGCTCCCATCTAAAGTAATAGTACAGTATTGTGTATTTATATTTTCTGACTTTTTTAACAGCTGCTCAGTTAAATTATTATTGATTTTTTCAAATTCTTCGCGCAATAGTTGGTCTGGACAGGGACATACTTGCAAATTCTGGACTTATTTCTGGACATAGAAATTTAGAAACACCTACAATATAATTTTTTATAAAACTACCTTCTGAAAACGATTTTCCGTGTTTAGCAATATTGTAAGAAACAAAAAAGCTAGTTTTTGTAGCTGCTTCTTCCAGTTTATGTTGTCGTGTGAACATATTTTGCTGGTTCGTCAATATGTCACTGAGATTCTTAGCATGGGATTTATGTCCTTCATCACTAAGATTTAATGAATAGTTCGGATGTACACTTTCGAAATGTTTGTTTTTAAATTGTACTCCTTTATAACTGTAACAGTCAATTAAATTTATTTCCATAAAATGGATATAGAGATTCATATTTATTATTTAAAATATTTAAAGAAAATTGTAGACAATAAATGGGAAGATTCGTTAAAGTTTTAATGGAATATAGTGACTTTTTATGTTCAAATTATTATATTTTTGTTTGCTTCTTTATGTATTTTTAAATGCATCTCTTTAAATTTTTTAGGTAATGTACATATGTAATATTATATTTTTATTAAAGTGAAATGATGAAATCAAAAATAATCATTTCAAGTTAGAAAATAATTTAAGGTTATCTATATTCGACGTATTTATTAAGTTTTGAACTAATAGTCGAGGACTGTAAATTTATTATGGTTCTGGTTATATCAATAATGCATGATAACAAAGCGTTCAATAAGGTAATGCAAATATGTATAAAAATAGTTAATATTCAGTGTTCACAGCCACAACATCAAAGCAATTTGATAGAAACGGTATGTTTTTGTATGATTCATATGTTTTTATAGCACATTTATATTTCAATAATTTACGATGTATATCCATACACAATGATTCCGATATCAGCAAAATTAATGAATATTATATAAAAGCAATAATAAATTCTAGTACCTCTATTGAAGTATGATTACATAGTTGAATTATTTCGCTACTGAAATATATTTTAATCCATAAATTTTGTATAATTGAATTATTTTGTAAATACATTACATTTTTCATAAAAAAAAAAAATTTATTATTTTATTAAACATGATTTTATAATAACAAAACTAGATAAACTTTTTTAATGTACGGGATGATTAAAATTAATTCATGAAATCGTTATCTATAATCACAACAAGTAATATAAAAATGTTGTGGAAATTATACTTTGCTATCCAATTTTATTTTGAATAATGATTTTCTATAAAAATTAATGGTATTGTAGAATCGTTAGTACACGGTTCACGGTGTAGAAAAAAAAATTTTAGCTTATGTTTGCAATTTTAAATTTGCAATATAATGTATATAAATATAGTATATCCACCAAAACCAAATCATGCTAATTCTATTAACATTTTTACACTTTGAAAACCTAGTAAAATAATTTTATGGATTACAGAATTAAAGATTGACAAAAGTTTAAATAGTAAAGAAGTATTTTTATTAATAAAGTTTTATTTTAAAGAAAATCCCGCAGATTTAATGCAGAAAATCTTCGTCTTTCATAAAATTTAAAGGGAAGCACAAGGTATTCAACATTTTCTTTTATTTAACTATATAATATTTTTTGTCGACAGTGCTTACTGTACTTAGCTTTGACCGGAATTAAATTTAAAATTTGTACATACTATATACATACATATATTTATGATTTTTCGATTTTTTTTTTCAGAGAACTTTTTGAAACTATTTTCAACAAGGATTTCCTGAGCATACGATAAATATTTTAAATACTTAACTAAGCGATGATTCAAACAATGCTATAATCTAATATCTGGGAACATATTTATTAGTTGAGGACTAACTCCCGATCGTATTCCGAGTATTGTGCTTGCTCCATCGCAATATATCAAATAAATTGTTGTTTTTTTTTTCATGATTTCTTGAGTTATAAATTGATAATAAAGGATTCTAAATTCTTCGTAACGATATTATTAGCTGTTTTATGGTCAAGTTCAATTAATTCAAAAAGTATTAATTCTCAGTATTCAGATACTGGTCAAGTTCAATTAATTCAAAAAGTATTAATTCTCAGTATTCAGATAATGCTATATTATTAACGTACTTTTCGACGATAAAGAAGTTGAATGATCGTAATTATAGAAAACTTTTTTTTTTTTTGTATAATTAATTTACAATTATTAATTCCGAAGCAATGTGAAAATAGATAAAGAAAATATTAATTTGTGCTGGTTTTTTATTATCAATTTAACAAGGGGTACGCCGTCCTCCCAATTTTGGTAATTTAACAAGGTGGACGCCGTTCCCCCACATATTTAACAAGTACCGCGGCGTTCCGCTACTACGGCAGCCCTTACTACATCAATTTGGCCTTACTGTATTCAGCGCAGATTTTAATATTCTAAAGATAAAAAATATTTTGATAAAAAATATCAAAATAACAAAATATCAATAAACACTTTTCTATGCCCAGTGGCCAGATAGTGTTTTGTTAGTTCCAGTTTGTTTGTAAAAAATTTGGTACACAGATCACAGGGATGTACAAATTGTACAACCCTCAATTCGGAAGTGGTGGACAAACGTATTATTAATTTTCTATTATTTTCTATATTTATTAATCTTTATGGTGCAATAAGGAATAAAAAAAAAACAAAGTAAAAATTAAAAAAGTTATACATCAAGTATGAAAGGGGAGGTAAGGGTATGGAATAACTTTTAAAGGTAATTTTTTGAATGTAGTCTTTCTAAATGTAGTCTTTTAAAAGTGCTGTAGGATGTAGTTAATATAAGTAAATTTTAAAATCAGATTTTTTTGTTTATATAAGAAATTTTGGTACATATTTGAATTATACGATAAGAATTATTTTATACTGTCAAAAGAAATTTTTGAATTAAATTACACTGTAAAAATAAAAATAGTTGAATTATAAATTTTAAAAATTAATATTTGGTTTTAAAAAAATTAATACTGTACTTTGAATTATTAAAATATTTAAAAGTTTTTAAATTTGGGTTTAAAATTATATTAAATTATTATGGTGATTAAATTATAAAAATTTGTAAATTATAAAATAAGAATTATTATACATATTATAAAATAATATTGGTTTTAAATTATAAAATGTAACAAATAAATAAATTAAAAATAATAAAAAAATATATGTTAATTTATGAAAGTGTAAAGGGGAAGGAAAAGGTATGTTTTATATGTGTTGTAAGAATATGAAAAACTACTAAAATCAAAAAAAAAAAAAAAAATTGCAATCAAAATAAGAAGTTGTGTATATGAACAAAATTGTATTACACAGTAAAAAATAAATAAAAAAAAAATATTTATATTTTGAATTTATATAATTTTAAATTATGTATCAAATATTCTTATAAATTATAATATACTTTAAATTATCAAATAATATTACATTATATACAGAAAAATTTATACTTCCATAAAATTTTAAATTATAAATTTATATTATACTATCAAATTTGAAATAATAACGGGATTTGTTAAATATTAAGATTGTAGAATAATTTTTGAATTAAATACTATGAATTATTAAAGATTGTATTTTTTTTTCTAAAAGCAGTAAAAAATAATAAAAATAAACTACCGAGCCTAATCCTTTCAAAGGAAGGTGAATTATCTAAATAAACTATTGAGAGTGCGAAATTCGGTAACTGCAATTATATATGATTTGTAATAAAATAAAATAATTTTTTTTTGAGTTTTGTTTGTAAATTGAAGAACTGATTTAAGTTAACCATTGAAAAAATTAATTTTGTGTAGTGTACAAAATGGTACACTCTGTATATTATTATTTTAATTAATTAATTGTTTCCAAATAAATTAATTTATTTTGTCAAATTGACAAAATAAATCAATTAATTTATCTCTTTAATTAATAATTATTTAAAATTTAAAATTGCTTAATTAGCAATTTTGCTAAATAAGTATGTTTTATTTAATAATAAAGGTGAAAGAACTTATTTCAAAATCAATTATTATTGAAATAATGTAATTCGAAATCATATAAATTAAACTAAAATCGATGTTTATTTCGTTAGTTGATCAATATCTAACCAATAATATTTCGATTAAAAAGCTGATGCTTTAGTAGATATTATATATTTGTATCATATTGTCAACAAGATTTGTTAGAATAAATAAAGTATTTAAAATTTAATAAAGTGAAATATTTAAATAATGTTTTGGAATTCTTTTTACACAAGGTAATAATATTATTAAATATAATTAATAATGAGGAATGCAAAGAAAAGGTTAACGAACAAAGATACATTCACAATTTGTATACATTATAAAGCATATGTGAATCACCTTTTCTTTGTGTAAATTATTTTGTGGGACATTTACATAGTAATATCAAAATACAGGTTCAGCATTTGGTAACGAAACAATGATAAAACACAGGTTGCACAATACTCTATTAATAATTAACGTTTAATAATAATAATTGATTTGCTGAAAGGGCATTTTTAATTTCGGCGACGGTAGCGAATTTGCTTGGATGAGCGTGTGTTAACCTGCAAAAGTTTATTCTATCAATATTGATTATCACCCATTATCGTCCTTTCTTGGCATTCTGTTAATGAAGCCAGGAACGCTAGTTGTCCGGCGTGCACCATTAGCGCTTCATCTACGAATATTTTTCTGCATTTTGTGATCCCATTTATCAGGACAGAATCAATGGTTTCGTAATGACAATCAGGTTTTCGACACTTCTTCAATGGTATATCGCAGCTACCGTATGTAGCTACCATTTTCCGTTTTATATCTTCTATGTCATGTTTGGTAGCTGTCAAAACCAAATCATTAATTTTATCTCCCTTTATTTTTGATTGATGCTCATTTATTAAGTGGTAAGATCGCAACCTGGAACTCCTTGAACCCACTTAATCGCTGGCATGGACTTAGCTATCTTGACCATTTTAATGCACTATACATGCGTGCTGACAACATAAGCATCAAACCCATATTCGTAAAAAATGTCTGTATCACACAACGACTTCTTACTTCTATAATTAAAGACGTTCATTTTTTTTAAATCTATTATTTCATAAAGTTTCGTACAATCTTTTCGGAATATATCTTAGATGTTTTTAATGTAATGTAGATATTCTATTCCAGCATTGAAAAAATTGATCATGGCCGTATCTCCGGCCAACAAGTGAGGGATGGCTTTGATGTTCATTGATTCGACCGTTATACTAGGGAACATACGCAACCTTAGCATATCTTTTTTATTTTCTTGAGTTCCCAGAATTTCTCTAAACAAAAACGTGATGCCGACATCGTTATAATTCATATCTATATCGATTAAATGGAGCATTAGATCTGTGAATCTGTTTGAGTAATCTTCATCGTTTTGCAACCTACTACCGTTATTCGTGATAGTTAGTATCTCGTGCATCATGTCAACCGTCACTGTGTCAAGGATGATTATACTAGACCCTGGGATATTCTAACAATTAATGCCTGATATTATGACTCTGTTCAATTTATTGAAGCATCCCTTTCGTATCCTTTTTGCATCTTTATCATTACATTTGACTTTGATAAAAAATTTAAGCCCCGGTGACAAATATTACATTTTTTGTTTCTTCCCATTTTCCATGTTATAAAAACCCATTAGTGTCGACCCCAAAAGTTGGATATAAAGTATGACTGCCACAGGGTAACTCGCTACAGGTTCACATAATAGTTGGTTTAAATCGACGATAGGCGATGGATTTAGTACATCTGAGAAAACCGTACTAGCGCACATAAGAGAAATAGCGTCCTCATCTTCCGCTGATGTTCGAGCAGTTTTATTTTCCACAGCTTTCGGCTGGTCATTGCTAGCAATATTAAACGATTCCTTTTCATGTCCGGTATTCAAATCTGCTTGAAAAGTCTTTCTTGATTTAAACAGCTTCATACTCTCAGGATGGATCTTGTATCGTGGCACGACAGTACCACCTTGAACCTTTTCTGGGATAGGTTGAGTTGATACCTCATTGCGATTGACTATAGCTTTTTGGCCCATCAATCCATAATATATGACAGTTTTCTTTTCAATGACTCTGGCGTTGTCATTTTTCCAACCAAACAAATCGTTCTTCCTTTTTGAATAATTATTGTACTCCACTCTAGATAGGTTCGCACCGCCCTTCTGTGATGGTAATTCATGAAACACTCCTTGAATATTACTCCGTGGCCATTTAGGATAGTCAGTAATTGATATTGGCTTGTCGGTTATATATTTTTCCTCAAAAGATACTACGGTTTTGTTTCTGTTTTGAGTATCGTTCTGATCATCTACATATGGTTCAACACTTTTTATTAATGCATCATATTAAGATGAAGATTTCGTTTGATCTATGCGTTTGTATTTAAACCGAATATTAAGTCCATCTTTTAACATGGAACGAAGTTTGTGTTTTATACCAGAATATTTGTCTTCTCTAAAACTTTTGGTGGGTCACTAAAGTTCACTTCCATATCATTTAATTTACCATCAGATTTTACCATATCCAAAGGTTCACTTGATGATAGTATTGCTATTTCGACATCATCTGCAGCTTCTTTAGATATTTGTGATGGTAATTCGTTCTGGAGAGAAGTACTACTACCGGTCAATAATGTCTAATTTTGTGATGATATATCACTAGTATTTTCGTATGAGTAGTCACCAACACAAGATGCATCAATACCGAGATATTGTCCGGTTTTAATATTGATGTGGACATCAAATCAGTAATCTGTTGATAATTGTCCTTTTCCTCCGTTTGGTTTTAAGTTCTGCATCCCAAATAATTTAGTTCAATATCATTGTCGGAAAGATCTTCAACAATTACCTTACAATAAATTTCATTAAATTGAGAATCAAAATCGTAAGATGAGAGGCTGATATTGTCGTTTAATAAATCAGATTTTAGATCAGTTTCCTCAGGTATACTCGGAAATCTTTCTATCAACGGTATATCACTGTTCTTGACAACGAAATTAGAACTTAAGAGGTTTCCTTCTATTTTGTTTAATTTTATTGGCAACAATTCATTTAATTTAAACATTTCTTCGTCTACAGTGTTGACATGATCGATAGGTGTTTGTAAATCGTACTCAGGTATCATACAAGCTGATGCATAATCAAGCAAAGCCAGATAAAAACCCAACAAATCAACCTCTTCACGTATTTGATTCTTCCGCATATATCCCATACATAACATAAATATTTCCGTGTTGGCTGGTTTAGAATATTTTGGTTTATAGTGTAATATAGTATCGAAGGGTAGATCGTTAACGGGTAGATTCAAAACATTGTTTAATTTAATACAGAAATTTCCATTTAACATAATGTAATAAAATGACAAGTAACTTATAAGTAGATCAATTCAAAAACTTATGTCAGTTATGTGATTTGCCAAATCTATCATACCTATCTATAGCAGTTATCGGTAGAGCAACAGTAGATTTTATTCAATATAATTTGCAGAAGGTCGTTTCTTTTAGGTTGTTTATTTGGTAACGATTTATAGTAATCGAAATGGTTATTTTTAAAAAGTAGATGTATGTTCCATTATAACCAGCACCTGAAGAAGTATAACCATCAGTGGTATTATTCTAATACTACATTAACACTAGAGTAAAACAGCCGTTCAGACTACGAATAAGAAACAAGGTTCATTTGACATTTCAATAAAAATATCAAAAAAAATATCATTTTGTGAATTTGGATAATTTAATAAATTTAGATTATTTAATAAAATTGTCTAAATTTACAATTTATTTACAACCAATTATTTTGTTAAACCAATATTATGACAGTCACTTGATTATTGTTTATAGGGCTACCAAAATTCATTAAAATATGGTCGATTATATTGAAAAATACGGAAAGTATCGAGGTTTATACTAATCATAACCCTCAAATCAAACGAGGTTTTCAAAAAACCTGGTTTCATTTTGAGAGATTTTTTATATGAAAAAACCCAGTTAAAACCTTCAATGGAACCTGGTTTTGTTGTAAAACCTGGTTTTATGCTCTAGTGTGAAGGCCGTATTAGCTGCTTTAGTATCCACGTTCACACCATGATGAAAATGAACAACCACTGCAACTCCAAAAAATTTAGAGCACTCCGTTAATAAATCCCTATCACCCCTGGATTTAATTCCTTCATCGATAAACAAATATGGATATTCTGATTTAAGCAAAAATAATCTTAACTGTTTTCCGTCGTAAGACAAACCAAGTGCTCCTGAGACACTCAAATAAAAACATCTACCGTCACCAGCTACTTCAACTAGTTCTCCGTGATGCATGTTTTGTTTCAGAACAGTTCTGATAACTTTGAACTTCTGATAATCATCACATAGTAATTGGTTTTTTAAGGACAGATACTGCTGCATATATATATAATCTGCTCCCTAATTTGGTCTCCAGTGGGTTTTTTATAATCTTTCTTAGGATTCTTAATGTCATGTATACTTGTGACTCTATCTAGATGATGTTGAAATGGAGTCATTTTCTGTATTATACAAATGTATACGGATGAAACGTCTGATATGGAACCTGATGGCTTGACGTTCTGTTTTATATCGTCAGTTGCGTGGTTTAAGTCTTTCACCATCGAAAAAAGTATATTCTCTACAGTTGTTTTCAGTTTCATTCTTGATGATAGATGCTGGTTTTAGGGTTTTCCAATTCACATGCGGTGGCGTTGCTAGAATATTTTGCATACGTATCGATAAACTCTTCTTTAATGACTTTTCTTATTGATCGATCAAAGTCAAAATCTATAGACATTGTACTACAAAAAGCGCTCATATCTTTTACTATGGCGTTTCTTGCTGATTTAAGTCCAAAGAGATTGAGCCAATATAATATATTTTTTTCTTTTAATTTATCTTTCTGTTTATCTGTAGGTAGTGTATTAGAAAAATGCCATCTCAAAATATCTATAGGTCCGATATGGTCAGAAGATCTTTTTTCTTTTTGCTCTATAATAGTGAAATCACTTACAACCTAACAAGCACCATACCTAGCTGCATATGCCAAGCAGTAGCAAGCAACCACTACACTCAAAAAATCTTCAGGAGTTATACTTTCCGGTGTTGTTAAATTATCTCTATTTAGTACTAGTTTGACGTTGTTACTTTGAGCCACGGATATAATATTTGTCAAAGCAAATTCTTTGTTACCGGCTCTTATACATTGGGAGAAAATCATATCAAACAATCTCGTAGGTACTATAATGTGTACTCTACCAAATGTAAATGCTTTTGAACTAGTGCCCCATTACGAGTCACACACCTAAGAGGAGACAACCCCTCTTGTTTTTTTTGTAGAAAGATATATATTTGTAGAACCACTGTACTGGGTGGTTATAGGTTTTTCATGACTTCTGACATATCTAATTATATAGTTGTCCATTCTTTCTGCTATGACTTCAATACCAATCATAGTCCCTTGTCTTGTTACATGTATGGTTTAACGAGGGGTTGAATATAAGTTATATAATCATGTTCATAATTTAATGATGGATTAGATATAAAACTAAATCTGATGTGTTCTTTCTGAGTCGTCTCGTTCATATAACGAATCCAATGGACACTACCTGATTCTATTATGCCGGTTTTTTTATAATCATGTCAGTTTGAAAATATATGGACATCATGAATATCGAATATTTCTTCTATACCATACATCTCAATATCGTATTGGGCGTGGTTCATTATAGATACTTCAAATTTGACTCTGCCGTTTTGGTCTATAGTTTTGCATCTATTAGCACCGTTGGTAAATGAGTTGAAAACGGCTTTACTGATCATTTTATGATTTTTCATTTTTCATATCACAGCAACTACCACGTACATCAATAGCTGGAGTAATACAGTGAACTGCACTGTGTCTTATTCTAGCATGATAAGTATAGTCACCTCCATGATTGTACATGCCTGACTATTTCTGTTAATATTTCCTTAATTTTTGGGTATTTCCAAAATGTTGACCGTATTCTATATCGATTAAAATTATTACCTTGCTCATTTAGAACCCTAAAAAGCGCTAAATAACAAAAACCATCAACGTTTTCATATTGAAAACCTCTCATCGCAATAAGCTATGTAAAGCAGAAAACTGCTGGATATTGCAAAACAACGCAAAATAAAATATATTTTAGAGTGAGAGACCTCACAAAAACAAAGAAACTTGCCAAAAAATTATTTTTCCGTACGAAAAATAAAATACAATATTATTAAACTAGTAAACAGAACCCTGTGACAATTTAATAATATATCTTTTATAGTTAATCAATTAGCAACCGTATATTTGAACTACGTTGATGGTAATTTAGGAGTGAAGCTTGTTATTGATATCGTACAATGGGATGAATATACGTTACATAAAATTTTTCCTATCCCTATCTATACATAATAATAAAACTTTAAACTTAAACTTTAACGCAACAGCTTGCAGAGAAATTTATACACAAAATAATAATATTATACGAATTTGCAAACAAATACAACCAAAGAAATTGGAATTAACACCACCGCAATGCATTATAAATCCTTTTTTAAAAATCGGAAGAAAAGTAGACAATTTGTGTCAATATAACGTATTAAAAGGAGTAGAAAATCACATCATACCGATGAAAACTAATAATTAATGTAATATATATTTTCTACAACTAAAACCCTGGTAGCATTATGTGTCCCACAAACTCATAGGGTTACACTAAACTTTAGTTGACTAAAGGGTACAGGTATACTTACCCTGACACAAAAATGTGTATTCATTCTAGAACATTTAGAATTACCGTATGAAAATAACAAACAGCAAATTGTTACAAACGAAAATATTTTTCAATTTTCTAATTGGACTGAATTTCACACACATGAAAACGAACCAGGGTCTAATTTAGTGACAACGCCACCATTAAACACAACTATTAATGCAAATTCAATCAGAATAGGTATATTAACAAGCATCATTATTACATATTTAATTTTCAAGGCATATAAAAGATGTACAAAATGAAGAACAACAACAGACAGGCATTTAGATATATCATTACCTCAAATACAACGACCAGAGACGTCATCAGACATAATAACACCAACCAATCCAATTAACACCACTAACCAACAGGTATCAACCCCACGCATCCAAATCCCACCTGTCCCTAAAAAATCACACAAAACAATAACTAAAATTAATAAAAACAACCATCACTTTATACCACCCAGGTATCAACCCCACGCATCCAAATCCCACCAGTCCCTAAAAAATCACACAAAACAATAACTAAAATTAATAAAAACAACCATCACTTTATACCACCCATACATAATGTACCAAACCCACCAAAATCACATAAACATACAAAACAACGAATAAACTCTAGTAACCCTGACGAGTACGTGACACCAAATGTGCTATTGTTCCGAGAAGTTTAGAAAATGAAGTAGAATATTAGTAGAAAACACTTTTTTCCGATTATATTTTATTTTAAGTTTTTATCATCCTTCTTTCAATTACTTGTGCAATACAAAAAATAATTAATTACATAATATATAAGAGAAAAAAATCAATCTTCAATCTTCTTGTTTCGTTCGCAAACAATTCTAATTCGCTTCAAACAGATCAAAAAATGATTTTCTATACAACATGGTTCTTTTATACTTTTTGTAGTATAATATACAAAATGCACAACTCGGTATTAAATCTTATAAAAAAAAATCAACCTTAAAAATGCAGTAAGATAAAAAATTGCAGAATCAGCAAAATAGCAACATAATTATTCTTATTATTCTCAAATTACACAATTTAGATTTTTTAATCGCGTTACCATATATAGTCTCTATAGCAAGAAAAAATTAAAAAAAAACAACAACAATAAAATTGGATTGTAGATATAACGATATTATACTTTATTTAGTTCAACTTTTTACTATATTTTTTTTGTATTTTATTCATATTTTTATATAATTTAATATTATATAATATTTTTTTTATTTTCTATTTTATTCTCACATTAATAATAATTTAACGTTATTTTTTTTGATTCATTTTTTAAAACTATCCTCAATTTTATCTGTTTTATTAATTACATTATTTGGCATTTCTGTCTTTAAAGTTTACTCTTTTTAGTTTATTTTATATTACTTAATATAAAGTTTGGTTAAAATAATATTAAGAATTGTTTAAATTTTAATTATTTTTTTTGTTGAAAGTTTTGGTTTATTATTTTATTGTAGACCATAATATACATAAAAATAATATTTTTATAGAATATCATTTTTAATTCTATGAATATATGAAACTTTAGTTATTTATTTTTCTAACTAAATATTCAAAGCTTAAATAAAACATTTTTTTGCATAATTTCACAAATAAAAGGTTGATATATCAGTCAACTATCAGGTGATGGGCTCACTATATAAAATGAAATAAAATAAATTAGTGGTTATTTCAGTTTTTTTTATACATACCTTTTAAAATAATTCTTCAGGTGGTACAATTTCTATTATTTGCATATACAGGCAATAGGGGAATCCCGTCATGTTTACACCTCATGTGCTACTTTAAATAGTCTTTCCTCTCAAATCGATGAAAACACTCATGACACTTAAATGCTCTTAATTCTTGGTGGGTCCCCACATGCCGCCTCATATGAAATGGTTTTTCAGTAGTAAAACCACAAATGATGCAACCACAAATGATGATTCCGCACGAATCGACGGGGACACATAGAACACTCAAAAGGTTTCAGCATTTGTTCGATTTGGGAACACCGGGAAATTTAATTTTTATGTGTTTTAATAGTATCAAAGACGATCACATCGGGATAATTCATTAGAATATCATCCGCAGCTTTCTCGAATTCAATTTCTTTCTTAATTGTATCAACTAAAATAAAAAAAAAACATATTAGATTAAAAAATGGGGGGTTTATTTTTGTGTACACTTACCTTTGAATTTGGCGAACGCCGAAGGACCAATGCCTACCTAGGACAAACCCTAGCCATTACCCCACCAATCCACGTAATACTACAACCTGTTACACGTGGAGGGTTAATAGGAATCACTGGCCTAGGATTCCATTAGTCACCAGGAATCAACGGTGCTATTGGCGCAAAACCATCGGTTGGTGAGATCTGCTGAAACTCCTCTATAGCGGTTGGTATTAAATTCGGGCGGACCGGATTAGTAACCGTATTTTTTTTCGACATTTTATTCATTTATTTTTTCACTTTTAAATTGAAATTCGTACAAAATTAAAAAAAAACCTACTGTATTCAAAGTGCAACACTAGAATAATTATAATACAAATTTACAATAAATAAAACATTTTTTTTTTTTGCATAATTTCACAAATAAAAGGTTGATATATCAGTCAACTATCAGGTGATAAGCTCACTATATAAAATGAAATAAAATAAATTAGTGGTTATTTCAGTTTTTATAATAAATTAGTGGTTATTTCAGTTTATTTCTTCAGGTGGTACAAATTTCTTTTATTTGCATATACAGGCAATAGGGGAATCCCGTCATGTTTACTCCTCATGTGGTACTTTAAATGGTCTTTCCTCCCAAATCGATGAAAACACACATGACACTTAAATGCTCATAATTCTTGGTGGGTCCCCACATGCCGCCTCATATGAAATGGTTTTTCAGTAGTAAAACCACAAATGATGCAACCACAAATGATGATTCCGCACGAATCGGCGGGGACACATAGAACACTCAAAAGGTTTCAGCATTTGTTCGATTTGGGAACACCGGGAAATTTGATTTTTATGTGTTTTAATAGTATCAAAGACGATCACATCGGGATAATTCATTAGAATATCATCCTCAGCATTCTCGAATTCAATTTCTTTCTTAATTGTATCAACTAAAATAAAAAAAAAACATATTAGATTAAAAAATGGAAGGTTTATTTTTGTGTACACTTTCCTTTGAATTTGGCGAACGCCGAAGGACCAATGCACAACCTAGGACAAACCAATCTAGGTAATACTACAACCTGTTATACGTGGAGGGTTAATAGGAATCACTGGCCTAGGATTCCATTAGTCACCAGGAATCAACGGTGCTATTGGCGCAAAACCATCGGTTGGTGAGATCTGCTGAAACTCCTTTATAGCGGTTGGTATTAAATTCGGGCGGACAGGATTATTAACCGTATTTTTTTCGACATTTTATTCATTTATTTTTTCACTTTTAATTTGAAATTCGTACACAATTAAAAAAAAAACCTACTGTATTCAAAGTGCAACACTAGAATAATTATAATACAAATTTACAATAAATAAAACATTTTTTTGCATAATTTCACAAATAAAAGGTTGATATATCAGTCAACTATCAGGTGATAAGCTCACTATATAAAATGAAATAAAATAAATTAGTGGTTATTTCAGTTTTTATAATAAATTAGTGGTTATTTCAGTTTATTTCTTCAGGTGGTACAAATTTCTTTTATTTGCATATACAGGCAATAGGGAAATCCCGTCATGTTTACTCCTCCCTCATGTGGTACTTTAAATGGTCTTTCCTCCCAAATCGATGAAAACACACATGACACTTAAATGCTCTTAATTCTTGGTGGGTCCCCACATGCCGCCTCATATGAAATGGTTTTTCAGTAGTAAAACCACAAATGATGCAACCACAAATGATGATTCCGCACGAATCGACGGGGACACATCGAACAATCAAAAGGTTTCAGCATTTGTTCAATTTGGGAACACCGCGAAATTTGATTTTTATGTGTTTTAACAGTATCAACGACGATCACATCGGGAGAATTCATTAGAATTCATTTCTTTATTGTATCAACTAAAATAAAAAAAAAACATATTAGATTAAAAAATCGGGGGTTTATTTTTGTGTACACTTACCTTTGAATTTGGCGAACGCCGAAGGACCAATGGCCAACCTAGGACAAACCTTAGCCATTACCCCACCAATCTAGGTAATACTACAACCTGTTATACGTGGAGGGTTAATAGGAATCACTGGCCTAGGATTCCATTAGTCACCAGGAATCAACGGTGCTATTGGCGCAAAACCATCGGTTGGTGAGATCTGCTGAAACTCCTCTCTATAGCGGTTGGTATTAAATTCGGGCGGCCAGGATTATTAACCGTATTTTTTTCGACATTTTATTCATTTATTTTTTCACTTTTAATTTGAAATTCGTACACAATTAAAAAAAAACCTACTGTATTCAAAGTGCAACACTAGAATAATTATAATACAAATTTACAATAAATAAAACATTTTTTTGCATAATTTCACAAATAAAAGTTTGATATATCAGTCAACTATCAGGTGATAAGCTCATTATATAAAATGAAATAAAATAAATTAGTGGTTATTTCAGTTTATTTCTTCAGGTGGTACAAATTTCTTTTATTTGCATATACAGGTAATAGGGGAATCCCGTCATGTTTTCTCCTCATATGGTACTTTAAATGGTCTTTCCTCCCAAATCGATGAAAACACACATGACACTTAAATGCTCTTAATTCTTTATGGATCCCCACATACCGCCTCATATGAAATGGTTTTTCAGTAGTAAAACCACAAATGATGATTCCGCACGAATCTACGGGGACACATCGAACAATCAAAAGGTTTCAGCATTTGTTCAATTTGGGAACACCGCGAAATTTGATTTTTATGTGTTTTAACAGTATCAACGACGATCACATCGGGAGAATTCATTAGAATATCATCCGCAGCATTCTCGAAATCAATTTCTTTCTTTATAGTATCAACTAAAATAAAAAAAAACATATTAGATTAAAAAATGGGGGGTTTATTTTTGTGTACACTTACCTTTGAATTTGGCGAACGCCGAAGGACCAATGCCCAACCTAGGACAAACCTTAGCCATTACCCCACCAATCTAGGTAATAATACAACCTGTTATACGTGGAGGGTTAATAGGAATCACTGGCCTAGGATTCCATTAGTCACCAGGAATCAACGGTGCTATTGGCGCAAAACCATCGGTTGGTGAGATCTGCTGAAACTCCTCTATATCGGTTGGTATTAAATTCGGGCGGACCGGATTAGTAACCGTATTTTTTTTGACATTTTATTCATTTATTTTTTCAGTTTTAATTTGAAATTCGTACACAATTAAAAAAAACCTACTGTATTCAAAGTGCAACACTAGAATAATTATAATCCAAATTTACAATAAATAAAACATTTTTTTGCATAATTTCACAAATAAAAGGTTGATATATCAGTCAACTATCAGATGATAAGCTCATTATATAAAATTAGTGGTTATTTCAGTTTTTATAATAACTTAGTGGTTATTTCAGTTTATTTCTTCAGGTGGTACAAATTTCATTTATTTGCATATACAGGCAATAGGGGAATCCCGTCATGTTTACTCCTCCCTCATGTGGTACTTTAAATGGTCTTTCCTCCCAAATCGATGAAAACACACATGATACTTAAATGCTCTTATTTCTTGGTGGGTCCCCACATGCCGCCTCATATGAAATGGGTTTTCAGTACTAAAACCACAAATGATGCAACCACAAATGATGATTCCGCACGAATCGACGGGGACACATCGAACAATCAAAAGGTTTCAGCATTTGTTCAATTTGGGAACACCGGGAAATTTGATTTTTATGTGTTTTAACAGTATCAACGACGATCACACCGGGATAATTCATTAGAATATCATCCTCAGCATTCTCGAATTCAATTTCTTTCTTAATTGTATCAACTAAAATAAAAAAAAAAACATATTAGATTAAAAAATGGGGGGTTTATTTTTTGTGTACACTTACCTTTGAATTTGGCGAACGCCGAAGGACCAATGCCTAACCTAGGACAAACCTTAGCCATTACCCCACCAATCCACGTAATAAAGGTTGATATATCAGTCAACTATCAGGTGATAAGCTCACTATATAAAATGAAATAAAATAAATTAGTGGTTATTTCAGTTTTTATAATAAATTAGTGGTTATTTCAGTTTATTTCTTCAGGTGGTACAAATTTCTTTTATTTGCATATACAGGCAATAGGGGAATACCGTCATGTTTACACCTCATGTGCTACTTTAAATGGTCTTTCCTCTCAAATCGATGAAAACACTCATGACACTTAAATGCTCTTAATTCTTGGTGGGTCCCCACATGCCGCCTCATATGAAATGGTTTTTCAGTAGTAAAACTGCAAAATGAACATGTTAACAGCTGTTTATCCGCTACACCATGAGTGCGATATCGATACAACCACAAATAATGATTCCGTACGAATCGACGGGGACACATCGAACAATCAAGAGGTTTCAGCATTTGTTCAATTTAGGAACACCGGGAAATTTGATTTTTATGTGTTTTAACAGTATCAACGACAATCACATCGGGAGATGAACTCCTCTATAGCGGTTGGTATTAAATTCGGTCGTACAGGATTAGTAACCGTATTTTTTTTATTCATTTTTTTTTTTCACTTTTAATTTTAAATTCGTACACAATTAAAAAAAAACCTACTTTATTCAAAGTGCAACACTAGAACAATTATAATACAAATTTACAATCAAACTCAAGATTGATAACTTTGTATAATCCTTTCTCTAATTTTTTTTACTGACTTAACTTCAAAGCAAAAGCGAATTGGAAACAACGACCAATCTATGCCATACTAGGTGGCGCCACAGAATATTAGTGGAACAACAAGTATAAAACATAGCTTTATGCACAAATTATAATTTTAAACTTTTCGTTTTTTTTTTCTTTTTAAAATGAATAATATTTCAACATTTTTTGTGTTCCTCTAGTAAACGGTGAATAATTTTTTTTCAGGTGGTATAATGTTCAAAACATTAATATGTATTTCGCTATTTAAAGCGGTACAAACAAGCGCGCATTATCCCATAGGCACAGTAGGCACAGTGCCTAGGGCCTACGAATATTAAATGGCCTACGAAAATATGTATTTATACTTACTATAAATATTTAACCAAAGCATGAAAAAAAAATTGATTTAATCCATAGGTAATAATTAAAAAAATTTTTTTCAAAAAAACATTAAAATATAACATTAATTTAGTAAACAATTTATTCAATTATTATCTAATTCTAAACTAACCTTCCTACATTTTTTATTTGCGAATTCGACAATAACATCATCGAAACTAATCTCTCGCATTAAATCACTTTCAATAGATAAAAGTGTTAGTGCTGACAATCGTTCCTGCCCCATAGTTGATCGGAGACAATTTTTTTTAAGCTTTGAAAAGCTACGTTCCCCTTCCGCATTCGTACCAAATATTGATAAATAAATTCGTAACACAATATTTACATTGGGAAAACTGGTAACTAATTTATCATTTATTTGTGAAACTAACATTTCGTTCACTGATTTTTTATCTCCATACATTCGTGAAAATAATAAAAACTCGTCACAAAATGCATCTTCAACATCGGAAGAATATATTTGCACTAACTTGTTTGCTTTCGAAACTATTTCATTATTTGTCAAACTTCTGTCCACCAAAAAATTAAACCTTTCATATAACATTTCATATGCTTCAAGTCGTTTACGCATCTCAATAATAAGTTTATCTACTATTATATAAAAAGATTCAATACGAAATTTGTCACTTGCACTCAGACTCAAGCTAGGATCGGTGTTGTCTAAAACTTCATCAAAAAATCTATTTCTTATTCGTTTACGTTGTGTTTGTTCTTTATATTCGGAAGTTGTAAGTTTTTTTTCCATGGTTTCAAATTTATCAAACTCTATACGAATACCATGAAAGTAAGCTATGAGAGTTTTAAATAATTTGACAATCGTACATAATTCTATGCCAGTCTCCTGCAGAGCTTTATTGACAATATTAATATTTTGCAATAAATCATTCCAAATAACACACATCAATGCTGTTTCAAAATTGTTCAGGTTTTTTATTAGAGATTTAGCTTCCTGCACAGCCACTGCAGGCTGACGTTCGCTTTCAGTTATTTCTAACAATGCTTTTTGAATTTCTGAATAATTCATGAATAGAGCTTTAGTAGCATCATGTCGTACAGACCATCTGGTTTCTGATAAATTTTTTAAAACACAAGTATTTTCTTTCATATTGCCTTTAAATTTGGACCATCTCTGTGGTGAAGCAGAAAAAAAAGTATATATTGCTTGTAAAATTCCAAAAAACTTTACTGCTTCCAAGCAACACTCCACAGCAGTTGAACCCACCAAATTAAGACTATGTGCAGCACATGGAACCCATTCCGCCAGTCTATTTATTTCTCTAAATCTAGCTTGTACATCTGTATATATACCGCTCATATTACTGGCGTTATCATATGATTGGGACCTGCAATTTCCAATACTTATGTTATGATGTTCCAAAGTATGTCGTATAATGTCGAATCAATATTTTCCATCGTGTTGTTCAATTGCAATGAATTTTAAAAATCGTTCAACCACATTTCCACATTTAAGAACATACCGAATGATCACGGTAAGCTGGTCCATATGACTAATATCAGGAGTTGAATCAATGCTGATTCCATAATATTTCGCTTCTTTAATTTCAGATATTATCTGCGTTGTTACCTTGGATCCTAGTATAGCAATAAATTCTTCACATATAATATTAGATAAATAGGATACATTTCCTCTTCCAGGATTTCTATGTCTTCGAATATGCTCCTTTAAAAAAGGATCAAATTCGGCTATAAGATCGATACAACCAAGATAATTTCCATTATTAGAACAATTATGAATTTCATTATTCCCACGGAATGGCAAACCTCGTTCAGAAAGAAATTTTATTACGGCAACTATTCTCTTTAAAACTTCAATCCAGTATTTACATAATTTTACTTTCTCTTTCTGTAGTTCTACATCAATTTTACTGTTCTTCTGTAATTGAAACATAGATGATACTGCGTCAAGATGATCTTTTGATTTTTCATGTGATGTAATCCTGGACATTGCATTTTTCCAATCATCAAATCCAATTTTAAATTGATTGAGGATTACGGTCACGTTTACTCTAGGGAAAAGCTTACAGATATAACAATGTACTGTTCCAGTTGATGGAGAATATATAAGCCAGTCTCTTTCGATTGTTTCCCCATTTGTTAATTGCCCGATAAAATATTCTTTACGTGGATATCTGGTTTTGTCTCCATATTTTCTACCCTTCAAGAGAAAATTGAATTCTATATTTTGCGAAGGCTTATTTTCAGAAAAATAATTTATTAGATCAGCAGTAATATCCCAATTAGCTGGATTATTATCATATTTTAAGTTTAAATTAACTTTTGATATTTCATTAGATATTTCTATTATATTATCCTCTGAAGATATAATTATTTCGGCAGAAGTTTGACCTTCTACTACCTCTGTTTCACCTGTATACGTACCCTGTTTATCAGTACTAATATCTTCTGTACAACATGATAATTCTTCTGAAGTTTCACTTTGATTTTGTTTTTCTGGTCCAATAAATTCGGTTACATTTGTAGAACAGCTTTCATTATTTCCTCTTGTTGCTGTTACATATTTGAGTAGTGAACCTTTCATGTTTTTCAATTCTTCTTCTTTGACAATTTTCTTTTTACGTTTTTCTGAGCCAAACTCATGTTTTCTCCTATATCCGTCAGACATTTCTTTAAATTTTAAACTGGCTGAACTAAATATAATTTTTATAGTTAGAGGCAAATATTTTATATTATGTACTTACATTAACAAATTCAGTTCTGTGAACAATATACCTCATCTAGACTTTTATAGATTTTATATATATAGCTGCTTGTTTTTATTATTCTTAATACAACTGGAACTTTTTGATATTATGTACTTCAATTAGAATTGCTTTTGATACACATCACTTGTTTTTTGATTTACTTTTAAATAATTTTAAATAATTTATATTTAGAATTACATATAATATTAATATTTTCGTTAAATTATTATATATTTAAAAAAGAAGACTTACTTTTAAATAATTAATATTAACAGTTTACAGAAATATTATCGTTTATAACTAGATAACTTTAACAAACAAGAAACAAAACACTATAATAATTGTTAAATTTTTCTGAAAACTAATTGTAAAAAAAAGTACTATAAAAAACAATTGCAACCATAAACCACGCAAATTTAAATTCACTCGACTATGTAAAAAAAAGAAGTTTCATTATTGCTATTGATAATTAACCATAGCAATCATAGCAGGCGGGTTGAATATTTTAGCAATCATAGCAGGAGGATTGTTTTTTTAATACGTGGGATTTAAACTTAGAAAAAAAAACATTTCAAGTATAATAATTAGTACTCATCAACGTTATACATATACATACGAAATACGCATTTCTTCATGTAATTTCGGGCGTAGTAGAAAAACGCTCGGTTGTGTTATAACACAACCTAAAAAAAAATAAAGTTCTTAAAATAACGTTCATAAAATAAAATGTTGTTAAAATAAAGCACTATGGAATTATTAACGCATTTTAAAAATTAGCCATAGCTGACTTCATTAGGGATACTGACAAAAAATTATGCGAGAGAGTCTCCCAAGTTAAAAGTGCCTAGGGCCTACGAAGATGTTAATTCGGGTCTGGGTACAAAATGTGGGATCAACGGAAATTATTTTCGAGAATTTAGGTAGAATATTAGAGTATAAGGATAAAATTATAGTTTACACTAAGTTAAGCATAACTAGCGAAGTTGAAATTAGTGATTTTTTAGATAGATTAGATAAAAAATTAAACAATACGTTAAATAGTAAACAATAATTTACTATTTAGCTCGCAAAATAGTAAAAGCTGTAGACTATGGAAAAATGAAATAGTTTTATGGACGACCAAAATAGATAAATTGACCGCGGGACTTAATCATTTTTTCAGGAGACAAAAAAGGGGGCTATAGACTTAATAGGATCCTTATCGAAAGGACTATTTGGGACCATGGACCAACAAGACTCGGACCGAATTTACAGTACTCTAGCTAGACAAACTTCAAAAAGACTGCGGCGCAATGTTAGAATTATTGGATAAACAAACAGTCGCGATGACATCAAATTTCGAATTTATTAAACAAGTAACGGGGAACCTAACGATACAGGCAATAAAACTGGACGAAAATTTAGACAGACTTTGTACAAAATTTGAGAACACATTAGCGATTATTAAAGCAGACACTTTAATTGTATTTTGTTGTATTCGAGCTAGCCGAATTAGAAAGAGTGTATATGATTACCTACTAGAACAAGAGTCTATTATTACTGCATTTTAAGAACATCGTATACATCTGTTAGTAATAGACTCTCAATTCTTAACTGTTTTGATTAAAAATTTGACAGCCGGTACAGGTCATGAAAATTTATATTCGCTAGAGGTAATCAACCAGTTGGGTACTGTTACCCTAGCATACATGAAAGGGGAATTAGGCATTAAAATCCAGGTGGACATCTTACAAAAAGATAAATATACTCTGAATAAAGTATATCCTATACTCCGCAAATGCTGTTTCCAAATTAACGTTAGCGTTTTGCACAAGATGGTAGCACACATCGCATAAAGGAAAATAGCGCGTAACGATAAACGATCATTTCGTAATGATCATTAAAGTTAGAACATTTTTATAATAGATGACACTAAGTTAGTTTAAACGTTTGTTTTGTGTATTAATTATTAGTATAGTTTTATTTGGAAAAGGGAGGGAATAGTAGAATATATAGGAACTTAAGTACATAGAATTCGTTCAATTTTAAATTGGTTAAAAGTAAAATCTAGTAGTTACATTTTTTTTAAATAAAATAAAAGCGAGAATTGCACTAGTAATAAAAAACTATCAATACCATTAAAATTATACAATATAATTATTTAAAAAAAATATATATAAATGTTTTTTTAAAAAAAAATTATAAGAGAAGATTTTAAAATAAGTTATTAAAAAAAAAATGTTTTATAAAAATACCACAAAATTATTTGAAAATTATGTATTTTTATATTTAAGCAATGATATATTGTAATAGTAAAAAAAAGATAAAAATTTAGATATCTACATTAATGGAATTTATTAATAAATATTTATTTAAGTTTATTGTATGTATTTATAAAATTTCAAGGTTTTTATGTTTGGTATTAATTTAAAATAACTATTAATTAAATAATAACTGGAATAAATCTATTGATGTAATTGTAAAAATTGAAAGAAAATTGAATACCAAATTTTTAAAAATTATATATAATTTTTATCGCGAAAAAGGGAGGTGTTGTCTAATAGGTTTTATCATTGTTTCCAACTCTGATATATTGTTTACATTTATATAGTAAATGCGACCTTTAAATTAAAATATAAAAAGGCGCATCAGCAAATAGTTTAACTTATATATGTGACACATATAAGTCAAAATGTAAACAATGATATGAAATGCGATACCATAATAATAAATGAAGAATGCAAAGAAAAGGTTAACGAACAGATACATTCACAATTTGTATACATTATAAAGCATATGTGAATCGCCTTTTCTTTGTGTAACTTATTTTGTTCAGCATTTGGTAACGAAACAATGATAAAACACAGGTTGCACAATACTCTATTAATAATTAACGCTTAATAATAATTATTGATTTGCTGAAAGGGCATTTTTATAGTATAAAAGGCGTGGCAATTTTGTACTCAATTATCTTTCAATTCTAGACTTACAATCAGATTCAAATAAATAAATTATTTGTAGATTAATTATAAAATTAGTAGATTGAGTCAAAAAATTGAAAGGTAATAAAGTCAACTTTTTTAAAAAAAGAACAAAAGTATTTTATTGATATTATACGATCCAGCCAAGGAGAAAGAAGTAATAGAACAAATATTAAGGAGAGCAGAGGTAAGACAGCAAAGCAAAAGAGAACACAACAAAATTTCCTATTAATTTTAGAGATTCTGAAAGGTTTTTAAAAGTAGTTGGGAAAATAATTATAAGTAACTGATTATGGAAGCAATATATCAGCAGTCGTTCCCTCACAAATTGCTTAACAGGCTCTTTAACACCAATTACCAGTAACTGAAAATTATTATCTTTTTTATATAAAAAATAAATAAATTGATACATTTTTATTTAATTCCTTGATTTTTACACTCATTTGTTATATGCATATATTTAAAAAAGTATTGGCATTATTTAAATCATAATAAGTTAAAATAAAGTTAAAAAGAAATCAGAATATTCAGGTTTGTAGTATGAATAAAAACTTAAAATGTAAACTATAATATACTGCAAAAACTTTTTCAAAATGTCATTTTACTTGTGACTTTCGGTATTTTTGCTTGTTCTTTTTTTTCCAAATCAGCAGAACAAACAAGTCGGCGAATAGCAGAAATCTGAAAAACATAACATAATAAAATTTATTTAAATATTTACAAAACAAAATAATATTATAATTTTAAATTTACATATTTATTAATGTTATCATCTATGTTAATAATGTTTTCAATTGGAAACTGTGATATTATTTTTGATGCTTCTTCTTCTATCGAAACCATTTTCTTAAGTATTGCTGAGTTCTCTTCTAAGAGCTCCACTAGAGTTTTGTTTTGATTATCAATTATTTCTGAAATTTTATAATAAATGACTAAGTAATAAAAATTTTAAAAAATTATGTTAAAGTAATAGTTTGTTGAATTTAGTTGGAACAACATTTGAGATATTGTTTTTAATTTCCTCTAAATTGATATCTGTAGATTTTGATTTGTTGGGGTATGTTTTATGATATCTGTATACTGTCGATTTGTTTATGTATCTGTAGACTGAAGATTATTACAGGTCGTTTTGTCAATGTCCGCAAAACAATAATATATTTATGCTATTAAAAATTAATATTGCAATATTATATTTTTTACTAACAACCACATAGCAGCTCTTCGCTCCAGGACTGCATTGCATCGATGAAGTTTTTCCGCGGGACTATTTTGATTGAGTTTGAGATTTTTTCTTAACTATGTTGCGTCGTGCTTTGTATTGTACATTGCAATGTAAAAACATTGAAATAAAATTAAATTGTATTTATTACTAATAATTATTCTCTTCACAATCACGAAGAATTTGAGTTTGTAATTGTTTGTTTTCATTTGAGAAACTCATATATTTATAAGAAATGTTATTTACAGGATATATTTCTTGCTTGTCTTTTTGGTACACCTAATAAGATAGGAATATTCCTACATCAGAATTTGAATTGAGTGGTGAATTAAAGATATCGCCAAAAAAATTTACTTTCTTTCCAATAACAACATTTTCTTCTCGTGCTATAAAACCTATTATTTTAATAATTATATTACGATTAACACAGCAGTAATTATCTCGTTCTGTATTATACTTAAGAAATATAAGTTTAAAGTGTAACTTTTAATTATATTCAAGTTTGTTTCTTAAAACCAATGTTTTTTTTATTAGCATATCTTCATGTTTTAAATTATTAGACAGTTGCTACAGAATTGCTGCTGGCTTTTTAATTTTAATTTTTAAATGTTTTTAAATGTTGATAAGCTGAGAAAGCTATTATTTTCTGTATTTTCTGCCCATGCAATAAGATGCAAAATATTGTGTATATTAAATGTTACACTTTTGTTTCAATGGATACTGGGAAAAATTTCTACAAAATGTTGTAAAATTTGCAAAACCAGAACTTGTAAAACATGAAGGATTTTGCATGATTTGCTACACTAAAGTATCGATTGGGAATAAAGGACGATATGATTTGGAACAACATATTAGCGCATATTAGGCAGGAGAAGGTTTAAGTTGTTGGACCTAGTTTTTAACACCAAAATCTACAAAGCTGGATGACATAGTAGCTACTACATGATTGTGCAACTATTTACCTCTGTCCAAACAAAAAGCAGAGCAACTGTAAATATGTAATGACACCGTTTTTTATTGCAAATATTAATAAGGATATTTCAGAAATTATATACATATCCGTTTCTAAAGATGGAAGCAACTATGGGTCAGTTAAAATGTTTCGGATTTTAATCCAATACTTCGAAACAAAAACTGGAATTCTGATGAAAATGTTACATTTCAATAATTTACTAAATAAAACACCCGAAACTATACCGAAATACTTAACAAAATTTAATTTGTTAGACAAGTGTGATGCTTTTTCGCAGATAACTGCAACACAAATTTCGGTGGACTAAAGAGAAGGGTTCGCCCCTACAAATTAAAAAGAAAACTGCAAAAGGATTTAATTGAAATTGGATGTCCAGTCCATGTGGACTCAGATAAAACTGGGTTTGATTCGTTTCCTGTTGATGTAGAATAAATTTGGATTAAAATATTCAACTTTAGAACCGAAAGTTTAAAAGAGTTTTGCAGCTTCACGGAAATAGTATATAAAAATTTGCTAGGACATTCGGGCACGCGATTATTATTTCTTGCGGTGAATCAAATTTTACAAGTATTCCTGGCTCTTAAATACCATATTTATCTATCAATAATTGCCCAGTCATACTGGAATGATTTTTGAATTGAAACCTAAGTGAGGCGTTTTCGTTAAATACTTTTTGCAAAACGTATTTAACGAAAGAAGTAAAAAGACGGAAATGGAAACAAATTCAATTTTGGAAGTAACGGAAATATTAAATCATTAAAAACAACCCTAAAATGCAGAATTGAACCAATATTGACAAAAACAATATTACTTCAATTAATCTGAAACACATTTGAAACTGCAGTTAATTATTTTAAACATGATTGTATAAAGTACTACCGAAAATCCTTGGAATATCTCGAAAAATGGATAATTCATTTGGAATTCAGTTGCTTTAATTGGATGAAATTGGACGAAGTACATTAGTGGAAATTGGTTGAATTTACGATCTAATATATAATTTCGAAAAGTATTGAATTAGGTTTCACTGATTCAAAAAATGTTGACCAGTTTTGTAACTTGAAAAATTTTTCGGCCACGAAACTATCAGATACCGATGATAAATTTAAAAAAAAGAATATGAAGTGCCAAATGGATGAAGTTTTTTGAAAATAATAATAATACAGAGTATTATTGGAACTTTTAAAAATTAACCATTTTGTTTTTACATGCCAGGACAAAATGTAAATATTTTCTTTAATTATGAATTATGACACAATGGACATAAAGAGCGGCATTAATAGAAAATTTCAACCGTCAGATCTATTCTCACTGTAGTACATAATCTTATGGATTTAAAATGTAAATATTTTAAAGATTTACTTTTAAATGATAAAAAATACTTAGTCCTAATAACTAGGATCAAAAAAATATAATTCTGATTCATCAGAAATGTTAGAGGCATCGAAATACGAAATGTTATTTTGGCCAACAACTATTCCTACACGTGAGGAAAATTTTAAGCTATAGTTAAAGTTATTGAACGAGTTTCTTTATATATTGGAAAAACAAATATTGAATTAACAAAAAGATATTTCGGAAATTATTTGAATTATTATTGCCGTATAATTCTTTTTCAATATTAAGATTTTCAGTTTCTGATAATGTATTTATTTGATTATTTATATCCATATTATATTATAATTAATTTATGTTCTTCTAAGTGGACGTTGACCATATAAGAATTTCCATAGTCGTCATCGATATTCTTCTCTATTGATTATATTTTTGAAATTTAATTTTTCAGGTCTTTATTTTTCGAACTTTACTTCAAAATTTAATTGTATTAAGAAAAACTAAATTAACGTTTCATTAAAAAATTTAAAAGCATATCTTCTCCGCAATACTTTTAACAAAATATTATCTAGTTGTCAAGTCCCCAATTGATTACATTTATACATTATTTTTAAGAAAAGTAATGTAGTTGATGGGAAGTTATACTATAAGATTATAATATTGTCAAAATAGTAGAAATAATTCCAATTAACTACATTATGAAGTCTATTATCCTGGTAATTTGCTCCATTTTCGCTACTGGGTTTTTAAAGTTATTTTATTGCATTTATAAATATATAGATCTTATTATTATAACTATTTAACATTATTTTCGCTATAGTTTTTTATAAAACATAATTTTTGTAATAAAACTTTTTCAGATGTTCGCGTTACTTCTTCGTACATGATAAAAAATAAAATGTATACAAGTAAACAGAACGTATTAATAAAAAATAAACTTTTTAGGATTTAAGCTAACAGAATGTAATACAAAAAAAACTTCAGGATAATTGCATATAAAATTGTTTCATTTACATAATGGTGAAAAGTTTGACGAATGGGATATGTTCTCACTTGTCTGTTAAATTCAACAAAACTTTTAAATTTATTTTAACAATATGTATTAACAAAAAAAAACAAAAAAAAATATAATAATCTTGTAAATGTATGAAAAAACATTGTGTTTTGTTCTTTAGTAAAATTTTGTAAATTATTTAACTTGTGAAAGTTGACTTATTTTCGGTAAAGAACTATAATTTGAAACAATACCATTAATTCTAATGGTAAAAAAAAACACATTATTTATCTGTCAAATTCATTTCAAGCAAGTTTGCATTTATTTTTGTAGCATTAACGAATGTTAAACAGTAACCAACAAACTTTTAAATACTGTTCAATCTGCTTACATTTTATTTAATTGATTTTAGATTCATATGAATGGTTTCGATTCAAATTATTATTATGTAAAGAGCTTCACGTACATTTACCGTACCGACAACTATTAAAAGTTCATTTGCGTGGAATAATAGTTTTAGGTACATAAATTATTCATTTTGAAAATTGTCTAAATCTTTTTTCTCTTTTCTTTTTGAAAATTTAATTTATGACATCAAAATTAATTTTCTAAATTCAAACAATTTTATTGAATATTAATTTATAACAAACAAAAATATAATTTAATATGGAAATTAAATGTCGAGATAAAACTAAATTATATACGAATGTATATTATTTACATTCTCGTATCTGAAATTTTTTTAAATGTAGTATCTTCATCAAAGTTTCTTAGTACAAAATATCATGAACTTTTTACCATAACGTTGAAAAAACTCATCAAGTAGACGAGTATATTCGCTTCTGAATTCCCATTTGCTTGCTACTTTTGTCTGGGTCTATTATAGTCTAGTCTTAATACTTGCCAGAATAATAGATTAAAATCAAGTACGTGTACTTTTGAAAAAGTACACTAATTTATTGTATTGCAAAAAATAGCATAATAATATTTAAATATTTTTTTACAAAAGTTCCATTATTAAGAAAATACTGTACGTGATAATACTTTAAATTATGTTTTAGAATATTTTCAACTTGTTCTGTTCTTTACAAGTCTATACATACATATAAATAAATATAATACAATAATATTAATTTTTCCAAATTTTGATTATTTACTTGACTAAAGAAATTGCAATCTTTATTGTTAAAGTGTAAAACATATCTTAACTAAATTAATTCTTTCCAGAACTAATGCTGATTATTCCTATTCGTATATCAATTTAATTATTGTGTACTTTACCGAAATGATATAAATATAATAATTTAATGTCGAATCAATGAATGAATTAATATATTATTTAAGAATTCAAACTTTCGAAATTTATTACTATATTTATATATCAGGAATAAGAAAATGAAAATAATTTTAATAAACCTCCTGTACTTAAAATAATAAAATATGTACTATTTAGAAATGATGACACTTTCTACAAAACAAAAAGTAAACCAAAATATGAAAAAAATGAAATTGGCCTCTATTGTCTTTAAATATATTATTTTTTATTAAAATTCGTGTATTTTTATAGTATATATTTTATTATTGAGAATTTTCAATGTAAAATATATATATTTTTTTTTTTTAAAGAAACTGACATTGACATCAGAAAAAAACTGTATAATATTTGCCGAATTGTTATATCATTGTATGGCTTCTAAAGTAAAAAGTAGAAAAAATAATTATTAAGGTAGCCAAATGAATTCATCAGCTTCATTATATATGACTTAAACCAAATATAAGAGATTTTTCAACGCACAATATATTTAAAATAAAAATATTTATACCAAAGTTGTTAAATAATGCATTATTTTTGTACTCCAGTACCAAATAATTCAAATTAAATTTGTTTTCTACATAATTTATAATGTCGAACTTAAATGTTTTCATTACTAATTTCAATACAATTAATAAACTAATATACATTATATGTACTAATTTCATAAAAAAATTTGAATCAATTTACTACAGTACAAATAATTCTCATTTTTATGGTGCAGTATTTTGAAGTACTACATAAATATAATATGTTATATGTACACTAAATATCATTAAACATTCTAATTAATCATTATACACCACAATAATTCACGGTACAGTAATTCAGTGTGTACTTCATCAAAATGAAAATATTTCTAAGTAATTCTTTGAAGTAAAAAGTACTTCAAAATGCAATAAAAATGTGAAATGTTGCAGTAAAGTAATTCAGAAATTTAATTAACATTCAATGTAATGTATTACTCCATCATAAATAGCTAGTTATAATTATTCAACTATAGATAATTACTTGTTGGATAGTATTGCATTATATGTTAGCATTACTCGAACTGGTTATTACCGATGTAGTTCAAAAAGCGAAGCAATATATATTATATGACAGGTCATATAATATATATAATACGCTTAAATGATGAAAGATGGACAAAAACAAACACCGAATGGACTCCTTTTGAACGAAAGCGAAAAGTAAGTCGCCAAAATAAAAGATGGTGGGACGATATAGTAGCGTATAACAGAAATTATATATCAGATGCCAGAAAGAGAGAGAAATGGAAAGATTTGGGGGAGGCTTATATCCTCACATGGCTTATATGATATAAGTTATATCCTCAATTTACAAATAAAATAATACATGAGAAATACTAATTGAATTTAATTGAATTCATTTTTAAAAAAATAATAATCTAACTAAATGTTACAATTTAAATATTAAAATTTGAATTAAATTAATTTAAAATTTGAATTAAAATTTTTAAAAAATTTGAATTAAAATAATTTAAATATATATATTTATGTAAATAGTAAATTTAATTAAAAATAATTTTGAAAATTAAAATAGTATAAATGAATTTAATAACATATATATATATCTATTAGTAATTAGATTATCATAAATATAATGTACAATTTTTTTTATATAAATTGTAATAATTTTGTGAAAAAAAAACAATGTTAAAGTAATCCGCAAATAGATAATTAATTACATTTTTTAATCATTTTTTAAATTAACTTGTTAGAGTTTGTAATATGAACAGTTTTAAAAAGAAATTAAGTTTATAAAATTTTAAACTACTAAGTTTTGTAAAAAATTTCCAATTACATTTTTTTGAATTATTAGTTTTAGTACCTTATGGTTTTTTATATATATAAAAACTACCATGAAAATGACAAATATGATATTTAAATCCTTTTCCAGAATAAAATATGAGATATTATATACTATTCTAATTTGCAGTTGCTTATGATGTATAATCATTGTATAATGTTTAGTTAGATAAATGATTATGGTATAACTTTTCAAAGTTTTGTATTTTGTTATGAATAATTATACACAGGAAAGTATAAGAAAAAAAAACGTATTCCCCTTTGGGGATGACAAGATATTATAATATATAAAACTTTTAATTTATCAAACATAAATAGTTGAATATGTTACAGAGAATATTATTTTTTAATACGAAACAACATGCTTTATTTTAACCTGTAATATTATTAAACTTAGAAACTTTAAGATTATTAGAAAATAAATGTTATAGCTAGTTTGAAATTAACTTAGTATTATTATTTATCAATTCATTTTCATAAAGAATTATTGAATTAATTTCTTAATAAATTATCTAAAAACAATATAAATTACAAAATACCTGCGACGTCGTCAATGCCTCCATTATGTCTGGTTTTACCAACAAAATATAATGTTATTTAAAATTGATACTCTGATGATTTGCAAATGTAATTATAAAACAGAATTTTATAGATTGGAAATATTTCTTAATGATTAATTTACAAATTTTATCAAAATTCAAAACACTATTTTTTTACTATTTAAATTAGTTATAAGCTACAACAGGAAGGACACTAAATAATTTATCGATGGTACCACGCAATTTGTGGTAGTATTCTAAGCAAATCAAATTTATGGGTAATTTCTAAGGTACTGTCTCAAAAAAAAGTATAATATTGGGATTCATAAGCTTCAGAATGAGTTTTACATGATGGGTTTTTTGTTTGACATATGTATGTAGTAAAAGCGGATAATTTTTTATGCAAAAGAATTATTTCACTTATAGGAAGTTTCAAAAAAAGGTTGGGAATCAGTAATCATATAAGCTCCTTTAATTATCAATCTAGTTACAAACCTTACATTTTATGAGTTTTTGAAATTCTCTGCTATATATAAAGATAAAATTATGTGGCGAAAAGTAACTGATGAAAGAAAGAAATTTTGCTGGAAAGATATTAAGTGGTTAAGGTATACAAAGAATTTTTATACTATCCTTTTTAAAACATTTTTATGTGAAGATGAATCTTTCACAAGAAAAGGTATTAATTCAATAACTATAACTGAAATACAAAAATGTTACTCTACTCATATTATTATAAATAAAAATAAAAAATATGATCTTTTAGCAATGCTCAACTTACAGATGAATGAAGAATGTAGGTCTAATCTTAATACAGTAGCTAATAGAAACTATCTTAAAATCCTCTGGTCTTCAGGGCATACCTCGATCGAATGAAATGAGAAGGAGGATGAACTGGCAAGAAACGGGGCTAGTGACAACTCCCTGGTATCTTACTTAATCGGTTATCCTTTGGCTAACACCAAAACTCGTCTGAATATATGGGCTATACAAACGAATGCACTTATATGGACTAATCTGAACGGTTGTCTTAGCACTAAAATGTTCTGGAGCACTCCGGACGCCAAAAGAACAAGAGCTATTTTATCAATCAAAAAGGCAACAGCCAGACTTTATACGGGTATTGTCACGGCATATATACTCCTACGGAAACATGCTGCACGGTTGGGTCTAAATACAGTCTCGACATGCAGAGGTTGTGAAGTGGAAAAGGAATTACTAGAGCATCGCCTATGTCATTGCCCTGCAGTGCACTTAGATTGTTATTTTCTAAATAACTTATTAGAGGCGGGTGTAAAGAAACCTGATCGGGTTCATTCATGAGGTAGGATGGGTTAATGCGCTGCAGGGAACAATTTCAGCCATCGACTGGGGTGTATAACGGGCCAAAATTGAGGCTTCAGTGCATCAGGTTTTTCGCATCCTCCTCCTTACAAACCACCAACCAACCAACCAACAGATGAATGATATCATAGTTTTTACCAACAGTTGAACGCTGAGGATATGCTTATCTTTCATCCAGATTTTACCAAAGCTGATGACGATTAATAAGCTTTTACTATATTTAAATTTCCTTTGCTTTCTACTTATACTTAAAATGCTGTCTAGTATACATGAATATTTAAATTTTCTTTTTAGTATTGAAATGAATATATGTATATAATGTATTGATTTTTTTTAAACATTAATTTTACTTAATTTTTGTACACAATATTTTCAAAAACGTTAATAAAAAATTTAATAAAAACCAATTAAGTTTCTTAATTCAACAATTCTCCTCTCAATAAAATATTTTAAGGTAACCTAAATTATTTTAAACTTTAGTAGCCAATTTTATATAAGAACTTATGTGTCTTAATATAATCCTTTTAATCAGACTTTGGTGCTTCAACCATTTAAAGATTAATTGCTACACAGCGTATCAAAGTTAGTAAGCAGATGGTTTTGTAAAAATAAATCCAGAAATATCAGTTTAAGTACAACAAAATTTAACTACAGGAAGAGCAATTATATCCGAAGTATCAATAAGAAATTGGTTTAGAAATTTTTCCTGAGCTGAATAAAATACTTAGTTGCTGGAAAGAATTTTTAATTGCGAGGAAACAGTTTTTTTTTATATCGGAAAGGATCAAATCATATCTACAACCGTACAGCGTATGATGAAAAAGAATGCTTAACAGTGTTGGTTGATTGAAAAGCAACTGCAAAACTTTTGCCTTGCCTTGACTTACACTATTCTCGTATAAACCTATGAGTATGGTAATTCGAGGTCATGGGTTATCAATAGTACTGATTTTGGATGAATGAGATGAGAGTCATTTTATGAATATGAGAAATTGTTTTTAACCATATTTAACTTATTTATTTGATGATAATATAAATTTGTCTACAGGGTTTGCACTCCAAATTCAACCTTATGCAATTCAAATTGACCATTTTGCATTTCAAATTGACCAAATGTCAATTCAAATTCACCTTTTTGCAATTCAAATTCAACCTTTTGCAAATCAAATTGACCTTTTTATAAATCAAATCCAATGTTTTGTAAATCAAATTCAACCAATAGTAAAAACTGTATCAAAAAGTTAAATTTATTGTTAAAATAATTATAAAATGTTTAAACAAACAGAAATTTGTTGTTTAAAAATGTAAAATTAAACAATTTTAACAAATGTAGTCAAATTCAAAATTTACAAAAATAATTAAACAACACATCATCATAATTATTTACAATGGTTCTCCTGCAGCAGCTGAAGGTAATTGCCTACACATATATCATATATGTATCAAAATTGTAATAATCTGTCGGAGTAATAGTTGCAACTGATCATGAATTATAATCTGTTAAATGGACACAATTCGCTGGATTAGCTAACATATTACGTGCCGAACATTTTATTTTGGAAAAAACTTCTTCAATGGGGTGGTTCATCATTGGCGAATATGGTGGCAGAAATCCTAATGTATCCCTTGTTTGACCAAATAAAGCACGCACCTCTTGTGTCTTGTGTAGACTTACACTGTCCAAAATTAACCACGCTTCTTCAATATTAGCTACAATTGGTACAATTACACGAGCCGGTTTATTAATTTTGGAACGTGCCGAATGTGGTTATTGCCGAATGTGAAATTCTTCGCCGAATGTGGTTATTGAAACCAGATTCATCTATAAATATTATGTTTTCTTTATTTTCCGGAGCATTTCGCGAAAAGTACAATGAATAAATCTTTCGCTGTTCAATTACGATTTGTGAATTTCGTAGAGTGGCGCATTTCAATGTGATTCTTAATCACTTTAATCCATTCCTAATTGAACTTATACTTAATTCCACATGTTAGTTAGTTAGTTAGTAAGGGGGGGTTGTATCCCCAACACTAGGCCACTAGTTGGCCCATAGGTATCCCCTTGAATAACAAGGGGCGTAAGACTGTTTAGACGCATTGGATCGAGATGCCTTTACAATCCGTCTATCACCAGCCTCCCTAGTCTTGTCCGACGCATCGGAGGTTGATGACGATGGTTTCGTCTTCTTCGTGTCAGCCTCCCTAGTCTGCTTACCAGACACATTGGAGGTAGACAGTTTCACCAGTTCCCTTAACTCAACAGACTCAACTATGTGTTTGGCTTCGACAAGCTTTTCCTTGTCCCAAGCACTTAGCTCTTTTGAGTCCTTTAACGATAACTTGTGTAACCTTCTTCTAGCGCTTGTTAAAAGCATCCTTTCTGATATTCTTAGATTGAACGCCAGTGTGTGGGTTAATCTTTCGGAATGGCACAGTTGGGGTGGTGCTAGAGCCTACCTTACCAACTTCCTTCTTCTCTACAGAGTCTTCGAGATTGATGATGGTCTTGTTACCATCAGCTTCCATGTCGGAACTAGAATCCGTTAGACTCCCTAGTTCTAGATTACACAAACCTAGAGTTGTAGACGAGGATTGCGACAAATCTCGCAATTCTTCATCTAAATCATCATCAAAGTCAGTAACTCTACGTGCATCAAGGCCTGTTTCCACCTTCATACACGGTCCTACTGGCGACTTAGATCCTTCCAGATCCAAGCCCTCGCCGCCTGTCGTAGGTACAGACGACACTTGTGTTGACATCCCAACACGCGATTGATCCTTATTCGTTGCCATGGTCCATATTGTTGCGGATTCCCTTAGTTTTCAGACCTCACTCGTGGGCTTATCGGCATGGTTAGACCTGCCAGATACCATACAAAGCTACGGTATCCGCCGACATCGCCGGTATCCGCCGACATTGAATTTGAATTGCAAAAAGATGAATTTGATTTGACATATGGTCAATTTGAAATGCAAAATGGTCAATTTGAATTGCACAAGGTTGAATTTGGAGTGTAAACCCTGTATAATTATGTATATGTTTATAGATGGTCATAGTCTCATAGTACATAAACATTTCCTTGGCGCTTTCGGATTTCTGTAGAGAAAAAGGTTAATTTTAATAGCGTTTTTACCAAATGCTACACATTTACTTCAGCCAATGGAAGTAGCAGTTTTTAGGACTGTTAAATTTTTTCAGCCAAGGGACTAAAAACTGATAAAAGTTAACAACTGGAGAATGGAAAATAATGGTAAAAAAATTATGAAACAAGATTTTAGTGGATTATGTGTAAAAGAAAATAGTACTACCGAAACTATATTCAAAATGGAAACAGAAAATGTGGTATGAAATGTTGATTTTGTTGCTTATGAAAAACTATAATGTTTCAGGAACAAAAACATATCTAACTGTAATATTATAGTTAGAATTACAAAATATTTCTTTTAACGTTGGAAAGTGTTTGTTTGTGTGAAAGTTGGTAATCTAGGAAAATGGTTAGAAAATATATTAAATATCGATAATAGAATTATAAAATTTTAAATCCAGCTGTCGTCTAATCTAATCCAATTCAAGACAAGACTCCAAAAAAGATTCTCCAAAAACTTCTGCATAATATTTAAACAATGAAACTAACAAAACATGTGAACCAGCTTCGAACACATATCCAATATTTCTAGTGGCAAGGACCACTAAAAACTGATAAATTGCAAAAGAGTAAACGTAAATGACTCCAACATTTGCAACAACAGATGAGTTTTTAAATTATCAAATAATAATCGATGAAGGAAAAAAAACTAAAGAAAATACAAAAATACGAAACAGACTAAACTAGTAGAAAAATGTATTATTGTAGTTTTATACGAAGTTATAACAAGGAGATTTTATAGAGATTTTGAAGAAGAAAAATTTCCAGGAATGGTGATAGAAATTCCAGGAATGGAATTAAGTTGAAACTAGGCAAAGGAGTGGTCAAAATTGCCGTAGGCCTGAAAAGGCTGATATATGAATATTATAAAAAAATTTTTTTTTAAATAAAATAAGCACATCAGTACTACTAAATAGATAGCTTTACTGATGTTTGTTAATTTGTTCATTTAATATAATAATAATTATTTTTTTTTATTTACTGCTAATAATAATAATGGATTTTATATGTATATTTTTTTCTTTTTAATGTGAAATATAATTTATGTTTGTAATTATATTATTTTGTTTTAATAATTATTATATTGTTTTTATAAAATTTAAAATATTTCTTATTTTTGCCGTATTTTCAATAGCTAATGTTTTTATTTTTTTAGTTTTATTTTTGCCGTATTTTCAATAGCTAATGTTTTTATATTTATTTCTTTTTATTTCATAAAAAGTGAATATAATGAATAATTTAAACATATAAAACTTTAATTATATAATAAATATACAACATATTTTAATAAATTATATCATAATCATATCATATACGAACTTAAAATAATAATTGTATTAAAATAATGATTCCATTAAGTTCTATTTTTCTACTTCTCACCTATATAATATTGAATATGCAACAGAAAGGGATGATTATGTATAGTTTCCAGTAGAACTATAGATATTGTGAATCAGTGATCTCCTTAAACTATAACAAATTGTTACGAAGCATTTCATCTTACCATGTCTTTTTTTAGTTGATTATGCTTGCATCGGGATCTACTTTATCATTGGTTGACAGACAGTTTTAAATGTCCCAAGCGATTAGGCGAATTGAAGTGCATCAATATTTAGTTCATAACATTCTTCGAACATCTTTTACAAGATGGTTGGCGTTAGAAAATGTTATTAATAGAATTTTGGAACAATGGATTCCATTAAAACATTTTAATATAAGTCAAAATTACGAAAAAATTCGGATTTATGTACATATAGGTGTACAAAAAAAAATCTGAACATTAATACTAAAATCTATTATACTTTTTTATATTACATTTTAAATATAACTAATAAAATTAACGAGTTTCAGTCAGAGACTCCTAAAGTTCATAAAATTCTTAAAACTATGAAGATATATTTTAAAACAATTATAAGTAATTTTATTCAAAAAGTAATAATAATAAAGGGTCCGCCAAATAACTTTTTTTTTTTGAAAATGCTATAAAAAAAACTACTGAATATTTTCTCAAATTTCTTTTTTTATTTGAAAGTACAATCCTTCCGGTTAATAATGGAAAATAATTTCATTCAAATGGCTGCCTCGGCTGGCCATGCAGTAGCCTACACGATCGGTCCAATTTTTAAGCACATTAACGTATGTGTGCAGCTGTATTTCACCAATGGCTTCACGAATATTGTCCTTTAAAGCGTCAATTGTCTCTGGCTTGTCGGCGTAACACTTATCTTTGAGGGCACCCCACAAATAATAGTCCAACGGTGTCAAATCGCAGCTCCGAGGTGGCCAAAGACATCAGCTCTGCGGCTGATAATGCGATCTTCAAAAACAGGGCGCAAAACATCGAGTGTAGCTTCGGCTGTGTGGCACGTAGCGCCGTCCTGTTGAAACCAAATGTTGCCAATATCCTCCTCGTCAATTTTTTTGAACAAAAATTCGTTCAACATGGCCCGATAATGATCGCCATTGACTGTAATGGCCACTCCTTGCTCATTTTCGAAGAAAAATTGCCCAATTATGCCTCTGGACCAAAATCCGAACCAAACAGTGACTCGTTTTGGGTGTACCGGCTTTTCAATGTATGCGTGCGGGTTTTCTGTGCCCCAAATGCGACAATTTTGCTTGTTTACATACCCGCCAAGATCAAAATGAGCTTCATCCGAAAAGATGATTTTTTTGCCAAAATCGGCATCTTCTGTAAGTCGATCGCAGGCCCACTCAGCGAAGCGAAAACGCATTGGAGGGTCATATTCGCTCAGCGGAAGGATAAAACTAATTATCTGTCAAATCAGACATGAGCTAAGTGTTACCATTCACGAAATAAGCACTAGTTGAAAAAAAAACTTTAGATGGCGGACCTTTTATCATCAAAGTGCTGGAAGGATGAATATTTTATTAATATAAAAAATGTATATGTCGGAGTAAAAGCTTAGTTATTGTTATCAGAAACTGATTTTGAAAGCGTAATTGATATAAAAAACATTACTTATAAAAAGATTGCTAAGCAAATTATAAAAGATTCGATTTAGATGATTTCACTTTAAAAATATATCCGTTTTAGATCCAAAAAAATTAGGCGCTTCTGTACTTCAATAAATAAAAACATTTCCCAATCTTGTTGGTGAAAAGAATGTTGAAAAATTCGACAATGAGTGGAGATTATTAATTAATTTAGAGTCTTCTGATAATATTCAAGCTAAAACAACAGACATAGAAAATCTTGGGACGAAATATTTAATTTATCAAATGGTGTTAATCAACTTACGAAGTTAAGAAGACTTGTTTCTAGTTTGTTATGTTTTCATCTTAGTAGAAAGAATATTTTCTCAAATGAAAATTATTAAAAATGAAAAAAGAAATTGTTTACAAGCGACTACTTTACATGCTATTATTTTTTTATATAAATGTTATTTAAAACACAAACCCAGTGGAACCTTCAAACCAGTTGCTTGAGAAATATAAAAAATAAATATTTATTTTAAATATAAAAAAATAATATGTTTAGAAAAAAATATTCCTGTTTAAGCCAAGAAGGCTAGACTTGCGTTGATTCTAATATTTTTTTGTTACTTAGTTTTAAAAATATTAAACATTCCTATTCCATTTGTATTTGTTTAAGCGATCAAGAAACCTAGAATTGTTTTGACGTTGTTACTTTATGAAAATAATATTATTTTGCAATAAAATAAAATTATTAACAAAATACTATAAAATCTAATTGTTCATGGAACTCCTGCGCCTGCCCTAGTCAAGAAATAACTCTCTATAGCTTCGTCAGCACTTTTATCATGTTATTCTCTTGTCTCTTCATAAAAATATTCAAAGAAATAATAACCAATTTTGAATCTCTTAGTTATATAAGCTTAATAAAATTAGTAAGAGTTTTTTTCTTTTTAAATTATTTATAACGAAGATGTTGCATTGCTGCGTTCAGTTCTGTATACCAGTACCAGTACAGTATACTTCACAATTTTTTTAAATATATATTTTGTAGAGAAATATATTTTATCGAAAAAATCAAAAACAACCAAAACATCACAAATCTGTTTTTATATATCTCCAAAAATATATCCATATATCCAAATTTATTTATGTTTATATCTATCTATCTATACATAATATCATGGAAATACATATATAAATGTATGTATATAAAAAACTTTGTTTTTGTTAAAACTAAACGACAATATTTTTCAACTCGACAAGGATTCTAAAATTATCTATTTAGTATCGTTTTTGTAGCAATCGTGTACGGTTTAAGAATTTTGTGCGTCAGAAATATGAGATCTATATAATTTATATAAGAAAAATTATTGATCAACATTTGGATTATTTGAAAATTATCATTGAAAATATTTAAAGGTAAATCTAGTTTTAAATTAATTATCGTATAATTTTGAAATTCATTTAAATTTTAGTATATTTTTATTATACTTTTATAGTGTAGTGATTAACTGATTATAAACAAAATTACACTTACACTTAAAATTAATAATCAAAATGAATACTATAGTAACAATAAAATAATTACATACTTTATTATTATATTTGTTTATCCTTATTGATTTTAAAATAAATGTTCAATTTATTATAGGTGCAGTGCACACACAATTTCTCTTTTTTGTTCATGTACCTTTTTCATATTTAAATAAAATTAAAAATTCTATGAAAAAATTCTAAAATATTTACTATGGAATAGTATCAATTTCAAAATGCATTTTTCTACAATCAATAAAGGAAAGTAACAGTATTTCTCTCGCAAATTTTGTTCAGCATATTATTTTGTTATTAATAATTAGGGCTGCCACTCTCAAGTTTCCGGCTTGATAATAAAGATTCCAAAGTAAGTCTCAAGACTCAAGACCTGGAAAGCGAATCTCAAGATTTTATAAATTTCGAATTTCGGGTATATTTCTAGTCTCCAAAATTTGGTAGAGCAAAATGAAAATGAATTAATCGATGACCTCAATACAGAATTAACAATTAACCTTTTCAAAATGTTATTTATATTTTGTACATCATTATATGAATGGTTTAAATAAATGAATCAATACTGATTCGTGAAAAAATGATGTTGCAAGTACCGAAATACATTCTATAATGTGTTCTTTACGAAATAAAATCATCAGCAGATTAAATCTTTCGTTTTATGTATGGAAGCAAAGTAAAACAAGCCTTAAATTTTTTGCCATT
Source organism: Rhamphomyia laevipes (assembly GCA_963920725.1). Classification (NCBI taxonomy): domain Eukaryota; kingdom Metazoa; phylum Arthropoda; class Insecta; order Diptera; family Empididae; genus Rhamphomyia; species Rhamphomyia laevipes. The sequence goes on from OY987256.1 coordinate 36,112,454, forward strand.
ATCACAAAAACAGAAATTTATTTGAGAGGCAAATAAAGTATATAAATATCAACGTACTTTTTAATATTTGCAAAAAAAATTATGACTTCGACGAAACTCCATTTAAATTATATAATAAATTAATTAATTTTGATTTAAATTTTTATTTAGTCTTCAGATTTGGCACTCTGTTCAGGTGGCAGGCCTATCAATAATACTTAACTTATCTTGAATAACGGTGCAAACATATAACAAGAAATTTTGAGAAATTTTGCGAAAAAACATCGAGCGGAGTGCATATGGAACGGAGTGCATAATGTATACACAAATTGTTAATTATTTTGAAATTATAGCTCTAAATAAACGTAATACAATCAACAAAACAATAACAATTATGTAGTATCACAACAGGCTGACATAAAATATCATATATTATATCATTGTATAAATTTTTATACAAAAAAAAATTAAACCGACTACTGAACTAATTCCAAGCTAGTGTTTTATAAATTTGAATACATTTTGTTAATTTATATTGCAGATAAATATAACTGAAATTATATCTTAAACTTTTGAAACCCATGTAAGATTTATCATCATCTTAACTTATTATATACCATCTCTGACATTGTTTTATACATATATAATATAAATTCCAATTCCAATTACTATATATGTACATATATTATAATATTATTTAGAACTACTTAACTTTATGTTAAATTTATCTTATATTTAGGAACATAGTCTTTGCCACAATTTCTACTCCATTTCAACTTTTCCATATGAATGTGTTTTTACTTATATTATATCTATAATTTGGATAATTACTTTCCGTCGCCATGCAGCCAAAATATAACATATTTGTGAAGATTTTAATAAATTTCGAAAAAAAAGAAAAGAAAATATAGCAATAATAAAATAAATATTCAGATTTACAAAATTTTGTGTATACACGCGTACACTAAATTCCAAAATATATAAAACCACTGGAAAATTCTTTAACCCAAAATGATTAAATAATTTCCACATTAATATGTGTACTTGTGTACTATATTAATATATTTAAATATTTATAGATTATAGAAGATAAAAAACCTTATTACATATATCTTGCAACAACTTTCCTGTCAATATGAAAAACCAGATTTGCATAAACTATTAAATTAATTGAAAGCATTACAAGAATATCATAATTTGCTAGATATAGAAATAAATGTAAAATATTTGCATCTAATCATTTTCCCTAATTGTTGCAGTTAATGAATTTGTATATCTGATAATTTAAGTGTTTCGGCAATGCAATTATATGCAGCTGAATTAATATAGAGGAAACTTTAAAAATAAAATAAAAAGATAGTTTTATTTTTTTTTATAATTTTGAAAATTTTGAATTTATTGATTTGAATATAACAATTTATTGATTTGAATATACGTAATTGGCAAGAGAACTTTTCTAAGTAATTTTAAATTAAAACTTTACTTTACATGAAACATCTGTTTCTTATATAAAATAGGTCATAGACCCTTACTTTAAATATTTTTATATAATACAATTAGGTAACAAAATAATTACGTTACAAAATACAATTAGCCAATTTTATATGTAAATTATATAATACAAAAGTTAGTGACGTCATTACATCGTTGGTGTAGTGCCGCCTTATTAAAACTGCATTACCGTCATTTTCATCGACATCAGTCAAATTATATTGACGTTTTCAGTGACATTTCTGCTTTTCTAATTGATAAATATGCTCACGTGCGCGGAAGCATCTTCTAAGTTTAATTTTATTTTATTTTATAAATAATAAAATAAATTGATCGCGTGAACATTCTCCCCGCCTTGGATTATATTGATTTAATCCAAAGTGTTGAAATCAAAGTTTTGTGATGTTGTAAAACAAAATATTAGTTTTTATTGATGTCATCTGTGTTTTGAATTGCTTTATAAATGATAAAAATAAATAAATGGTATAAGTAAAGCAATTTTAGTGAATTTTAAATATAAAATGTGAAATTGAAAATTATCTATGTGTTGTTCTGCTTCATTTAATGCTATCATGATCATATGTTGAATAATTGGATCACTTTGCTATCATGATTCGTAGTGATACAAATATTAAATATGTTGTCATTGATAATTTTCTTCAAGATTGTCATCATGTTGATACATGAAAATATAAAATATGTTGTTTGGTTTGTATTTTGTTTTTATTATTGTAATTGATATATTTAATAATTAATATTGTATTTTGTAATTAATATATTATAAATTTATATATAATAATGTTTTTATATGTTTATTTGTGTGTGTGTGTGTGTGTATGTGGAATATATATAATTAGTGCAAATGTGAGAATGAAAATGTAAATATTATTATTTTTTTTATATTCACATAAAGTTTATATTTTATTTTGTGTAATTTTATAAGTTCAAATTTTATATTATGTTTATTTTTTATTTTTAAATTCAAGTATTTATTAATTTATTATATTTTAATAGATTATAATTGATAATTATGGTTTTTTTTTATATAAATATTTAAATATTTTATTATTGAACAGTTTATATTACTATAATGTTTATTTTTTTTTATTTTTCAATAGTGTTTGAATTAAAATTGTCTTTTATCGGTAATATACACAATTTTTTAATTGGTCGTTTAAAAGTTCCATTCGAGGTTTTGACTGTTACGACACGAACTAATTTGTCATCACCGGGATGGATTTCGATAACACGCGCGATTTGCCAATGCGTTGGCGGCATTCGTTCGTCTTTTAGTAAAACGATATCTCCGATTTTTATATCAATATGAATTGAATTCCATTTAGGACGTTTTTGCAAATGTGATAAATATTCAGTGCTCCATTTATCCCAGAATGATTGGTATAATGATTGAATGTATTTCCATCTGTCTAAATTGTGCAATTTAATATCTTTTAAATCCTTTTCAGGTGGAGTGTTTAATGTGTCCATAATGAGGAAATGACCAGGAGTTAAGACTGATAAGTCATCAGGATCAGGAGATTTCGGACACAAAGGTCTCGAGTTTAAGCAAGCTTCAATTTGTGATAGAAGCGTTGCATATTCTTCAAACGTTAATTTTGAGTTTCCAACTATACGTTTAAGATGGAATTTTATTGATTTCACACCGGATTCCCAAATACCACCCATATGCGGAGCTGAAGGTGGATTGAAATGCCAATGCGTACCGTGTGAGCTTAATTTATCAGCAATTTGTTGTGACCATTGCTTTTGAATTAATTTTCGTTCGCGTGTTAGAACGTTATCAGCTCCAACGAAATTTGTTCCACAATCGCTGTAAATATTTTTACAAATTCCTCTTCTAGCTGTGAAACGATGAAAAGCTGCGATGAAAGTTGCTGTGCTGAGATCACTAACTAATTCTATATGTATGGCCTTTGTACATAGACAAATAAAAATGGCAATGTAACCTTTGAACATTTTGTTACATCTACCCTTCCAAGCTTTAATTTCAATAGGACCAGCATAATCAACGCCAGTGTTGAAGAATGGACGAGCAATTTGAACACGTACAGCTGGTAAGTTACCCATTAGTTGATTTGCTTCTTTTGCTGCAAATCTAAAACATATAATACAATTCTTAATTATTCTTTTTATATTATTTTTAGCACTGATTATCCAATATTTATTTTGAAGATATTCGGTAACTAGTATTGGTCCACCATGACTCGTAGCAATATGTGCATTAAGTATGAGTAAATCTGTAAAATGGGATTTCTTTGGAATGATTAATGGATGACGTCTCTCATATTTCAAAAGAGAATTCTGCAATCGACCACCAACGCGTAATAATCCATCATCGTCGAGAAATGGATTTAATGTTAAAATACTGCTTTGTTTTGGTATTTGAGTTTTGGCTAATAATTTAGAAATTTCATCACAGAACGCTGAATTTTGAACAGATTTTAATATACGATTTGAAGCATTTTCAAGTTCTGCAGGAGTGACTGGTTCGATATTCCGACATTTTTTATTTTGAAAATTATGAACTGCTCTAAAAGTATATGCAATTACACGTATTAATCTGGTGAGTGATGAATGCTTAGCTATTATTATTTCTATTAAATTAAAATTATTTGAAGTTTCTAAAAATAATGATTGTACCTTTCTTATTTCCAGATTCGTTTCAGTACAAACATTTTGTTTGAGATTTTTAGGTACAAAATCTTTAAGAAATGTTGGACCCTGCCACCACATCGAAGAAGTTACCATTTCTGAAGGAAGTAATCCACGAGACCCAACGTCAGCTGGATTATCCTTTGAACCAATATGGTTCCAATTAATGGCTGGAACACGAGACTGAATTTCGGTAACTCTGTTTGCCACAAAAGATTTCCATTTAGATGGATGAGCTTGTATCCATGCTAACGTTATCATAGAATCCGTCCATGCATAGATCGGAACATCTTGTAAATCCATTGACTTTTTAATAAATAATAAAAGTTTTGATAATAAAACTGCGCCACATAATTCTAATCGAGGTAATGAAATACGTTTCAATGGAGCTACTTTTGTTTTAGATGTTAACAGCTGGATCCTGACCGTATCATTTTCATCAGTAAATCGTAAGTATGCTACAGCCGAATAAGCCTTTTCCGATGCATCACTAAAACCATGTATTTCAATATTTTTAGCCTTTTTTGTGAAATGTATCCATCGAGGAATTTCTAGATTTTCAAGAATTATAAGTTCATCACGAAATTTCAGCCATTTTGATTTTAGGCCATCTGATACTTGTTCATCCCATCCACATTGCTGTAACCATAAATCCTGCATAATGAGTTTAGCGTAAACAATACATGGTGAAATCCATCCAAGTGGATCAAATAATCTGGATACATCTGATAGTATGCTACGCTTAGAAATTTTAGAAATATTAGGTAATTTTATTTTAAATTTAAAAGTATCTTTGGCTGGATGCCATTGAATGCCAAGTGCTTTAATTGACTCTTCTTTATCAAATGTTAATGGTAGATTAATCTCTCTTTGGTTTTCAGGAACCTTTCGTAAAATTTCTTCATTGTTGCTGGCCCATTTACATAGCGGAAAACCAGCCGAATTAGTAATATTTATCAATTGATTTTGAGATTGAATTGCATCATCAACATTATCTGCTCCATACATAACATCGTCTACATAGAAGTTATTTTTTAAAATTTGAGATGCTATTGGAAAATTTTTGCTTTCGTCATCAGCTAGTTGATGTAATGTTCGGATTGCCATATACGGTGCAGAAGCAGTACCAAATGTTACTGTATTAAGAGAAAAAGTTTTTAACTTTGCATCACAATTATCTCGCCAACAAATTAATTGATACATAACATCACTTGGATTAATCCATATTTGCCGGTACATTTTAGTTATATCCGCTGTATACGCTATTTTAAATGTACGCCATTTCATCATAATGCTGGTAATTTCATTTTGTAGTTTTGGACCAATCATTAAACTATCATTAAGTGATTTACCATTTGCAGCTTTACACGAAGCATCGAATACAACACGAAGTTTTGTAGTTGTCGATTCTTTGAATACCGCATGATGTGGCAAATAATACGATGATCCATTTTCTGATGTTGTGATTTCTGTCATATGTTGCATAGCTGCATAATCGGTAATATTTTCTGCATACATATATTTTAGTTTTGAATTGTTTTGAAAACGTTTTTCCAATTGTAGAAACCTGGTAACCGCTGCTTGACGCGAATTGTTGAACACAGGCCTTATATTATCCTTAAATGGAAGCGACACTTGGTATCGTCCATCAGGATTTCGTTTATGAGTTGAAGCATAATGAACCTCACATTTTTCTTCTTCTTCAGTAAATTTTCTATTATCTGAAATTTCTTCAATCTCCCAAAAACGTTTAAGTTGCTGCTCTAAATCTACTATATGATGATGAGCACTTATGGTTTTTGCTGCAGTATCAAAAATACTTCCAGACACAATCCAGCCTAATTCTGAAAGTTGTGCTATTGGTGTTCCTGGAGGACCTCTTATTAAGCCTGACATAATTATTGAAGCATATACATTAGCACCTAGTAAAATATCGATTTTACCAGGTTGGTTAAAATGAGGGTCAGCTAAATTTAAATTTTTTAAATGATCCCAATTATGAATTTCTATTTTTTTAGATGGTAGTATACGAGTGATGTTTGTAAAAACAAAAGCATCAACCTCTAAGTTAAAGTTGGAGTTATACATTGACGATAGTGTGAATGAAACTTTATGTTTAGCTACCCCAGAATTTGATTGTCCTAAGCCAGTTATATTAACAAATGTTTTCTCTTTTTTCAGACGTAAAGTTTGAGCAACGGATTCTGTCACAAAGGTTGCTTCAGAACCAGGATCAATTAAGGCTCTAAAAGTATGAACATCGTTATTAGATGAGCCACAATTAATAAGAGCTGTAGCTAACAACACCTTTGAATTTGTTATTTTTTGAGCAAAATATGATTGGATATTATTTGTTTGCTGAACTGTATTAGGTAAGTTTTGATTTTGAATTGTCGATTGGTTTAAATTTGTATCATATGATGTAGTTTGCCAATTCGTAAAATTTTCATTATTTGAATTGAATAATTGTGGGTTCTGCCCACTTGAATTTAATAAATTATGTTGTGTTGTACGTGAATTGTAACTTGGTTTATATGTTTGTAGATTGTTGTTATTATTTTGTGTTGTATTGAAATGCAATAATGAATTGTGCCTTTTGTTACAATGCAAACAATTTTTTGTACTTGGACAATGTGCCTTTAAATGATTATAAGCTAAACAATTTGTACAAGCTGATATTTTTTTAATTATATCGAATCTATTTTTTATTTCCATTTTCAGAAATTTTTCACATTTTCGGATGATGTGATTACCTCCACATATTCGACATGAAAGATTCTGTCCAGAAGTATGATTGGAAGAATTATTATTGAATGTATTACTAGGCGTTTGACCAGTATGAAAAGCTCTACTAAATTTGAAATTTGGACTTGGAGATACTGGATTTAAAAATCTCTTGAATGCTGGCTTGGATTGCTCGACAGATTCGAGCGTTCGAAAACGTGTTTCCAAAAATTTGGTAAAAACACTTAATTCTGCACAATTTCGTGCACCACCTAAATGTTCTTCCCAAAGCTCTTGAGTACTAGATGGTAATTTTAAACAGATGATGTAAATTAAAATTACATCCCATGTGTTAACTGGTATATCTAGATTTCTCAATGAATGAATACATTCGGTTGTTGTATCTAAAAGCTCTTTGATTCCCGAAGCAGTTTCAATGGTAAGATTTTTCTGATTTATTAAAATACGCAATTGCATATTTACTAAAACTCGTTTATTTTCATATCTTTCTGTCAGGATGCACCACGCAGATTCATAATTCTTTTCTTCTAAAGATACATGTTGCAACAACCGAGCTGCTTCACCATGAATTGATGCTTTTAAATAATGCAGTTTTTGTATATTAGGAATGGATTTATTGGAATGAACAAGTGACACGAACAGATCATAAAACGGTTTCCAGCTTTCGTAACCGCCTGAAAACGCTGGTAATTGTATTGGTTTTAATTTAATATCGCAAGGATTTTCAGCCGCGATCATTGATTTTGCTAAATCACCACTTTCTTTTTGAAGAGCCTCATTCATATCTCCAGAGTAATCAAAATATAATGATTTAATTTTATTAAAAACTTCAGATTCGAAATATTTTGCTCTCAATGTACCTTCTTCTTTTGCACCAATAAGTTTAAAATGCCAGTCTTGGGCTTCTCTAAAAGTTGCATCTAAATTTTTTAATCGCGTATTTATATATGCTTCACGCCGTTTTAATGACTCTACTTGTTTAAATGATTCAGCATCAGCTTTCATTTGATGGTATAAATTTGTGACATAATCAATAGCATGTGCTAATGTTGGTGGCATAATTTTAAATTACTTAAAAAATTGATTTAACAAAAAAAAATTGAAATAAATAAAACAAATTTATTATCTTTAAATAATTTTAATTAATTTTTTTTTTTTCTTTTTATTTTACAGTGACACTGGAATTCGATGGATTTTATATTTTTTTTATTTTAATAAAATTGTTTATATATTTATTTTATTTATTTATTTATTAAATTATTGTAATTAAATATGTTTTAAATATAGTTCATAAAAATTTATATATGTTTATAACGATAAAATGTTAAATATAATCGCTATAAAAGAAATATATATATTTATATATAAAAGAAAAATGTTTCAAATATAGTTCATAAAAAATATGTATATATGTATAACAAAATTAAATATGTTTAAATATAGTTTATAATAAATATATGTTTTTTTTTTGTTTTTTCTTTTTTATATATGTAGCTTTAAATTCTTTTAAAATTAAAACTTATTTAAATATATTTATACTGTTTTCAAAACCTCGCGCCAAAAAAAAAAAAAAATTGTTTTATCCTATTTAACCGCGTCACTTGTTTTATTGCTTTTCTAAATTTACGGGATTCGCCCAAACTTTAAGTATCACCAAAAAATAAATAAAATACAACTGTATTCGCCCAAACCAAAAAATTACCCTTTTATCTCAACTGAAACTTATATTTTTTTTTTTTTACAAAAGATATTCTTATTCTTTTATATAACACTACCGAAGATCATAATAGTTCCAAAGGAATTATATTTTTTTTTTTTTTTTATATATAATGTATATATCACCACCGCAAATTATATAATTAACAATTCAAATTATTAAATTAATATATATCACCACCGAAAGCTATTACTTTATCAAAGAATTATATATATTTTATATTTTATATTTATATCAGCAACTAGAATTATAATTGTTTTGCTCAGATTTATATTTAAAGTATTATTTTAAAAAATATCCTTGAAAACAAAACTGTATTCGCCCAAACGAAAATTATCTTTTTTTTTTACCCCAACGGAAAATTATATTTTATAAATCACTACCGAAAATTATTATTTCTCAACATTTGCACTAACCTTAGATGTTCTAACCAGAAGCTGTTGATGTGGCTCAATCTTTTCTGCTGATTTTAGATTTTTTATCTAGGTTGTCTTCCTTCTTTTTTCTTGGGCTTTCCTGCTATTGTTTTCACTTTACACAACACAACACAACACTTTATTATAAAAAACCGCGAAAAGCAAAAAATAAATTTTCTTTTTTTTGGAAAATGCTTAAATATTATAGCATTAATTTAAAATAATGTTTCTAATTTATTTTGCTTTTTTTTATTCGAAGGACCAATGTTTCGGCAATGCAATTATATGCAGCTGAATTAATATAGAGGAAACTTTAAAAATAAAATAAAAAGATAGTTTTATTTTTTTTTATAATTTTGAAAATTTTGAATTTATTGATTTGAATATAACAATTTATTGATTTGAATATACGTAATTGGCAAGAGAACTTTTCTAAGTAATTTTAAATTAAAACTTTACTTTACATGAAACATCTGTTTCTTATATAAAATAGGTCATAGACCCTTACTTTAAATATTTTTATATAATACAATTAGGTAACAAAATAATTACGTTACAAAATACAATTAGCCAATTTTATATGTAAATTATATAATACAAAAGTTAGTGACGTCATTACATCGTTGGTGTAGTGCCGCCTTATTAAAACTGCATTACCGTCATTTTCATCGACATCAGTCAAATTATATTGACGTTTTCAGTGACATTTCTGCTTTTCTAATTGATAAATATGCTCACGTGCGCGGAAGCATCTTCTAAGTTTAATTTTATTTTATTTTATAAATAATAAAATAAATTGATCGCGTGAACATTAAGTGAATTGTGAATTAATTATTAAGTATAATTTAAATAAAATATATAATTACATATTATGAATTATAATTATACGGATATGTTCAACTATTGAAAGGTTTTGTTAATTATTTATTGATATAGCTAATTAAATTAGAAAGCATCATCTAATAATCATCAATAAAGAGAGGTAATTTGGAAATTTCGTTTATTTTGAATTTAACAAATTTTTGACATTTGTAACTAAAATATTTTGTTTCTTTTTGTTAGTAATTTCGATTTTATAAACTTCTTAAAAGTATTAAAAATATAAAATAAAATTTCAGAATATCGATTCAGAAAATTTTAATTAATATATACCTACATTTGAAATTATTTTATATATGTACTTAATTCACGTAATATTGTAATTATACAAAGAGTTCTGTTTTTTCAAGATTTGTTTACTACACACATTGACTGTCAATCAATATCTATAATATAAGGTGAAAATTACTGTGGTCAACAAACCACAAAATATAATTCTACAAATTTTTCAAAAAATAAAATTATCAAATATACCACTAAAACAAAAAATTATACTTGTTGTTAATACGAAATGTATTTAACACTGAATTTCATTAAACTCAATAATATTTAATTCAGTTATTTTTTTGACTCTATTTAACCTATGATTTAACTCTAAATTAAAAATGATTATATACAAAATTTCAATTACTTAATATAAGTATAAAATTAATTAGTCAATAATATAGAAAGTTGATTAATTATTAGAATAACTTTTTAGAATTTCAAAATTTAATGAAAATTTTTACAAAACTTATGTTTAATTTAATTAAAAATTTGAACCTGGTGAAAACTATTCTATTATATATATATATATATTATATACACACACACACACATATATATATATATATAAACCTGTTTAATATAAACCTGTTTACATAATTTTATTATCACAATTATTACAATTATTTCCTTTTAACTTCCAAGTTCAATAAATAATTGTACAAAAGTAAATTTTAGTTTTAAAATAAGATAAAAAAATTGGACTTCGTGAAATATTTCATAATTAACTTCCCTAAACTTAGTCATAAACTAGTGTTTCCAAAACTTTAATATAATTCTAATTTCGTTTATGTATTTCATAATAAAATTCACAATAAGTTACGAATTGATTAAATTTGATAGAATGATTTAAAATAAAATATTTGAATAAACAATAATTATTGTGGTATGTATGATAGCATATTATAGAAAGTAAATAAAAATTATCAATAAATTTAAGTAGCTAGCACGAGGTGGACGTGCTTTAATATTTATATTGATTTTTTTTTTCTGCACATTAATCTGTATTGAAAAAGTAGAAAGTAAATATTTATTGAGAATATAATTGGGATACAAATATTTTCCGAATCATATATTCTCACGCAAAGCATTTTACACTTTTATAATGTTTGCTCAAATTTTTTAACTAACTAAAGTTATTCTATAATCTGAAGATGCAAATCTATTCCATTAATCAGGCTACCCTTTTATACATTAGAGCATTAGACATATTATATATACTAGACAAGTAGTTAGAAAAACTAATAGTGGTGTTGCATTTTTTAAAGATGTTTTTGTTATTGAGGGCTGAGACTTAAAAAATAGAATCAAAACGTGTAATACGAATGCCATAAAATAACCTATAGACAGCAACATCTTCTAGAATAGGTCGTCACCTTCATCGACATTAATTTCACACGCCGGTTGAAGCTCCTGAAACGTAGCTTCGTGGGAAACTTATATTTCAGAAGTTTAGTTCCCGAAGTATATTTAATTTATGTTGTAGAAAAAGAATGTAATTAGTATGCTATTTCAATTTCAATAAAATTTCGTACACATGTTGGGTTTCAGATCTAATTTATGTCTGGTGTCGGCAGTTTCTGTTGTTCGCTTTTAAAATTTTGAATTATGTGTATAAAATACTAATTACAATTCTATGTTTAATATTAAATTTAAATCACTGTTGAACATAACAACGAGTTATCTGCTCACAATAGTTATAAATGACTACAATACTATTACTGTAAAATTCTACTTTAGACCTATGATGCACGATAACGTCTCGTTAAAACGTGCTAGTTATGAAGTAAATAAAAAAAATTGAAAGAAAGAAATTCAATACATATTCACATTTAAGTTTAAGTACACATTACGCCACTCCATTCCGGTATCTAAAATTAACTCTCAATTTTCACCTACCAAACCAAAAGCCAATAAAAAGAATTTGAACTGTAAATGTGAAAATAAAACTCATTATATATTTAAGTGAAAACAGGTACATAAAAGAAAAATTTGAACTGAAAAGAAAAACTTCGGTTTTTATTTTCAAAAGAATAATTCTATTCAATTTTACATTAGAATTTGTTATGTAATAGGATATTTTTTAGGAGAGTATGTGAAGCTTTATTTTATGACGATACAATAATTTTCATATATAAATTCAATGGAAACTAGACTTATATAACTTTGTATATAAGTCTGTTTAATTTTATATTCGTAGAAAAATTGAGAACAAGAAAATTAATAAAATCGTTCTCAACTGAGAAAAAATAAAACATTAATTTAACAAAGTAATTTTTAATGTTTATTATTTTAAAAAAAATTACTTAGTACAAGTTTTGTTAAAGAAATGTGTACGATAAAACATCTTTAAGTTTTGAACTTTTTTTTATCAATTGGCTACTATAGGATATAGATGTTAATATAATGAAGATTTTATATTATTGTCATATGTATTTAAAGTCGAAATTTTAGCCAGAAATGTGAGAAAAATTTTGTTCGCCGTCCCACATAAATTATAAGAGTTCTAAAACGACTGTAAACAAATTTTTTACAAAATTATCATTTAAAAAAAAATTATTTTACGATTTATTTTATTATTTATATTTATAATGGAAAATGTAAGTGTACTAACCTTTTTTCTATTGCAGCACTGAATTTACGAAACTGGATTTACGAAACTAATTTTTTCACGTAGAAGTCGCACTTACGTTATACCGACAGGATTCAGAAACAGAAATTTACACGGACGCGTCGGAATGGGTATTTGGAGCAGTTCTACTACAAAAAGAAAAGACAAGCAATTCCATCCATCAGTATGCTACCACATCAAGAAAACATCACCAGCTGAAGAACGATACAGCAGCTACGAAGTGGAAGTTCTAGCAATAATCGCAGCTCTAAAAAAGTTCAAATGTTTCGGGGATCAAATTTAAAATATTTACAGATTCCTCTGCATTTAAGCAAAGCATGGAACAACAAAATAAACCACCCAGAACAGCAGGATGGACGTTAGGTTTACAATAATTCGACTATCAATTGGAACGTAGACCAGGTGCAAGTATGAAACACGTAGACGCTCCAAGCAGATACCTAGTAGTAATAGTAATACCAAACGATTTTTTGGTTAAGGTAAAACATGGTCAAGCTACTGACGAAGAATTAAAACTAATCAACAAAATATTAGAAAAAACAGATATCTGCGACGGTTACTTCAAAGAAAATGGTATAATATACAAAGAAAGCAAAGACGGTAAAATGTTGTGTTCTTAAAATTATGCAAAATGAAATTATCAAAAATATCCACGATGGATGTTCACTTCGGGTACAAAAAATGGAAGATTTGATAATTCGAGTATATTATATATTTAAAAGAATATATTGAAACCTGCATTTAAAAGAATATATTGAAACCTGTAGAAAAAATTGTGCGTTGTAGTTTAGCTAATAGGAAAGCGGGTAAACCAGAATGGTATTTAAACTTAAACCCAATAGTTTAAAACGAACAGTCACTAGATACTTACCATACTACATTGAACACCTCGATCCAATGACAAACACCACAGAAAAATACTCATACATTTTTTTGTGTAATTGATGCATTCAACAACGACAGCAGAAGTACTACAAAAATTAAACTTTCAAAGAGATATATTTGGTAACCCATGAAGAATAATATCAGACCGTGGAATGTCATTTACCTCAAACCAGTTTAAAGAATACTGTGAAGAAGTGAATATAGTACACCTGTATATAGCTACAACTACCGAGAGCACGTCGAAAGAATTAACACAATAATAGATGAACTGTCTAAATGGTAGACATTCACCGGACAACTACAAAGATGTATTAGTTCAACATACCAAAGAAGTGTTGGCAGATCGCCATTCGTATTATTAACAGGAGTAAAAATGAGAAACAACTCAACCACGATCTTATTCCAAGTAATAGATGAAGAATTCAAAAACTATTTACAGTTAATTGTGACGAAACCCGCGAAATAGCACGACTTAATATTGAGATAATACAAAAAGAAAATTGTAAATCTTATAATGAGACGCGAAAAAACGCAATAAAATACAAGTTGGGCGATTTAGTAGCAATAAAAAAATTACAATTCATTAATAATTGTAAAATTTCTACCAAATTCTGAGGTTCATACAAAATTACAAAATATTCATTGGCTTCGAAAAATATTAAGAAGATGCTTAACAAAACAACGTAAATTAATCACAACATCCAACTAATTTACGGAAACAAAATATTGAAGATTTATAACACGATTTTTTTACGAAATTAATTAACCAAAACGTTTACATAAAAACGTTTATAAAATAAAAATACTAAGTACTAGTATTACTAATCCCAAAGATGTTTTTATATTGTAGATTTTCACCATGAATTACGAAAAAGGAAAAAGTTACTAATACGTACACATAAAAACGTTTACAAAATACTTACGATGTTTACCAAATTTTCAACCCGAATTACGAAAGATGATCAACCAAAACATTTATACAAGAACGTTCACAGAAGAAAATACTTATCGAAAGATATGAAAACAAAAAATACAGATGTAAGATGTTAAAGAAAGATATATATATATATGAATGTTCACAAAATATACTTACCGAAAGATGTAAAATAAAACAACGTTTACCTAACGATGTTTAAATAAAGAATTTCAAATAAATGTTAAAATAAAACAAAACATGTACCTCCTAAGATGTTACAAAAGATACTCAAACAAAAACGTTAACCAAGGAAATAATTCACCTAAAGATGTTCCATAATTCACCTAAAACAACATATAATAAATTTTCGAGGTCGATAATATAATCAGGATGGCCGATTGTGGGAATATACAATCCAACATCCACAATCCATTCACTCCACGTTCACACTCCTACAAACGTAACACGACAACACGGAAAAATAAAAGTGATACGATGTCAAAAAAGCACGCGCCATGCGGCATCATTATTCTGGAACCTGGAAGAGTGACAAAACGAAAAAGCAAAAGAAAAGAAAGAATTTCCTCAACTTAGATTAATTGCTTCAATTCAATTTTAATCTTTTAATTACAATATTTTTAAACTCAATAAATTGAATTATCAGTAAAACTAAAACACCTTGGTTTTTATAAATATTCCACATTAAGGTATGAGTATCAAGAAAATCATATATTCAATTATTTGTTTCCATGAAAATATATCAGTGCTTGTGCTTCTAATTTCTTTTAAATATATCGTAATGAAAACACAATCTCGCATTATTATTATTAAAACTACATAATTTATTATTTTGCTTTCCGTATACATAGTCTACTTAAATTCAAGAAGTAATCTCTTTCTTGATCTTTTTACTAAGTTATATACCACTTTTCACGCAAACATTTTTATGATTTTAATATTTTTTTATAGTTTTGAAACGTACATAATATACTTGAAATCTTCTACAAATGTTTATTATGGCGTTAGATACTTATAAAAAAAATTATGCTACAACACGTTTTTTTATATTTTACATGATTTAATTTTTGTACGACATATATATGTAAAATTTTTATTATCTGCTTTCTTCATATAATGTATAATTTTATTTTATTACAACGTGCAGTAATGATGAATAAAAATAATGTTTATGATATTAGTCAAATTGAATACTATATGCAATTTTAACAAGCCATATTATATTAACATTAGAACTTAGAAACTAGCTTAGAAAGAAGGTTTTAAGAAATGGAAAAATATACTCCGGGGTAACTAAACTAAAATTAAAACATGGCAGAGGAAATATTAAGTTGTGGGGATGTTTTTCTTGGTTTGGTGTTGGTCTAATTTATTTATTACGTGAAAATATGGATAAAACATTCTTGAGACTATTATGCTGCCATTTGGCGAGTATGAAATGCCATTAAAATGTGTATTTCAACAAGACAGTGATCCTAAACACACATCTGGTTTAGCAAAAAAAATATCAGTGATCACAATATCTGACTTCTTAACTGGCCATCCCAATCACCTGATCTTAATCCTATAGAAAACCTCTGGAATGATTTAAAGAATAGAGTTGGAAAATACAAGACCAAAAATAAGAATCACTTATGGCAAATTATTATGGAGGAGTGGGATAAAATCCCATTCGAGCGGTGTCAGCGCTTAAATGCATCAATGCCACGAAGGGTTCAGGCGTTAATTGAGAATAAGGGCAACACGACCAAATACTAATACTTTTTTTAACGTTTAAGTGTAAAATCTGTGAATTAGACTTATTTTATAGAATTATTTTTATAATGGATCTATTTTTGTGACTAAATGAATTCTGGACTAAGCTATTTAATTTTGTTTGTTTTTTATAATCATATTAAATGAAGTAATTTTTTTTTTAAATGAATTGAATTTTATTATCAACTTTTACTTGTTTTATTTCGAAATTAAGAAAAATTCTAATTTGTGTATCACACTGCTTTGTGGATCTATTTTTGTGACCATAACTGTATATGTAATTAAGTTACAGATACAAGTAATGAAGTCTGATTGCATTAAATTCAACAAATATGTGATTTTGAATTACAAGATTTTGCAGGACAAGATTGTGTGCACGTCCAACTTATTTATATTGGAGTGGATCAAATCCAAAACTATTTCTTTATCTAGCTCTAGCATAATAATATAAAATAAAGCTCCTTTCATAAAATATAGTTAATTGTTCGTTATTGTAAATTTTTGTTAAATTACAGAAATAGAAGGAAATTTAATATTTTATTTATAATTTTCTATGGTTCTAATAAATATAAAATCTTGCGACTTTTATAATATTTTTTATAATTTAATATTGTTAGTTTGTATATACGCAGACTGCTTGCCTGAATAAACTATAATTAAATCTCAATGTACAGTAATGCACATTAAACTAAATTTTGATAACAACAAAACTCTTTATATTTATTTAAGTTTTACTATATTCACTGTTGTGAGTTTGACAACCAGTCAAAATGAACTTGTAGAAGGTTTTACAAATTATAAAGTTATTTTAAAATGATTAAAAATATGGACAAAAATAAATTTAAAGGATTAATGTATGACAGGAGCATAAATTAATTTCGTCGATAGAATTCGAATTTTAGTTCAAAATTTTTTGTTGTTGCATTGGATGAAATTACTATGACAAAAGTAATAAGGGAAAAGATAAACTGTTTGTTAATGGTTATGAATATAAATTAGATTTGAAGGAAAATGACCTTTATATATGGAGTTGCTCTCAGCGTAAATGTCAAAATGACAAAGTAGGTTAAATACCATAATTGTAAACGGAGAAAATGTGATTAAAATGCAACTTTGTTATGCACCAGGGTCTAAAATATCAGTTTGTAAAGCTAATGCTAAAATTAAAAATATGGCTATTACTACGGCTTTTGAACCATAGCAAATAATATCGGAAATAATTGTTGAAATAGAGTCCTAATTCCGGCGCTACCTTCAAAATAATAATTTGTACCAGTGTATTAAAGAACCAACTAATATTAGTGTAAATAATATTTAAAATTTGTGTAAGGCTAATTGTTCTATGTGAACATAATTACGAGAACGAAAAAATAATATTATGGGTACTCCACATCCACAGTCTTCAAAATTACTTGCCAATTGTATTGACTGCATTATAGATAGTACATTTTATGTCGAGCCAACACTAATGCGCCAGCACTTTACTATTCATGGTATTTTTGATGGTTACGTTCTATTGCTTTGTACAAATTTTAAAGGTCGTACTTTTCATTTTGGCCAAATATTATGGAGACAAGTGCAAACACAAGGCTTAACTCGTAAATACATCACTAAATAACTATTTAATATGTACATAAGGATTCTAAAAAGTCGGTTCAGAAGAAATATGTAACTATTACTTAGAACTTTGCAACAATATTCAAGGCAAAGACGGGATCATAATGGCTACCTGCTTCAAAAAAAAAAAAATTACGTTAATAGTAGCAATATAAATGGTAGTCCCTGTTATGATCCTAATTTCGGGTGCATTGGAGATCCTCATTCGCAACATTTACCGCGAACGCAAAATGTAGTAGAAGGCTGGAATAATCGGCTAAGAATCATAATTGGCAAAAAACATTGTGGGGCTATATAAAATTATCGCAGTGTTAAAAAATAAATTCTCTTAATAATGTAGACAATATTAAGGCTGGTGTTTATCCGCCAATGAAAAAAAAAGAATATTTACGGCATCAAAATGAAGCGCATATTATAAAAAAGTGACAGATCTGATAAATTGGAATTTTTGAAATCCATTGTCACTCATATTGCACTTATCTAACTAATTTAATTAATTTTCGTTTTATTCTGTATTAAATTAATGTAATAATTTTTAAATGAAATTATACTTTATGTTTTCCATATTAATGAATTAACTTTTTTTTCTGTATTAATATAAACAAAACTATGAATTTAACTATTACTATTACTTTTCTTTCATTTCATTTATTTTATAAATTTCTAATATTTAAAATCTAAATTTACAAAATTCAAACTGTAAAATAATTTTCCGGCGCCGAAAAATGTTTCTGTACAGTTTGGATTTTGTAAATTTGGATTTTATACCTTGGATTTTGTAATTTAGCTTATGTAACAGTTTCCACATTTTTACATTTTTAATTTGACACTTAAACAGCACAAGCTAATTTACAACTTGATGCTTTGCTGACTGTCAGTTATCATTTTCGTAACTGGCATATTAAAAAGTACAATTAATTAATTTATTAATGTATTAGTATTTGCGAAAAAATTGCATTAAATTATAGTTTTGGATAACCTATTAATTTTTCAATTTATTCCATGTATAAACATTCTGAATACAAATAAAAAATATCTTTACAGTTTTATTTTTGATGTCTAAAATAAGGAACAAACAAAACCAATGTAAAAAAAATAACATATTCAAGAGAAAATATAAAGTTGAATTTATTTTGTACACACTTCTTATCCTTACTTCGCTTATTTTAAATTAAATTCACTTGACTGAATGTTGTTATTTCTTTATTAAACTTGGCTGACAATCAGAACAGAATATCCGATTTTAATGAAATTTGGCACACAGGCTCTAACAGACTTCATCCCGGTGTCTTGATGAGATCGATACTTTCAGTGGGACCATGTTAGATTTCCCCATTTATGAATTAAAAAAAATTTTTAAAAAAAATCTTAAAATAAAAAAAAAATTTAAAAAAAAACATAAAATAAAAAACTTCAGAAAAAAAACAACCTAGAAGGAATTAAATTGTTATTTTATTTATTTGTAAAGTGAATTAAGTGAAGGTTTGTTAAAAAAACGATATCAAACAGGATAAGTTTAAAAGTTAAATAATAGTTTCTTCTTAACTATTGAACTTAAATTTTAGTGGTGAGTAATTTAAAATCGTGCATTAGTACAGTTAAATTTAAATGAATTAAAAAAAAAATTTTATAAAAAATCTTAAAATAAATTTTTTTTTTTAAAAAAAACTTAAAATAAAAAACTTCAGAAAAAAAAACCTAGAAGGAATTAAATTGTTATTTTATTTATTTGTGAAGTGAATTAAGTGAAGGTTTGTTAAAAAAAAGATATCAAACAGGATAAGTTTAAAAGTTAAATAATAGTTTCTTTTTAACTATTGAACTTAAATTTTAGTGGTGAGTAATTTAAAATCGTGCATTAGTACAGTTAAATTTAAATGAATTAAAAAAAAATCTTAAAATAAAAAATTTTTTTTAAAAAAAACTTAAAATAAAAAACTTCAGAAAAAAAAAACCTAGAAGGAATTAAATTGTTATTTTATTTATTTGTAAAGTGAATTAAGTGAAGGTTTGTTAAAAAAACGATATCAAACAGGATAAGTTTAAAAGTTAAATAATAGTTTCTTCTTAACTATTGAACTTAAATTTTAGTGGTGAGTAATTTAAATCGTGCATTAGTACAGTTAAATTTAAATGAATTAAAAAAAAATTTTAAAAAAAATCTTAAAATAAAAAAAAATTTAAAAAAAAAACTTATAATAAAAAACCTCAGAAAAAAAAAAACTTAGAAGGAATTAAATTGTTATTTTATTTATTTGTGAAGTGAATTAAGTGAATGTTTGTTAAAAAAAAAGATATCAAACAGGATAAGTTTAAAAGTTAAATAATAGTTTCTTTTTAACTATTGAACTTAAATTTTAGTGGTGAGTAATTTAAAATCGTGCATTAGTACAGTTAAGTTTAAATGAATTAAAAAAAATTTTTAAAAAAAATCTTAAAATAAAAAAAAATCTTAAAATAAAAATTTTTTTTTAAAAAAAACTTAAAATAAAAAACTTCAGAAAAAAAAAACCTAGAAGGAATTAAATTGTTATTTTATTTATTTGTGAAGTGAATTAAGTGAAGGTTTTTTTAAAAAAAAGATATCAATCAGGATAAGTTTAAAAGTTAAATAATAATTTCTTTTTAACTATTGAACTTAAATTTTAGTGGTGAGTAATTTAAAATCGTGCATTAGTACAGTTAAATTTAAATGAATTATAAATTTTTTTTAAAAAAAATCTTAAAATAAAAAAAATTTTAAAAAAAAAACTTAAAATAAAAAACTTGAGAAAAAAAAAAACTTAGAAGGAATTAAATTGTTATTTTATTTATTTGTGAAGTGAATTAAGTGAAGGTTTGTTAAAAAAAAAGATATCAAACAGGATAAGTTTAAAAGTTAAATAATAGTTTCTTTTTAACTATTGAACTTAAATTTTAGTGGTGAGTAATTTAAAATCGTGCATTAGTACAGTTAAACTTAAATGAATTAAAAAAATTTTTTAAAAAAAATCTTAAAATAAAATTTTTTTTTAAAAAAAATCTTAAAATAAAAAACTTCTGAAAAAAAAACTAGAAGGAATTAAATTGTTATTTTATTTATTTGTGAAGTGAATTAAGTGAAGGTTTGTTAAAAAAAAAGATATCAAACAGGATAAGTTTAAAAGTTAAATAATAGTTTCTTTTTAACTATTGAACTTAAATTTTAGTGGTGAGTAATTTAAAATCGTGCATTAGTACAGTTAAATTTAAATGAATTAAAAAAAAATCTTAAAATAAAAAATTTTTTTTTAAAAAAACTTAAAATAAAAAACTTCAGAAAAAAAAAACCTAGAAGGAATTAAATTGTTATTTTATTTATTTGTAAAGTGAATTAAGTGAAGGTTTGTTAAAAAAACGATATCAAACAGGATAAGTTTAAAAGTTAAATAATAGTTTCTTCTTAACTATTGAACTTAAATTTTAGTGGTGAGTAATTTAAAATCATGCATTAGTACAGTTAAATTTAAATGAATTAAAAAAAATTTAGAAGGAATTAAATTGTTATTTTATTTATTTGTGAAGTGAATTAAGTGAAGGTTTTTTAAAAAAAAAGATATCAAACAGGATAAGTTTAAAAGTTAAATAATAGTTTCTTTTTAACTATTGAACTTAAATTTTAGTGGTGAGTAATTTAAAATCGTGCATTAGTACAGTTAAATTTAAATGAATTAAAAAAAAATCTTAAAATAAAAAATTTTTTTTAAAAAAAACTTAAAATAAAAAACTTCAGAAAAAAAAAACCTAGAAGGAATTAAATTGTTATTTTATTTATTTGTAAAGTGAATTAAGTGAAGGTTTGTTAAAAAAACGATATCAAACAGGATAAGTTTAAAAGTTAAATAATAGTTTCTTCTTAACTATTGAACTTAAATTTTAGTGGTGAGTAATTTAAATCGTGCATTAGTACAGTTAAATTTAAATGAATTAAAAAAAAATTTTAAAAAAAATCTTAAAATAAAAAAAAATTTAAAAAAAAAACTTAAAATAAAAAACCTCAGAAAAAAAAAAACCTAGAAGGAATTAAATTGTTATTTTATTTATTTGTGAAGTGAATTAAGTGAATGTTTGTTAAAAAAAAAGATATCAAACAGGATAAGTTTAAAAGTTAAATAATAGTTTCTTTTTAACTATTGAACTTAAATTTTAGTGGTGAGTAATTTAAAATCGTGCATTAGTATAGTTAAGTTTAAATGAATTAAAAAATTTTTTTAAAAAAAATCTTAAAATAAAAAAAAATCTTAAAATAAATTTTTTTTTTAAAAAAAAACTTAAAATAAAAAACTTCAGAAAAAAAAAACCTAGAAGGAATTAAATTGTTATTTTATTTATTTGTGAAGTGAATTAAGTGAAGGTTTTTTTAAAAAAAAGATATCAATCAGGATAAGTTTAAAAGTTAAATAATAATTTCCTTTTAACTATTGAACTTAAATTTTAGTGGTGAGTAATTTAAAATCGTGCATTAGTACAGTTAAATTTAAATGAATTAAAAAAATCTTTTAAAAAAAATCTTAAAATAAAAAAAATTTTAAAAAAAAAACTTAAAATAAAAAACTTGAGAAAAAAAAAACTTAGAAGGAATTAAATTGTTATTTTATTTATTTGTGAAGTGAATTAAGTGAAGGTTTGTTAAAAAAAAAGATATCAAACAGGATAAGTTTAAAAGTTAAATAATAGTTTCTTTTTAACTATTGAACTTAAATTTTAGTGGTGAGTAATTTAAAATCGTGCATTAGTACAGTTAAACTTAAATGAATTAAAAATTTTTTTTTAAAAAAATCTTAAAATAAAATTTTTTTTTAAAAAAAATCTTAAAATAAAAAACTTCTGAAAAAAAAACTAGAAGGAATTAAATTGTTATTTTATTTATTTGTGAAGTGAATTAAGTGAAGGTTTGTTAAAAAAAAAGATATCAAACGGGATAAGTTTAAAAGTTTAATAATAGTTTCTTTTTAACTATTGAACTTAAATTTTAGTGGTGAGTAATTTAAAATCGTGCATTAGTACAGTTAAATTTAAATGAATTAAAAAATTTTTTTAAAAAAAATCTTAAAATAAAAAAAAAATTTAAAAAAAAACTTAAAATAAAAAACTTCAGAAAAAAAAAAACCTAGAAGGAATTAAATTGTTATTTTAATTATTTGTGAAGTGAATTAAGTGAAGGTTTGTTAAAAAAAAAGATATCAAACAGGATAAGTTTAAAAGTTAAATAATAGTTTCTTTTTAACTATTGAACTTAAATTTTAGTGGTGAGTAATTTAAAATCGTGCATTAGTACAGTTAAATTTAAATGAATTAAAAAATTTTTTTAAAAAAAATCTTAAAATAAAAAAAATCTTAAAATAAAATTTTTTTTAAAAAAAAAAACTTAAAATAAAAAACTTCAGAAAAAAAAAACCTAGAAGAAATTAAATTGTTATTTTATTTATTTGTGAAGTGAATTAAGTGAAGGTTTGTTAAAAAAAAAAAAGATATCAAACAGGATAAGTTTAAAAGTTAAATAATAGTTTCTTTTTAACTGTTGAACTTAAATTTTAGTGATGAGTAATTTAAATCGTGCATTAGTACAGTTAAATTTAAATGAATTAAAAAAATTTTTTAAGAAAAATCTTAAAATAAAAAAAATCTTAAAATAAAAAAAAAATTTAAAAAAAAACTTAAAATAAAAAACTTCAGAAAAAAAAACCTAGAAGAAATTAAATTGTTATTTTATTTATTTGTGAAGTGAATTAAGTGAAGGTTTGTTAAAAAAAAAAGATATCAAACAGGATAAGTTTAAAAGTTAAATAATAGTTTCTTTTTAACTGTTGAACTTAAATTTTAGTGGTGAGTAATTTAAAATCGTGCATTAGTACAGTTAAATTTAAATGAATTAAAAAAATTTTTTAAAAAAAATCTTAAAATAAAAAAAAAATTTAAAAAAAAACTTAAAATAAAAAACTTCAGAAAAAAAAAACCTAGAAGAAATTAAATTGTTATTTTATTTATTTGTGAAGTGAATTAAGTGAAGGTTTGTTTAAAAAAAAAAGATATCAAACAGGATAAGTTTAAAAGTTAAATAATAGTTTCTTTTTAACTATTGAACTTAAATTTTAGTGGTGAGTAATTAGTGGTGAGACAGTTGTCATCTTTTTAAATTAAAGCTAGATGAAAAAAAAAAAATATTTTTCAATTATTTTATATTTATGTAATTGTTAAGTACATTTTTTAGTTTCCTAAGAATCACGATTCTTTTTTGTTCACTTTATATTTGACATGACAGCTAATATGTAAGGTTATGTGTCTCATATCTAATCATGAAGGTATCTAGACATTCTATTCGATATAATATTCAGTAAGGTTTCTTTATAGTAAATACAATTCAATAGTATAAAAGTTAATGTCTTGTAATATTTAATGAATTGTGGTCGTCCCAAATGGGCTCAACCGTTTCTATAATTCATAGTACATGAATTCAAAGTCAAGTCAACTTCATGGAAAATTGACTCGCACTGGTATCGAACTAATGCATCAAAGGATAACTTATAGTTGAGGCAATTTAAAGCGAAATTGATATCTTTACATAAAAAAAATCAATCTGTGTACCAACATATGAAATATTCTTTGGAAACTAAGCTGCTCATATATTAGTTTCCCATGAACCCATTTAAGCTACCTGGATACATATTTCCGGAGCATTAAGTTGATAATTAAATCAACCTACATATGTGTGTAATATAATTGAAATTGGATGACAATTACTCAAAAGTTCTTAAGTACCACATACACGGACAGTAACACCAATAAAACAAATAAAATATTTCATTCATTTAAGTATATTTTTTATTCAAATAAAATTATTTTTTCATAATAAAAACGCTTCCTATATCATTATAACATACAAAATTATTGTCCGTCTATGTGGTACTTAAGAACTTTTGAACACAACAGCAAATCGTGTGCTCCTAACACTCCTAAGAAAAATATTTTGACAACTTAGTTATGGCGTGCTTTAATAAATGTTACATGAATATTTTCTTCTATTAACCTGAAAATGAAAATACAGTAAAATATTTTCGGTTAATAACGAAACTAATGAAATTAATAAAATTATAATTATTATTATTAATTTTTCTATTTAATTTTTGTGTGAATATTTAAATTTGTATAAAAAGTGCGGAATTTGTTAATTGAGGTTAATTGTCGGTAAAAATTGCATTAAAAATAATTTTTCGTAAATGAAGTTTACTGATAATTCAAAATGAATAATCAAAAATACGGAATAATATAATATTATACAAACATAAATAATGAATTTTCTTTATTTCAAGTTTAATAAGGTTTCAAATTAGTAAAACTATTGAATTTCGTTTTTTTTCTTGTGTAGTTAAAAATATTCATGTAAATTATGGAAATGTAAAATGTCAGTTCGCAATTTTTTTTTACAAAAAAAATCACAAATTAATTATATTTATGTTTAAATTAATTTAAAAGAGTAAAGCTTAAAAATAATATTACTAAATTAAGTGCCCGTGTGAAATTGAATGTGTAAATAAGAAAATCATTTAAAACATAATTATTTTTATGTACTATAAATAGTTCAAATATAATTTTAAACTAATTATTTATTCTGTAACTTTTTATAAATTGTATTTTAAATTAAGAAGAGTTTGTGTTTTGTGTATTGTTTAAACTAAATTTGTTAAATGACCCGATAGTATGCAGCATTGAATGGTTCACGGGTATTCTCTGTAAACATCATCAAAAGTTAGTTTACTAATTAATTAATTTTTTTAAATATATTTTCGAATAAATAATGTTATTATGCTTATCGATGGTACTATACAGTGCACATTGAACATTCGTCAGAATAGTTCCTTTCAGTTTCTTATTGCCAAATTCTCAACTTTTACAGCATTCCTTAATTGCAACTTACCCAAACACATCTGATCACACTCATCATTATTGGTTCGAATTCAGTGTGTTACCAATTTCACAGCAAATTCCTAAAATTTCATAAAATACCTTATACTCTCAAACATTCCGAATTATATTCATCCGATCTGAAAAAATCTGCTTTTTTTGTTTATTAAAAGATTTTGATTCTGAACGCATCCCGACTGTAGCGCCATTCATGTTTTTAATTAAGATTTAGGCTAAAGCTGAAATATATTCGAGGTAATTAAAGTACTAAATTTTACAATTATTTCTAAAAAAATGTATACGTTTATTCAGCAAAACTAATTAAAGCTAATCTATACAAGTAATCTACTAAATTTAAAATCAGTTTCTTAGATTCACTATTAAGGATTCTACCAACACAGGAATTATCCATTTAAGATTTCATTTCACCCATCACCCCATATAAAAGCTGCTAATTATGGGTACCTTAGCAGATAACTCGTAGTTATATTCAACCGTGTTTTGTATCAAATAATTGTTCAACAAACTTTATTATAATTTAAATGAACTTTAATTAGTTTAACTGAGAGAAACATACCAAAATTTTTAAGTTCTGGTTTACGGTTAAGGTTTAAGATTAATTTTTCGTTTCGTTTCAGCTCCGTTTTCCATATTTTTATACATTTAGGTTTCGATTCGCGATTAAAACCGGCGGTTTAAAAACTCTACATATAAAATTATTATGAAAAAATAGTATACAAATATATAATTAGAAATTGTATTAAAAATTATATAATTAATTAATTAAATATTTTTGCCTAAAATTTTCCTCAGTGTAGTTTTGGTTCGTTTGTCAGTCAAAATATGTTTGAGCAATTGTGTACTGCACAAAATTAATAATGGACTGTTTCTACTTTGCGAGTGGCATTTGGTCTAGTGGATTTTTTTTTTTTTGAAACTATAGAATATGAAAAAAATTCTACTCGTAGTGTAAAATAGTTACCGAAAACGTGAACCGATACCAAATAAAGCTCCTGTTACAGTTACGGATTACTCATAATATTATTATAAGTATATTTCGTTTCCATTTTGGTTTTCAGTTCATAAAAAATAGTTGCTCTTTATGGTTTACGGTTCGTTTCCAGTTTGACTCTCTGGGCTTCACTAAAACCATCTGGCAAGTTCAACTTATTTAAGCTTTAAAGTGTTATTCATAATATTTTCAGAGCATTGACTTTGTTACAGAGATAGTTACTGTTTAATAATTACATTTAGTTATAGAATAATTAGATATTTACAAAGAGTGTTGGGTGAACAAAGTTAAAATAGAAGTAAAACTTGTGAGAAGCATAATTAATTTACTATTAAATATAAACCATATTTTTTGAATACATTAATTTTAACATAAATTTATTCTGATGTTTTATTAAAATTTATCAAAAACATAAATACTGTTTAATCGAGTGGAAATATTATACAAAATCATATAAAAAAAATACCCCCGGAACTATTAACCTTATAATCGAAATAGAAATTTTATTTAATATTTTTCTTTACTAAGAATTTTTATTTATAGTGGCACGTCTGCTCAGTTGTAAGTAAAAGTAAGGCTGTCTTTTTTAATAATGTTGGTAGACATACTATATTTCAATTTAAGTTATAGGGCTTCGGTATAGCAAATTCAATTCAATTGCAAGAAAGCTAAAATTTCTTGTTATATTGGGATATTTATTGACATCAATCACAAATAGGCTCAACCGATTTCATAGTAAACACTAATTTAAAGTTAAGTCAGCTTAATGCGAAATTCATGTACCGCATTGGCATCGAACCCATGACCTAATGAATCACATAACAACACACTAAATAATGACACCGCCGCGTAATCTCAGAATATTCTTATTTAATTATTGATACAAATAAGTAACAAACTTGTAATATTAAAAATTTAATGATAAATCATTCAAAATTGCATTTTGTTATTAATATAATAATGTAAATAAAATAATATGTTAACTAAAATTTTTATTAGATACACTTTCGCTACTGTTTTAAAGATAAAAATGAAAATATGATAAACACATGTCATCTATGAACTCAATAACTGTAAATTATTAAATTATTTATTCTCATTTTTATATTAGATTAGATTAGATTTGATGTTAAGGGAGGACCCATACTAGCCCTAATCCAATGCAGCCATAAGGCTTATTGTGATATCCCTTTTCTAATAATGCGTCACTGCCTAGGCCCGTACTATTGATAAAACAGTACAGCTGCTTGAGTGACATAGACCACGATTCAGAGAGTGTAATTATGTAACTGTAATTATGTGACGTAAGCGTTTTCTCGCTAGCGCCTCGCATTCACATAATATGTGTTCTGCCGTCTCTTCCTCGTTTTCACAGAATCTACACAGTTGGTCTTCTGATAGTCCAAGTCTGTGTAGATGTTTTTCCACTTTCCAGTGTCCTGTAAGGAAGCCTATCAGTGTCCTGACTTTCTTCCTATTCATTCCAAGCATTTCTGCTGCTCGTTTTTTGGATGGGCCAGGTATGAATATTTTTGAGTGTCTCATACCCACTCGCCCATAACAATGGGTTTGTTGGTCTCGTTCAATTTGGTTCTTTTGGAGCGACTTGAGGTGACAGCGTGATACTCCGCAGAATGGCTCTGGCCCTGTGAATATTTCACCTGCTCCTTGTTTCGCCAAAAGGTCCGCTTCTTCATTTCCTTCGAAACCTACGTGAGCTGGAATCCAGGATAGTGTTACCTTGTTTTCCCTCCCTAAGGCTATTAAGGCCTGAAGACAATCCCATACAAGTTTTGATTTGATTTGATATGAGTCCAGTGCTTTAAGAGCGGCCTGGCTATCGGAATATATTGTGATGGATTTGTTGATGTATTTCCTTTTGAGATTTTCATGAATACATAAATCCAGCGCATATATTTCTGCTTGGAAGACCGTGGAGAGAGTGCCTATGTTTTTAGATATTTTATATCTTGGCCTCTTTCCATAAACTCCGGATCCTACTCCTTCCATTGTCTTGGATCCATCAGTATACCATTCTAGTTCTGTTTCTTTTGGTTTTTCTGTTTCCAGGGTCAGTCTGGAAGAATCATTTTGAATGGCTTGGTGAAATTATACCTAGTAATGCAGTGATCTTTAGGCAGGTCTAGGTAAGTAACATTGACTGTTGCTTTCACAATTGCAGGATGACTACCTAAGTTCTGAGAATCTCGATTTTTCAGTGCCCCAGATCTGGCTTCCGCTTCAATTATCACGTGAAGTGGGGCCAGATTTAGCATTACCTCTATGGCAGCTGTTGGTGTTGTTAACATAGCACCAGTTATACCCAGACATGTCACTCTTTGTAGCTTCTCTAGCTTCTTTTGTACATTGATTTGCTGGACTTTCCTCCACCAAACCACTGATGCGTATGTTATTATCCGACGTACGATTGTGAGATACATCCATTCCATCATTTTCGGACTCAGCCCCCATGTTCTTCCACAGATTCTTCTGCAAGTCCATAGCGATAGCTGTGCCTTTTTTACGGTTTTCTCCAGGTGACTATTCCAATTTAGTTTTTTATCCAGGATTACTCCTAGAAACTTTGCCTCGTTGGAGAAATCAATCGTTTCCCCAAAAAGCGTCGGTCGCCTTAAGGAGTTCGTGTTGTGCTTCTTAGTGAATGGTACGATGATAGTTTTAGCAGGGTTAACTGCCAGCTCCTCTTCTTGACACCACTTTTGTACTAAGTTGCAGGCTGTTTGCAGCAGATCCCCTAAAACGTTAGTGTACTTACCCCTTATAACAATCGCAAGATCATCTGCATATCCTTGACAGTCAAAACCCGCCGCATGTAGTTTTACCAGCAGTCTGTCTACTACCAGAGACCACAGTAGTGGTGACAATACTCCCCCTTGTGGGCACCCTCTTGTGGTTGTGGCATTAATTTTTTCATTACCAATGGACATCTCAATGATCCTGCTCTTTAGCATGGATTCTGTCCATAGACAAATTATTTGATTCAACCCATTACCCCGCATAGCTTCAATTACAGAACCATGCAAAGTATTGTTGAACGCCCCTTCAAAATCCATGAAAGCAACTACTACAATTTCTTTAAAGTTAATTGATTCCTCAATTTTCTTCGTTAGGTTGAGTAGTGCAGTTTCAATCGACTTACCGGCCTGATATGCATACTGATGCATACTCGCCCATAACAATGGGTTTGTTGGTCTCGTTCAATTTGGTTCTTTTGGAGCGACTTGAGGTGACAGCGTGATACTCCGCAGAATGGCTCTGGCCCTGTGAATATTTCACCTGCTCCTTGTTTCGCCAAAAGGTCCGCTTCTTCATTTCCTTCGAAACCTACGTGAGCTGGAATCTAGGATAGTGTTACATTGTTTTCCCTCCCTAAGGCTATTAAGGCCTGAAGACAATCCCATACAAGTTTTGATTTGATTTGATATGAGTCCAGTGCTTTAAGAGCGGCCTGGCTATCGGAATATATTGTGATGGATTTGTTGATGTATTTCCTTTTGAGATTTTCATGAATACATAAATCTAGCGCATATATTTCTGCTTGGAAGACCGTGGAGAGAGTGCCTATGTTTTTAGATATTTTATATCTTGGCCTCTTTCCATAAACTCCGGATCCTACTCCTTCCATTGTCTTGGATCCATCAGTATACCATTCTAGTTCTGTTTCTTTTGGTTTTTCTGTTTCCAGGGTCAGTCTGGAAGAATCATTTTGAATGGCTTGGTGAAATTATACCTAGTAATGCAGTGATCTTTAGGCAGGTCTAGGTAAGTAACATTGACTGTTGCTTTCACAATTGCAGGATGACTACCTAAGTTCTGAGAATCTCGATTTTTCAGTGCCCCAGATCTGGCTTCCGCTTCAATTATCACGTGAAGTGGGGCCAGATTTAGCATTACCTCTATGGCAGCTGTTGGTGTTGTTAACATAGCACCAGTTATACCCAGACATGTCACTCTTTGTAGCTTCTCTAGCTTCTTTTGTACATTGATTTGCTGGACTTTCCTCCACCAAACCACTGATGCGTATGTTATTATCCGACGTACGATTGTGAGATACATCCATTCCATCATTTTCGGACTCAGCCCCCATGTTCTTCCACAGATTCTTCTGCAAGTCCATAGCGATAGCTGTGCCTTTTTTACGGTTTTCTCCAGGTGACTATTCCAATTTAGTTTTTTATCCAGGATTACTCCTAGAAACTTTGCCTCATTGGAGAAATCAATCGTTTCCCCAAAAAGCGTCGGTCGCCTTAAGGAGTTCGTGTTGTGCTTCTTAGTGAATGGTACGATGATAGTTTTAGCAGGGTTAACTGCCAGCTCCTCTTCTTGACACCACTTTTGTACTAAGTTGCAGGCTGTTTGCAGCAGATCCCCTAAAACGTTAGTGTACTTACCCCTTATAACAATCGCAAGATCATCTGCATATCCTTGACAGTCAAAACCCGCCGCATGTAGTTTTACCAGCAGTCTGTCTACTACCAGAGACCACAGTAATGGTGACAATACTCTCCCTTGTGGGCACCCTCTTGTGGTTGTGGCATTAATTTTTTCATTACCAATGGACATCTCAATGATCCTGCTCTTTAGCATGGATTCTGTCCATAGACAAATTATTTGATTCAACCCATTACCCCGCATAGCTTCAATTACAGAACCATGCAAAGTATTGTTGAACGCCCCTTCAATATCCATGAAAGCAACTACTACAATTTCTTTAAAGTTAATTGATTCCTCAATTTTCTTCGTTAGGTTGAGTAGTGCAGTTTCAATCGACTTACCGGCCTGATATGCATACTGATGCTTGTGTAGAGGATTCTCTATTAGTGCTGTCTCTCTAATGAACCTCTCGATCACTTTTTCCATCGTTTTGAGTATGAACGATGATAGGCTGATGGGACGTAGCATTTTCGGATCTCCATCATTCGCCTTATTAGCTTTTGGAATGAAAGCCACTCTGACCTTCGTCCAAGAGCTAGGTATGTGTCCCCATACCAAACTTGCTCGAAATAGTCTAGTCAGGATGGGTGCAATAACTTCTTTACCTTCTTGAAGAAGCGCAGGGAATATTCCATCAGGTCCTGCTGATTTAAAGGGCTTAAATGATTTTAACGCCCACTTTACACTTCCTGGCTGATCACCTTAGAGGCGAATCTCCACTCGTTCCTATCCTGTCTAAGACCTATAGATTGAGGGTTTCCTACCTGGTCGTGTTCGTTGATCCTGTTGGATCCAGGAAAGTGAGCTAGCAACAGTAGTTCCAGCGTTTCTTCCTTTGTTTGCGTGTATTTTCCGTTGGCTTTTTTAAGGAAACCAATGGTTCCAGGTGTTTCATTAGAGAGAACCTTATGGATTCTAGCTGCCGCAGGCAATTCATTGATACCTTCGCAGAAGTTCCTAAATGATTCTCTTTTCGCCTTCCTGATTTCACGGTTATATTCTGTTAAGGCTTCTGAGTATTTTCCCCATTCTACGGATGATTTGTTCTTAGCCTTATTGAAAAGCTTTCTCGCCTTCTTCCTGAGGTCAGAAAGATTGTTGTTCCACCATGATACCTGTCTATTGCTACATTTATTGCGTATAGGACAGGAATATTCAAACGATTCTATTATTGCTTCGCGAGTAATGTCCGCCGCATTTTCAAGATCGTTCACAGTTCTTACCCTATTCGGTACCGCTTTAAGTTTTTCCTCAAGTGTCTCCCTATAGGAGACCCAGTTGGTCCTCTTTTTGGGACGGTACTCTGTACGCATCCGCGCTAAATCAATAAGTTCAAACCTGATGTGTCTGTGGTCTGAACAAGATGGCTCGCTAGAGACGTGCCAGTTTATAATTCTGTTTTGCAGAAAAGGACTTGCTATAGTTAGGTCTAGCACCTCCCCTCTTATCCTATTGATAAAAGTGGGTTCTTTGCCAGAGTAAACTACATTTAAATTATTACTAACTATAAAATCAAGTAATGACTCACCTCTGCTGTTATTGTCCGTACTACCCCAATTAATATGATGAGCGTTGGTGTCACATCCAACCAACACCTGCAGCTTCTTATTTTCCGCATAGGTAAGCAGGCTTTCTAATACAGCGGGTGGACATTGTTGATCAGCAGCAAAATAGGCAGAGCACACTATTACGCCTTGCCCATTTCCCTGAAGGTCAACAATTGCTGCAACTACATCATCCAGGCAGAATTCTGTAATTGGAACAAAATTAACATTTTTGTTAAAGAGAATACAAGCCCGGGGCCTTTTAGCCATAGGACCATACAATAACTTACCACCAGAGTTACCTAATCCACAAATCTTTTTACCTATGATCCAAGGTTCTTGAATTAGTGCAATTCTGATGTCTTCTTCATTAAATCTGCAACTTAGAACCGCTGAGGCAGCTTTGGCATGTTGCAGATTTCCCTGGATGATGGCCGATGTATCCATCATCACTTCCTTCTTGAGGTAGGGGGGACGACGTTCGTCCTCCCTATCCCTTCTAACAGTCGGTTTATCCTCCCTTCTGCTGCCACTCTTCTTTTCTCCGACTCTGCCAGCCACTCCTCTCTCGTGAGTAGTTAGAATATGTATGTTCTACGGCAAATGAGCAAGCAAAAAAATGAGCAAGAATGAGCAGCCCATACAAAATCAGTGAAAAATCGCGAACTTTTTGGTAAAAATGCTGCTCAATGAGCAAGAAATAATGAGCAGGGGAAAAAAAACAGAAATTTTTTGAATTTTAAAAATTATTTGTATTTTGAAATTATTTTTTTTTATATAAAACAAATTAATTATAACTTCATTAAAAAATAATTAAAAATCCATAATTTTTATGTGTGGTATTGATGTCCCACATCTATTGCAGCTTCCATACTTTGTTCTCCATGCTACTAACTCCTTCAACGCCTCTTCCAGGTTCAGGTATGGTCCGATTGATCTATATTTATTTTGTGATATATTCCAGACATCGGTTGTTAACATTTTACATTTCGGACAAATGATCTTTAAGTCCTCTAGTACCACAAAAAAATCCGCTTCAACTAAATATTCAGACATTTTTTCAAAACTGTTTAAATAAGAATAACTTACATTTATATAGAGTTTTCCTTTTATACTTTTATGATATTATTAATCAAGTAAACGTAAAATGCAACATATCTTATTTATTTCTAAAACTTTTTCCCATAATAGTAGTATTTAGCTTTTAATTTTTTGTACTGATTTTATAATAATGCGAAATCACCAAAAATTAAAACCTTATTACATACTACATATTATTATGAGAATTTTTTTTAGAAATACGATATATATTGGATTTTTTTTTATGTTTACTTAAATTAATTAATAATATCATATAAAGTATAAAAAAGAATTGTATTAGCAATTATTTATATTAAAATTTTTGCATTAATTAGCTAATTCATTTTCAAAAATTATTGAATTACAATTATTATAAAATCAGTAAAAAAAATTAAAAGTTAAATATTACTATTATGGGAAAAAGTTTTAGATGTTGCATTTTTACGTTTACTTAATTAATAATATCATAAAAGTATAAAAGGAAAACTCAAATATTTAAATTGTTAATAGTGTTTCTGATTTTTATCGAGGCTATTTCATAAGTGTTTGGTTTTTTTTTTCTAAATATACATATAGTGTTAAAATGAATTCTTTGTGCTCTATTTGCGGTAAATTTTTTACCAAAAAGTATAATTTAGATATCCATGTTAACAGTACACATAAAAAAAAAAAAAAAATTTGATTGTGCTATTTGTCAAAAAACTTTTAATCGGTCATCTAATTTAAAACGGCATATGAAAATTCATCAAAAAAAAAAAATGTAAATTCTTCAAATTTGCAAATAAATAAAAATGGTGATTGTGAATTTGAAAGAGAAAATTCAGAGTTATTAACTGAACCATCACCACCAAAAAAACAAAAACTGAATGATATACAGTCAACATCCAATAATTCTAGATTTTGTGAAGGTTGTAAAATTAATGTTTCAATAAAATATTGGAATTATCATATAAGAACAAACGAGCATAAAACAAAAATCTCAATTTCTATTGGAGATCGTTTGAAATATATTAAAGAAGGATTCGCTGGAAGAATAATAACATTTATCTGTGAAAATGTTGATAAAAATATTTTGTTAGTAAAAGAATTTCTCGCTAGTGTGAAAAACGAGTTAACTGCAAAAATTAAAGAGATTTTAAAATTACATAAGCTGGTTAAATTTAATATGGAAATATTTGCTAAATACGTAAAGCCGCACAAGCAAGATAATGATGAAGAAATAGTAAATATGATTAGTATTAAAAGTTTTAATACAAAAATGGTAATTCTTCAATATGAAAACGATATTGACACCATATATGAAGATATGACTGAAAAGATTTCATCTCAATCAGAAGAGTTTCAAGAGAAAGATAGCGGTTGGAGTATTGCTGAAATTTCTCATGTTGAAGTAAATATTGCGAAATATTCCCCGTTAAAAGGAACTAGTTACATAAACCTTCCAAAATCCATCAAAGATAGAAAGGCTTGTCTAAATATAAAAAACAGTGATGTATATTGTTTGAAGTGGTGTTTAATAGCTGCTTTGAAAAATGTACTACCCAATAACCCAGCTAGATGCTCTGAATATCAAATTGAAAACATTGACGATAATTTTATAATTTTATCAAATTCTAAGGTATCAGAGTTGAACTTTGGCGATATGGAGTTTCCAGTCAACATTTCAGAAATAAGAAAAATTGAAGAATTAAATCATACAATAAGTATAAACGTTTATGGTCTAGATTAGATGTAGGTGTAGAAAACAAAATACAAGTAGTAGGTCCATATTATCATACCAGCGAAAAAAAAGAAAATCACGTTAATTTATTGGTGGTACAAGAAGAAGATAAATACCATTTTGTATGGATAAAAAATTTGTCTCGCTTAATCAGAAGTCAATTAACAGAACATACGGAAGCAGTAATATTATGTACAAAATGTCTACTACATTTTTGTAATCAACAGTTATTGGACGAACATGAAATTAATTGTTCTAAAATAGTTACATCTTTACCATCAAAAGATGATAATATTTTAGCTTTTAAAAATTATAAAAAAAAAATGGAAGTGCCATTTGTTATATATGCTGATTTAGAAAGTATGCTGGAAAAAATTTCTACATGTATCAACAATCCGAATTCATCATCAACAGCAAAAACAAGGCTACATATACCAATTGCTTTTGCATATTATATAAAATGTTCATTTGATCCCAGTCTTAACAAGTATATGGAGTTTACAGGTTAAATATTATTAATTTTTGCCTATATTTTTTTTAAAAAAAAAATAACACTTTTTCTAATATTTAGGACAAAACTGTGCTCAAGAGTTTATATCTTCGTTAGTAAGTGAATGTAAGCAGCTATATATAAATTATATAACAAAAGTGGTGCCAATGGAATTATTAACAGCCGAAGAAAACATCTATCAAAAAACAGAGGCAAAATGTCATATTTGTGAGAATGTTTTTTTGCCTGAGGACATTAGAGTGAGAGATCATTGCCATTTTACAGGTAAATACCGTGGACCAGCACACAAACAGTGTAATATTGAATATAAAGTTCCTAATTTTTTCCCGGTTTATTTTCATAATTTTTCGGGGTATGATTGTCACTTACTTTTTAAAGAACTTAATTCAATACAAGGAAATATAAATGTTATACCTCTTAATAAAGAATTGTATATTTCTTTAACAAAAAACATATATATAGACAATAAGCGTAGGTTTTTTTTAAGATTTTTAGATTCTTCTAGATTTATGCAATGTAGTTTAGAGACTCTAGTTCAAAATTTAGATAAAGATCATTTGCTAGAAATAAAAAAGTATTTTTCACCTGAAAAACTTGTAATGTTGCAAAGGAAAGGAGTTTTTCCTTATAGTTATATTGATTCTTGGGAAAAACTGAATGAAACTGCACTACCACAACAAATTAATTTTTATAACGACTTGACAGATACACACTGTACTGACGAAGACTATGACCATGCTAAAAAAACTTGGGTAGAATTAGAATGCCAAACCATGTGGGATTATTTGAAATTATATTTGAAGACAGACGTTTTATTACTTGCGGATGTATTTGAAAATTTTCGAAGAATATGTAAAAAAAATTTATAATTTAGAAGCTTCTCACTTTTATACCGCTCCAGGATTGGCCTGGGAAGCAATGTTAAAATATACAAAAATCAATTTAGAGCTTCTCACTGATATTGATAAATACAAATTTTTCAAGGAGGGTATTCGGGGTGGGATTAGCCAATGTTCTTTAAGACATTCCAAAGCTTCTAATAAATATATGGAAGACTATGACCCCAATTTACCCTCAAAATACATTATGTATCTCGATGCTAATAATTTATATGGGTGGGCAATGTCCCAATCTCTACCATATGGTGATTTTAAATGGGTAGACCCGCCATTAGATATTAATATGATTTCATCTGACTCAGAAATTGGATACATTCTTGAGGTAGATTTGGAATATCCATATAGTTTACATGATATGCATAATGACTTACCTTTTTGTTGTGAAAGGAAAAAACCTCCTTTGAGTAAAACTGAGAAATTAATTTTAGATTTAAATGATAAAAAAAATTATATAATGCGCCTGGTACACAATGACCAATTTTAGCTACTAAAAATAGAATAGGATATAAAATGTATTTATGTAGAGGTGCGATAGAGAGAGCAATGTCGTCCAAAAAAAAATTCCCCTTTTTTTTAGACGTCCAAATTCCGAAATGGGTTTTCCGAATTCGGATTTAGACGTCCAATTATAGCATAAGACGACCTATCTCGTCTTATGCTATAATTAGACATCCGAAAATGATATTTTATACTTGGGGAATATATAAAATATATATTTTTTATGGCAATTGACATTTTGAAAATATTAATTTTATTTTATTTAAAAAGTAAAAAGTTTTTTTTTTTTTGTGTATGAAGAATGAAGATAAAATATATATAAAAAAGCTGCTAACTAGGGGGAGCAGATAATTCGTAGTATGTTAACAGTGCTTTGTTCAAAATTGCTCATCTTTATTATTTATTGATTTAAAAATTAATAATTTTATATTTTTATTTCTTTTATATTAAATTATAAAGAAAATAATAAATAATATAATTAAAATAACTATAAGTATAAATATGCGTAATTACGAATCCAACCTATGTACCAAATTTAATTGAAAACTGATAATAATTACTATATGGTGTAGAACATATGAAATATTCTTTGGAAACTAAGTTGCTCATATATTAGTTTCCCATGAAAACAATCAAAAATTAAATTAAGAAATATTCCCATAATGGCCTGCTGTTAGCCCGGATTTAAATCCGATGGAAAACCTATGGACCATTCTTAGCAAGGAAGTTTCATCTTTCAAGAAGAATGGGTAAACATTGATATTTCTATTCTTCAATCACTCATCAATTCAATGCCACGTCGACTGATGGATGTTATTAACAACAAGGGAAGTCATACAAGCTATTAAAATATATGTTACTTATTATAATTATTTTATCAATGAATAAAATAAATTAATTTTAATTTTTGTTCTATATAAGTGTTTCCTTTGACTAATGAGAATAAATTGCAATAAATAAACATATAGGTACAATAAAAATTGACTGCACCGTAATCTGTATCCACTTTTTATTGGCAAATGTTCTGATGCAAATAAAAATAAAGTAAGAGTTTCCTTATAAAATAAAACCAAAAAAATGTATTGTCCTATATAGCTATTTCGCAAAGCATAGCAATTTTTGTACTAAGATTAATTTTCAGTTTTCACTTTTTTACTTTTTAATTAATGTAAAAATAATATAATAGAAAATACAAACAAATTTTATAATTTTGTAGGCTAGGATTTTTTCGGAGTTTTCAGAATGTCAAATAGTTCCTATAATTTTTATAGTTCCCACCTAAAAATTAAGGATTTTCTATCTCATTCTTTCGTAAACAAAAATCTTACTTGCTATCTCTTTTTATTTTTACTAAAATAAAAAAATTAGTCATTGTGTACGTCGTCCTTAATTCATTATCGAAATCTTCAGCAATGTTTAAAAAATGGATTAAAATTAAGAAAAATTCATAAAGTTCTCCAGTTTAAACAATCAAATTGGTTGCAAAAGTATATTAATCTTAATACCCACTATAGATCTCTTGCAAAAAATTCCTTCGAAAAAGACTTTTTCAAACTTATGAATAATGCCGTATACGGAAAAACAATGGAGAACGTGGATAAAAGAAAAGACATTAGAATTGCAGATTGTTGGGAGAGTAGACGTAGACATTTAGGGGCAAGAGCTCTAATAGCTAAACCCAACTTCCACAGTATTTCTGTATTTACTGATGATTTATCCGCTGTTCAATTAAACGTCGTTAATATTAAATATGACAAACCAATATATCTAGGGTTTACTGTGTTAGAGCTATCAAAGCTTCATATGTATGACTTCCATTATGGATATATGAAAAAGAAATACGATGACAAAATAATTTTAAATTACATGGACACAGATTCATTTATTTATACGATTTCAACAGACAATTTTTATGACGATATTCGGGAAGACGTTTTACAAACCGACCCTAAAAAACTTATTTTTGACACGTCCGACTATGAACAAAATAATCCTTACAATTTCCCTTTAGTAAATAAAAAAAAATTAGGGTTATTTAAAGACGAACTAAATGGAAAAATAATAAAGGGATTTATAGGTTTAAAATCGAAAATGTATTTTGTTGATTGTGTTAATGGAAAAACAATAAAAAGAGCCAAAGGTGTTAAAAAAAATATGGTAAAAAATTTGGATATAGAAAAGTATAAAAATGCATTGTTTAATAATAAAACTTTATATTGTACTATGCAATTGTTTAGATCTGAACTCCATAATATATACACAACAACTTTAAATAAAATAGCCTTAAACGCAAGCGATAACAAACGATATATATTAAGATTAAGTGATGGTATAAATACTTATGCTTGGGGTCATTATGGCATAGAATATGATTAAACGAAATTAAATTATGTAAAAAATTAATTATTGGATAAATTAAATTTAAGTTCAGCAACATTAAATTAGCAATAATTTTTTTAACTTAAAATTACAAAACAAAAAAATGTTTTTATGAATACAATTTAACTATATACATAGATAATTTTAAAATATTATTTCTTAAATTTTTATAATTTTTAACAAAAAAACAGATTAATAAATCTAAGAATATTTGGAAAAAACTTTTGTAAAAAAAATTAATATATGTATTTATAAATAATTAAATAAAAGTAAATGTTTATAATAATATAGCATTTTTATTAATCCATGTATTGTGTATTTTATCAAAACCTAGCCATTTCACAAATACCTTATCACCTTTTCGTTTTATAACTTTTTCTACTAAATATGCGTGCGGATTTTGTACAGGTGTGATTTCTTGCTCATAAAAACCTCCATGTATTGGGTTATTTTTATAATCTTTTAACATGTAAGTAACAGGATTTGTATTATTTACTTTTGAAATTTGAAAATTTTCGGTCGAAAAATTTGGTTCATAACCTTTTTGAAAAACTCCTTTGTATTTAGTTATTCTCACAAAATCATTTTTTTTTAAATTTTCCTATTCGAAATATTTTTATTCGATTATATGCAGTTTTAAGCAAATATTTTTCGTTTTTTCTGTTTGAAGCATCACTGGGTTTCATTTTTATAGTTCGATGGACTGTGTTGTTGTACTTATTTAGCAATTCCTGTAAAATAGATATCCACTTATAGTTTCCTTGCAAACTAAATTGGCGCCACATAAGATTTTTCAATGTTCTATTGAATCTTTCACAAATTGATGCTTTTAAATCTGAGTATGTATGATAATGATTAATTTTATATTTTATCATAAGCTTTTTAAAATTGTTATTAAAAAACTCCTTGCCCTGATCTGATTGTATATTTTTAGGAGTTTTACCAGCTTGAGCAAAAATCGTTGACATAGCATCTACTACTTCAGAAGAACTTTTAGATTTTAAGGGTTCTGCATATGCATATTTTGAAAAAATATCGATAACAGTCAATAAATATTTATAATTTTTATTTAATTTTTTGTAGGGGATCATTTCTACCAAATCAATTTGCCATGTATCATTTATACCTTTCTGAACGACTTTTCTTCGAGGAAATTTTTTTCTAGGTGATTTGTGCAACTCTTTAACAATTTGTTGTTTTATGAGAGACATATTTCAGAGAGTAATGGAAAGAGCGATTCTTTATAATTAAAAAATATTTCGAGCGACATGGGCTTAAATATCTTTTCCTTACTAGTTGTGTGTTAGTAGCATAGCCTCGTAATAAAATACATTATTCTCAGTCATATTCGACCATTCACACTGATTTGTAGTCTCGTTTAAAAAAAAAAAATGAAATATAATCGTCAATCTACAGTTTTCATCGATTTCCAATATTTGCAGGGAAATTATTCGCAAATATTTGTTAAAGAACTTTGTTATATGTTTGCTACTTCCATCAAACCAAATTGTATTTTATTCAAGCCACCATTTGCTGAAGAAGAACTAAGTATGAAAAGTTGTCAGCAAAACGATTATTGTCTGCAGCATATTAATGGGTTAAATTGGAAAAACGGTGACTCTGAATATCTCACACTTTCATCAATATTAAGTGCTCTTAATGGTTACACAATTATTGTGGTCGGACATCAGAAAAAACTTTTTCTACAAAAATACATCAAATCCGAAATAATAGATATATAAATGAAGAGTTGAATCTGCAAAAAAGCTTTAATTATGAAACTGAATGCCAAAATCATACATGGAAGCAATGGGAGCCTTGCACGAGATGTGCCATCAATAATGTTTTTAAAATCTTTTCACATATGGAAAAAACATCTATGCTTTACTAATTTCCAAAATGTTATTTTTTTTTACACAAATAAAATATATTTATGTACTTATTTAAAAATAAATGAAAATAAATCAATTTCTTTCCAATTTTTTATTTATATAAGAATATTTAATGGCGCGATCGCGGCGTGGCGCGGGAGGGGTCGCCCGGGGGGTTCCGCGGGGAGCCGGCGCGGCCTTGCCAAGATATCTGAAAATTAACAATAAGCCCTAAATTTTAAATAAAAAACTATTGTCTTAATAATATATATATATATTTATTTAGTTATTAATATTGAATTACAATTAAAAAAAAAAAATCTTAATATCTAGTTCAAAAAAATGGTATACATAATTCAGTTAAGCATTTTTTTTTTAATTTATTTTGCAACAAAATTGGAATTTCATAAAATAGACGTGAGTAATTGCATTGAATAATCTGTAAATTCATGGGTATATAAAAATCTTCTTGACCAAGTTTATTTACATTCTTTTCTATACATTTATTTATATATTTTGTGATATACTCATTCAGACTTGGTGTAGCATAGCTATACGATTTTGCAACTGCTTGTATTAAATCAACTATATTGATGAAATATTCATATTCTTCCTGTTTAATATAAAACATTTTCTTGTTTTCAACTTTCCCAAATTTTAAAAACAAGCCTTTCCTCGGCGAGATTTCGTAGTGATTTCGATATTTGGCGTAATGTTCAATCCAGTCTTGGTACCCAATTTCAATTACATTCTTTCCAGTACGATGAAAAATCACCAGTGGTTTATAATTTTCAATATCAAAACCAATACAAATTTTACAAGTGTGATTTTCGTTTAAGAAATATATTATATGACAGCAGCAGATTTTTTGCAATTTTTGTATTGTTGTTTTTATGTTTAATTATTTTATTTTTTTTTGCATCGGCAATCATTTTATTAAAATCTTTTCCCATCACTTTTTTGGAATACTTCAACTTCGTTAACACAAATCGATACTAAAATCTAATTGGTTTGCAGTGCAACATTTTTTATAATGCAACATTTGAATGCAACATTTTTTATAAATATTGTTTTTGCAATGAAATATGAATTT
This sequence comes from Rhamphomyia laevipes, assembly GCA_963920725.1. Classification (NCBI taxonomy): domain Eukaryota; kingdom Metazoa; phylum Arthropoda; class Insecta; order Diptera; family Empididae; genus Rhamphomyia; species Rhamphomyia laevipes. Next base: position 36,155,423 of record OY987256.1, read on the forward strand.
AAAAAATTGTTTGACGAGTTTATCGTTTTTAGCATAATTAGTGTTGTCGAAATTCTTCAAAAACTCTTTCATACTCTGTCCAAAAGATCTGAACCATAAAAATACACAGCAATATTGACCACATACAGTAGAAAAGCTGCTTTGTAATCTCTTTTTATTATATATATAGCTCTTAAAGTTTTTTATAAGAAAGTTTAAAAACTGCTTTTTTTGTGGTCTTCTACCATATGAATCGAAAAATTCAGGATATCCTTTTTTTGGCAAGAAAATGCCCACCCAATGTTCTCCAGGCTCAGAAGACAAATCAGTATTAATAACTAATATTGCAGGTCGTTTTTTAAAATTTGGAATTTTGTCGAGAGAATAGACACCTTTGAAGTATTTATTTGTATGTTCATTACAATTGAGTACTTTTGAAATTTCTAAAGTATTCATTTTTTTTTTGTGTTTATTGTTGTTGTGTCTGAACTTCGTCTTCTTTCTCGAATGTTGTATGTTAATTAATGTTAATAGGAAATTATTTAATCTATTTATAGATTGGTGTAAATATTGCGATTTTTGTCTATTTGTAAGGATGAATCAAATTCACCATAAACAATGCATGTTATTGTTGATGTTAATGGTTTAGAAAACTTTCCTTCAATTCTCACAGTGCCTTGGTTTAACAAATTTTGGCATAAATTATTACTTCCTGAAGCATCAGGCGTAAGATCAAAGCATAAAAGAAAATATCCCTTTTCAAACATTGACATAGTTATTTGGTGTCCTCTATCATCATGATGAATTCCAGTTCCACTAAATAGCGTATGGTATGCTCTTGTATTTGTATGATTTTTTTCAGTAAAATTTGTTTCTATTGCTTAATTTGGTACTTGAACTCCGTTTACATAAAGCACAAATTGCGACAAATTAAATGGTTGAAAATTAAATGGATTTTTCGAACGCTTTCCAGAATAAGCATCATTTTCACACATGCAAAAAATTATTGTATTTGGTAGTTGGCCAATAAAAACATTGTCTAAAGATATGTTGGTATTGTTTGCCGGTATTGTAAAAGTTTTTATTTCTACACGTTTATAATGATATTTAGCATTTGATTTTTCTAAAACGGTGTTATGTGCTAATAATATGCTTGGATTAATTGTAACGTGCTTCATAAATAAGTGTAGCTTCTACAATTTTTAACTGGCACTTGTCGGTTTCGTTAGCAAAAAAGTAAAAATCTGGTTTTTCCAAAGTTAGTAAAACTCTAACATCAACATTATTTATTAATAACGTAGGTTGATTGAACATATGTACGTGTAGTTTTCCCATTAATTCTACAACAGCACTATTTTCATATTTTGTTTTTCGTTTGTTTGCACCAGTATTATCGATATTTTCAGCATTTGGATAATCAAGAAACCATCCAGAGCATTCTAAATGTGTGTCTGCTGCATCCTTACCATAATTTAATAGAGATTCTATATATGCTCTATAATGGTAATTACTATCTGATGGGGTAATATTTTTTCCGTTCAACTGTACATTACATTGTTTTATAAGAGAATGTAACAAATTATTGACAACGCCAGGTTGTGTTATTGATATTTCATTAGGTGGATTACCAGTTTTATCATTATTCCAATGAGAGCCATCTTTCTTTAATATTTGTACTTTAAATTTTATATATGTGGAAGACAAATCTCTGTATGTATCTCCATGACCTAATGATACAAATTCAATTATTGACGCCGAATCAAGAGAAGCTATAGGATTATATGCTACTTCTTCTGATTTTAAAATGCTCGTTTGTATAGGTGGTGATTTAAAAATATCAAGTTCTGATCTCATACACTCTTTCATATTTTATTTTAATCAAAAATATCACCTACACGTTGGAGTTTATTATTTTTTTTAATTGTTTTTTTTCTTGCGCAGATTATTAGATGCTTTAATAATCCTACGTTTAGCTGGTAGTAATGCAGGTAAATGAAAATTTTCCGAGTTTAGTCGGCGTTTTATAGCATTTTTTCGACCTCCAGATCCATACATATCATATAATTTTTGAATGGTGCCACGCCTAATATTTTTTAAAGCTTGTACACCTTTGTCTTGAAAAACTTCTTTTGGGTTAGATCCTTTTGAAATATCAGATAAAGCTTCGACGCCACTTGACAGAGCTTCTTTTTTTAGAATATCTATTCCAGAGGAAACAATTGGTCTTAGGTATCTATATAGCCCGCCAAAAAAACTTCCTATTCCCCTACCACATTGAATTTTACTTTTTGAGCGGTATATGGCACCAATATCTTCATAATTTCCACCAGTTTGCTCTAAATAATACTTTATGTATTGACGCTCCATCATGTTTTCGTGTATTGAATAGTTAGAATTTTTAGCATCAATATTTATATTTTTTGAGTGATTTCATGTTCTTTCATAAAATGCAAAACAATTTTTGTTGGTGTTTCACTAGAAGCAAAGTTTATTTTTTCGCCATATTTATCCGTAATTATAATAGAAATATTATCAAAATGAGATTTTTCAACACTAAAATAATGAATCTTGGAAAATTCTCTAATTTCTTTTTTAGAACTATCTGAAGTTTCTACAATTCTTAAACACCTTACTTTACTGTCTCCATAAAATTGTGGTTTTATTAAATCAGTATATATAAAGTAAAGTGCAGGTTGTTGTGATGACGAATTGTCTAATTCATTAAAAAAAACCTCAGCTAGTCCTACTTTCCATCTTGTGTTTCTTAAATCAATATGCTGATGAATTTTATTTGTAAATTTTGTTAGTCTATTTTCAGGATAAAAGTTGAGTGACGAATCGCTCAATAAGGTGATATGAAATTCTTTCTCAAGATCCATTTTTAATTATAGGGTATCCAATTTACACCCTCTGTTGTTATTGTGCTTTTACTTTTAGCTTTTTTTCTAATTGGGAAATTTAATTTTAATTGTACGTCAGCAGATTTTTTTTTTGATGATGAGCGAAGTTTTTTTCTTGCTGGCTTACTATCTGATATTTCTGGTTTGTCAAATATTGGAACGCTTATGACATCTCCTTTATCTGACTCAAACATACGTAATTCTTTGCTATTTATAGATTTTCTTTCCTTTAAACGGGCTCCTGAGCTAGCAACTGATAAAGCTCTTTCCCGGATTTCATCATCGTCATCATAACCACCAATATCAATATCACTATTTTCATTAACAACAATAGGCAAAAAACCGTAATTATCATTATTTGTTTTTGATGGGGAATATTCATGAAAAACTTCATCATCTTCGTCATAATCATTTATCTGTGTTCCCACATTTTTATTTTTATTTTATTTTTTATTTTATTTTCTTGTCAAAAAAAGACAACAACTTAAAAATACATACATAATTATAACAAAATATTACAAAAAAAACAATATAGTATATATATTTCAATTATACATAGTCTGAAAATAACCTAAATAAAATTTATTTTTACAGTTTACAACTTTTTATTTTTTTTTTAAATATATTAACTAAAATTTAATTAAGAAAAAAATTTAATTATTCTGCCCTTAAAAGTATCCCGCGATAAGTTAGCATCGTATAAGTGATAGAACTTGTTGAAAGCTTTAGCACATCGATTAAAAGGTTCATTATTTGCATATGTGGTATTATGGCTATGTTCAATTAAATATTTAGTGTGCCTTAAACTTCTAACATTATTATTCAACTGAATTTTTGAACATAGCGAAGTTGAATTAATATTTTTATGCAATAGATCGAAGGCATAAAGAGCTTCAGCAAGCACTCGTCTATTTTTTAAAGACATTAAATTAATTTCTTTGAGTCTTAATGAATAAGATGGAAGGGTGAAAGTATCATCATTTTGATAATTATAACGGTTTCTCAAAGAAAATAACAGAAATTGCTTTTGAATAGACTCAATTTTATCAATATCACATTGAAAATGTGGAGCCCAAATAGTATGGCAGTATTCTATAATTGGTCTGACCAAGCTGCAGTAAATACTTCTAGTAACAAAAGGATCATCGAATTCTTTAGCCCTTCTCTTAACAAAACCTAAAATTCGTTTACTATGAGAACACACTTTGTCAAATTGGTGCTTAAATGTGAGTTTTTCGTCGAAATGTACTCCAAGATCTTTTACAACATTTTTATTCTCAATAATATTTGAGTTAATATTATAGTTATATGTTGTAAGAGATTTTTTTCTACTAAAATTAATAGAAAAACATTTATTGACATTAAGGAGCATACCATTTTTCGAGCACCAATTACTTAAAGTGTTGACACTATTTTGTAAAACTAAGCAGTCAGTGTAGTCTTTGATACACTTGTATAGTTTTAGATCATCAGCATAAAAATAAAAATAAATATTAATTAATAATAACGATAAATCATTAATAAATAATATAAATAGAAGTGGACCAAGATGGCTACCTTGGGGAACACCTGAGCTGACAATTATGTTACGCGAAAAAATGTTGTTAAATTTGACAAACTGTGTTCTTGACGACAGATACGATTTAATCCAGGCTAAAATTGATCCAGATATACCGTATTTTTCAAGTTTAAAAATTAATAGATTGTGGTCAACTCTATCAAAGGCTTTACTGAAATCAGTGTAAATGGAATCAACTTGAAAACCTTTCTCCATTGATTTCAGGATAAAACTAGTATAGTCTGAAAGGTTAGTCACAGTAGATTTACCTTTGACAAAACCGTGCTGATGCTCGTTAATTATATCCTTCAAAAAAACGTACATTTTATCAGTTACTAGCTTTTCAAATAACTTAGGAATGCATGAAAGAATAGCTATACCACGGTAGTTATCAATATCACAATTTTGAAGTACTGTTTTTCTAAATTTAGGATTAGAATTTTTTAATACATGCAGAATATGCTGGTTTGTTTTCAATCGTTTCATTATGTTGGCATAAATTTTTATCTTGTAGTTGTTTTCGAGTACAATAACACACAGTAAAATATTTGTTGAATATTTTAGATCTAAATCTAAAAATATCGTTGATATCTTGTGTTAAATAAGGCGAAGATGTTGCATCATTATATACTCTTATAAATTCCCTGGTATTTTCTGGAAATATTTGACGTGCCAGCGGCATTATTTGGGATTTGTCTCGAGGATTTTTGAATAAAACTAAATATTTACAGTTCAAGGAAATATCTCTTGAAAATTTTCCTTGATGAAATACATTTTGATTTACTAGAATAATAGAGAGATTACGATGATGTGATCCCTTGGTGAATAATTCACACACCTTTGCGTTATAAGCATCTAGCATTAAATCATCCAAAATTATTAAAATGGGAACATTCATCTGGAACACCATTAATATATTCTATGTTTGAAAAATTTAATTTCTTTGGTAAGGCATTTGTTTCATTATTACACCAAATAATTTTTTGTATTGGTTTATCGATTAATAAATCAATATTTATAATTAAATTTGATATAAATGTTGTTTTTCCACAACCTGATGGTCCTGACACCATCATAGTAAATGGGTGTTCAAACCTGATCATAATCAAAATATTTCTAACAAAATTATGGATAATGTGGTTTATATATAGACAAAAAAATTGTTTATATATGTTAAAAAAATTAAGAAAACACATGTATTTGAAATAAGATTTTTTTTTTTTTTATTTATTTATATTTTTTTTATTTTATTGCACATTACAATATATTGTATTTTTGATTATATAATAATATCATCTTCTTCTTCAGATATATAGTTTAACTCTTCCGATGTTTCTCCTTCGCAGTAGAATTCTAAATCTGGAACATTTAATATTTCACCTGTACTTAATAATTCTTCTGTGCTGCCGATGAATTTCATATATAATATTACATCTAATGAGCTTCCTCTCAAATTAAATTCAGACATTATCGGCTTAACCATTCTCTTAGGTAAAAAATATGAATATTTGCTGTTGATAATTGCCACAATCTGATCTCCGAATTGATTTGTAGTTACATGCTTAAGATTCGAAATTTTGTAAATTTTATCTTTGATTAAATTTTCTGATTTAATTGATTTCATAAAATTTGTCTTTTTATATTTTCTTAAAATTTGACAAATTTTTTTGCTATTCTCCATTATAAATTTAACTTTTATTGCTTTCTTTTGAAACGGTATAATAATAATAAATGCAAATATGACTTCACTGCTGCTTTTATAGCGATACTAAAGTATTTATTTGTAATTGGAAATGTATAAAATTACTTTTAGTGATTTCACAATAATTATTATAATTCAATAATATATGGAAAATAAATATACATATCTTTTTAAATCAAAAGTTTCAAATTACACGAACCTGTCCAGACAAGCTTATGCATTTTTTTTCCGCCCGCTTATAATTTTTTTTTAATTTAATTGCTAAAAGAATTCTTTCTCACGATAAAAAGAAAGTATCATATTACAAATACAACATATTCAAAATACAAATAATTTTTAAAATTCAATAAACTTCTGACCTTGAAATAACTAAAAACCAAACTTCACAATATTTCGCTTCTAGCCTCATTTGTCCTAGAACATACATACATTTTTTTTCGCCTCATTTTCTTTTCCCCTGCTCATTATTTCTTGCTCATTGAGCAGCATTTTTACCAAAAAGTTCGCGATTTTTCACTGATTTTGTATGGGCTGCTCATTCTTGCTCATTTTTTTGCTTGCTCATTTGCCGTAGAACATACATATTCTAACTACTCTCGTGGCCGATCCAACCCTGACGTTGGTCTTCTTGCTCCATGGTGTGATGATCTGCGTTCTTCACCATGATGCGATCTTCCCGCCTGCAATGGTGGTCTGAATGAAAGCATTAAGCTGTCGATTGTTTTATCACCATGCTTTGGTTCAGGTAGCGGCTTTTCAACCACCTGAGTCAAAGCTTTACTCGTGGACGGCTGTGGTTCAGATGACGACTTTATCGTCGATTCTGCTACTACTGGCTGAACATCTGAAACCTTCGTTTCATCTCCAGTAGCTTTAAGTTTCAGACGGAGATTTACCCTGTCGAAGTTGAACCAAGGTCTGCACTCCATGTTCTGAAGAGTTCTGACAGAGGCGTCATCGATTGAGAAGACAATGTGTTGTCCTCTCTTTCCCACCTTCTTTTTCAGAACCCTCCAGTTCTGGGTGTACAGGCCCTCGTTCTGCTTCCTTAGCCTGCACAAGACTCTTTCCTCATGAATACCTTCTTCATTGGGAAATAATCCTGAGCAGACGGCATACTTCGGTAACTCTCTACTTTCCACCATTCTAAGTGCCGCACCTTCATAAGGCACTATCGTCGGCACCACTTCTGCCAGCCAGTTACGACTGGTCACATTCGCACATGTTATTGCTCCCATCCGGGTTTTCTCGAGGACCCCATAAATCTAAGCATTTTACCATCTGGAGCATCTTCTAACGCACCCAAGATGGCATTTTGCACCTTTTTTGCTTGGTCCTCGCTGAACGTGCATTCGGGATAGCGTTTTGGCACCACCCCTACCTTAACACTACCAGCTATCTCGCTGTACTGCACTTTAGTGCGTTTGGCAGCTACCGGCGGTGTATTTCCCTCTGACCGATTTCTTTTAGATGAATACGGCGACATTTTCACAGCGTCTTTTGGATTGTCTCGCCGCGACATATGATATCTGGAAGCTTTAGCAGAGTTCTTGACATCGGAAACCAGTGTCTTATCACCGGTTTTCAATGCATCTCTCTCCGCATGCTGCCTGTCGAGAATTGCCAGAGCCTCTTTGTATCTAGCTCCCCCAGCAATTTTCTCTTTTTAGCTTCTTCCTGTGAGAACCACACAATTTCCTCGATTTCACTTTTTGTCCTCTGATAGCTTCAGTAGTTTCATCATTTGAGGATCTTTCAATCACTGTGACATTGCTATCAGCTCACCCTCAGCCACGCAGTTCTCGGCACGGTACGACTTACACCTTAACTTGGCTGGTTTTCGCATTTGCAATTTCGGTCTGTATCTGTTTTTGATACGGATACAGTTCCAGGGGCCACCGCGAGGAGGTAAAGCAAACACTTGGTCAGGAACTTCGACAGTTGCAACATTAGCTTATTGCTAAGATAATGTCTACCCTGTAGAATCCCAACCCAGACCCCCTAGATATACTTCTATCAAAATTATATATTCTGTATATAATTCTGCTTCTACTGAACAAAATTCTTAATATATTATCTAAAAATGTCGTCATTATTCGAATCATTTGTATATAGGCCAGTACTCTGATAAGGATATAAAATAGTATAAATTAAACTATAGAACTAAAAAGATAGCAAATTATTTACGCCGAACTCTTTATTTATGATCAACAAATTAAAGAAAATCAAAATAAATCTAATCAGTTGAAAGTTTGAATGTACGCTAATTAAAGATAAAACAAAATCAAAATATTTAAATATTTTCTTATATATTTAAGAGTATATAAAAGCCAAACGTAACAACATTTTAAAATTTATATACCACAAAAAAACCATTTTTTATTTATAATTTTGCAAAATGTTTTTACGATACAAAAATAGTTTATTTCTATATTTACAACTAATAGCATTGTTTAATAGTTGTACAGTTCAAAGTCATTTAAATCCAAATCAATGCGATAACAGAAATACAATTGTGCATTTATTTGAATGGAAATGGGATGACATTGCATTGGAATGTGAAGAATTTTTATCAAAAAAAGGTTACGCAGGAGTCCAGGTATAAAATAATACAAATTAAAAATTATCTCTCTACATTGAGTTATTTAGGTTTCGCCAGTCAATGAAAACGTTATTGTTGAAAATCGACCGTGGTATGAACGTTACCAGCCAATGTCATATATCATTAATACACGTTCCGGAAACGAGACAAAATTTGCAAATATGGTACGACGTTGTAATAAAGTTGGTGTCCGGATTTATGTTGATGTTGTTTTTAATCATATGGCAGCTGATCAGCGACATGAACCTATAGGTACATCCGGTTCAAAAGCTGATCCAAAAAATAAAAATTTTCCAGCTGTGCCATATGATTTTCATCCGACATGTTCAATTAATGATTATCGAAATGCATATGAAGTAAGGAATTGTGAACTTGTTGGTTTGAAAGATTTAAATCAAACTGTACCATGGGTACAAGATAGAATTGTTGATTTTTTGAACATATGTGGCCTAAAGATTTAGAGGTACTTTACTTTTCTATTAATAAATAATATGATTTATAAATAATTTATAAATACAATTTCCTCATAGGCCATTTACTCTCGACTGAAAATATTAAATACAATTAATGGTTTTCCACCAAATTCTCATGCATTTATTTACCAAGAAGTTATTGATATGGGCGGTGAAGCTATTACAAAATATGAATATAATAATTTAGGTGCTGTTACTGAATTTCGGTTTTCTACTGAAATCGGTCGTGCATTTCAAGGTCATAACCAATTAAAATGGCTTCAGAGTTGGGGTCGAGAATGGGGTTTCTTAAATAGTGATTCAGCTTTAGTTTTTATTGATAATCATGAAATCAACGTGGAAATGGCGGTGGTGATGTTTTAACATATACAAATTCAAAACAATATAAAATGGCATCAGCTTTTATGTTAGCCCATCCGTATGGTATAACAAGAGTAATGAGTTCATTTGATTTTCAATTATCGGATCAAGCTGATGTAAGTGGCAATCTAATATCACCAATAATTAATTTGGATGGAAATTGTAGTGGCGGATGGGTATGTGAACATCGTTGGCGACAAATTTTTAATATGATTGGTTTTAAAAATATGGTACGCAATACTACAGGATTGAATAATTGGTGGGATAATGGTAATAATCAAATTGCATTTTGTCGTGGTGGAAATGGTTTTATTGCATTTAATAGAGATTCAAAAGATATGAATGAGATTTTACAAACATGTTTACCAGCTGGTAATTATTGTGATATAATTTCTGGTTCAAATGTTGCTGGAAAATGTACAGGAAAAACAATTATGGTTGGTAATGATGGGAAAGCAAAAATTGAAATTGAAGAATATGCATTTGATGGGGTTATAGCTATTCATAAAGGTTCAAAATTATAAGTTATTTATGTTGATAAAAAAAAGTATAAATATTTATTTAAAATAAAATTTAAATGGTTTTATTCTAATTTATAAGCTAGTTTTAAGTTACTCCTGAGAGTCGAAAAAATAGAAATAAGGACACGGGATATGTACAATTTTAATCCCTTTTAAGTTATTTCCTTTGATTTCAACCTCGACATTCATATAGACACGCTTTTATTGAAAATCTAAAAAGATTATAAATCTTGGAAAATCAATTCATTTGCCCGGCTATATTCTTTGTGTAATCTTTTTATAAGTGGCTATAATTAAATATTAACTATGTGATAAAAATAATTGAAATTTTTAATTAAATTAACGAAACAATGATTAATTTGTTTTTTATTAGTCATTCTAGAACGTTCATCATTGCGGCTGTAATCAGCCACACTAAAATATTTTATGAAAGCGGATTCATCGTTGCAGATAAAAACCGACGAACCCAAACGCGCGCACACTTTATATATGAAAATTTGAAATTCCCAATTTTTGAATTTTTTATTTTCGAAAATATTTCTCTCTCTGAAAAAGTTGATTTATATTGAACTTTAGTGCGGCACATTTTTGAAAAAGTCAATCGAGACATCAAAAATAGAAAAATCAAATGACAGAAAAATCATTTGAATATATATTTTTTTAATTTTACATAAAATTCATCGTAGTTTGCCAAATAAATAAAACTTTTTTGTCAAAATTGAACAATAAGTGTGGAATTTGTCAAAATGTCAGATGGTTAAAAATTCACAAATTCAGAACAACTACATAAACAAGCAGTTTTACAAGGTATATAGACTATTATATGGTAATATATTCCCAGTTTTATTTGTGGCATCTACTGCGCAATACGTCACTCAGGAGGTAAATTTATATTTTGTGTATCGGCATCAAATATTATTTTTTATGCTTTACCTCCTGAGTGACGTCATTTGACAACAAAATTTGAGAACGAGAAAGAATGATGCATGCGCAATATATTACCATTAAATACTCTATATACCTTGGCAGTTTTACGTCTTCTTCTTCTTATTATGGTTCATCTCCACAACGTGTCTTCCCATGCTCTATCTTCAGACATCATTACGTGAACTGGTAAGACCCTCTTCTGTTGGTGCTTGGGCATATCATATACCTATAGTAAATAAGAAAATTTTAAATTCATAGTGAATTTTCAAAAATTTTAAAATTTGAAACAACTAACAACATAAAACTTATAAAAATAAAATTTAAACAATAAAAAAATTAAGATTTTTTGTCAGTTTAAATATTTATTTAGTAAAAACATAATTATTGCTTATCCCACTAGCTATCCTCTATCCAACAAAAAAAATATTTTCATAAAATGAGGGCCTCAGTACCATAGTGGACCAAACCACATCAACAACTTTTCGAAATAAATGCAAATTAAAAAATACGAATTTTTATATTATAAAGCTTTGGATTTCGAACAAAAGCTCATTATACTTACTTTTTTTCGTACTTTTATGAGCTGTATATTATTTTGCCCCAGCTGCTATTAAAAGCACTTTTTTTGTGGGTTGGTCCACTTTGGTTTTTACATGAACGAATTTCCGAGCCAAAATAATTTTATATGAAAAAAATTATAAAATGTTTCTGGGACTGGAAACTATTTTTATTAAATTCTAGAGATTATTTACAACAGATGTAACGAAAAAAACAAAACAAAAATTTTTTGTGGGTTGGTCCACTATGGTTCTGAGGCCCTCATTTGTGCTTTGCTTATGATGCTTTACCTTTACTGCTTAGAAAGAAAAAGAATAACAAAACGAACAAAACAAAAAAACTCTCTCATAAAATAATTTCAATTTCTCTCGTATCACTCTTTGCGTTGTCGTGTAAATTGTAAATCTGTAAATATATGACATTTGAATGTATTAGAATGGAGCTATTAGAAAATTGCATTTTATATGGAGGAAAAAATCGACCTTTTATTTGTTCAGGTTTTGTTCCTCTGTTATATTTTATTTTGAATAACGGTGCAAACATAACAAGAAATTTTGCGAAAAAACATCGAGCGGAGTGCATATGGAACGGAGTGCATATGTAGTATACACAAATTGTTAATTATTTTGAAATTATAGCTCTAAATAAACGTAATACAATCAACAAAACAATAACAATTATGTAGTATCACAACAGGCTGACATAAAATATCATATATTATATCATTGTATAAATTTTTATACCAAAAAAAATTAAACCGACTACTGAACTAATTCCAAGCTAGTGTTTTATAAATTTGAATACATTTTGTTAATTTACCTTGCAGATAAATATAACTGAAATTATATCTTAAACTTTTGAAACCCATGTAAGATTTATCATCATCTCATATAGTGCATATTTTAGTAACTTATTATATACCATCTCTGACATTGTTTTATACATATATAATATAAATTCCAATTCCAATTACTATATACATATATTATAATATTATTTAGAACTACTTAACTTTATGTTAAATTTATCTTATATTTAGGAACATGTCTTTGCCACAAATTCTACTCCATTTCAACTTTTCCATATGAATGTGTTTTTACTTATATTATATCTATAATTTGGATAATTACTTTCCGTCGCCATGCAGCCAAAATATAACATATTTGTGAAGATTTTAATAAATTTCGACAAAAAAAAATATAGCAATAATAAAATAAATATTCAGATTTACAAAATTTTGTGTATACATGCGTACACTAAATTCCAAAATATATAAAACCACTGGAAAATTCTTTAACCCAAAATGATTAAATAATTTCCACATTAATATGTATACTTGTATACTATATTAATATATTTATATTTATAGAAGAAAAAAAAACCTTATTACATATCTTGCAACAACTTTTCTGTCAATATGAAAAACCAGATTTGCATAAACTATTAAATTAATTGAAAGCTTACAAGAATATCATAATTTTCTAGATATAGAAATAAATGTAAAATATTTGCACCTAATCATTTTCCCTAATTGTTGCAGTTAATGAATTTGTATATCTGATAATTTAAGTGAATTGTGAATTAATTATTAAGTATAATTTAAATAAAATATATAATTATTATGAATTATAATTATACGGATATGTTCAACTATTGAAAGGTTTTATTAATTATTTATTGATAGCTAATTAAATTAGAAAGCATCATATAATAATCATCAATAAAGAGAGGTAATTTGGAAATTTCGTTTATTTTGAATTTAACAAATTTTATACATTTGTAACTAAAATATTTTGTTTCTTTTTGTTAGTAATTTCGATTTTATAAACTTCTTAAAAGTATTAAAAATATAAAATAAAATTTCCGAATATCGATTCAGAAAATTTTAATTAATATATATATACCTACATTTGAAATTAATTTTCATATGTACTTAATTCACGTAATATTTTAATTATACAAAGAGTTCTGTTTTTTCAAGATTTGTTTACTACACACTTTGACTGTCAATCAATATCTATAATATAAGGTGAAAATTACTGTGGTCAACAAACCACAAAATATAATTCTACAAATTTTTCAAAAAATAAAATTATCAAATATACCACTAAAACAAAAAATTATACTTGTTGTTAATACGAAATATATTTAACACTGAATTTCATTAAACTCAATAATATTTAATTCAGTTATTTTTTTGACTCTATTTAACTCTAAATTAAAAATGATTATATATACCAAATTTCATGAAATTAATTAGTCAATAATATAGAAAGTTGATTCTTATTAGAATAAATTTTTAGAATTTCAAAATTTAATGACAAATTTTATAAAACTTTTTTTTAATTAATTAAAAATTTGAACCTGGTGAAAACTATTCTATTATATATACACACACACACATATATATATATATATATATAATCCAAAAAGATATATGTACGTGCGAATAAATAAATATGTTATTTTAATATAGTTAAAATAAAAACTTTTGAATATAACATTTCTCATTAATAAAATTAGGTTTTCAATTGCATCTCTACAGTTCGAACTCTCTATGTATATAATATAAACCTCAAACCAAAAACATGCTTCATAAATTTGTGTGTATACGGTATTCGATTAAAATTAATTGACAGGAACCCCCACTTAAAATTATGTATACATACATAATTTTATTATTACAATTATTATTACAATTATATCCTTTCAACTTCCAAGTTCAATAAATAATTGTACAGAAGTAAATTTCAGTTTTAAAATAAGATAAAAAAGTTGGTCTTCGTGAAATATTTCATAACTAACTTCCCTAAACTTAGTCATAAACTAGTGTTTCCACTAATTCTAATTTGTTTTATGTATTTCATAATACAATTCACAATAAGTTACGAATTGATTAAATTAAATTAAAAAAGAAAAAGAAAATTTACTCTGCACAAACTCCTGAAGTTTCTGAAATTAAATTTATTATTATAACTTTTATTTGTTTTTTCGTTCTTTTCAATTTCGCATAATTTTTAATTTAAAAAAAAAAATCATGTTTTAAATTAAAAGATATTTTCCACATTAAATTTGATGGAATGATTTAAAAAAAAATATTTGAATAAACAATAATTATTAAAAATTATCAATAAATTTAAGTAGCTAGCACGAGGTGGACGTGCTTTAATATTTATATTGATTTTTTTCTGCACATTAATTAATCTGTATTTAAAAAGTAGAAAGTAAATATTTATTGAGAATATAATTGGGATACAAATATTTTCCAAATCATATATATATTCTCACGCAAAGCATTTTACACTTTTATAATGTTTGCTCAAATTTTTTAACTAACTAAAGTTATTCTATAATCTGAAGATGCAAATCTATTCCATTAATCAGGCTACCCTTTTATACATTAGACATATATATACTAGAAAAGTAGTTAGAAAAACTAATAGTGGTGTTGCATTTTTTTAAAAAAAAAACATTTTTGTTATCAAGGGCTGAGACTTAAAAAATAGAATCAAAACGTGTAATACGAATGCCATAAAATAACCTATAGGCAGCAACATCTTCTAGAATAGGTCGTCACCTTCATCGACATTAATTTCACACGCCGGTTGAAGCTCCTCAAATGTAGCTTCGTGGGAAACTTATATTTCCGAAGTTTAGTTTCCGAAGTATATTTAATTTATGTTGTAGAAAAAGAATGTAATTAGTACACAGGTTGGGTTTCAGATCTAATTTATGTCTGGTGTCGGCAGTTTCTGCTGTTCGCTTTTAAAATTTTGAATTATGTGTATAAAATACTAATTACAATTCTATGTTTGATATTAAATTTAAATCACTGTTGAACATAACAACGAGTTATTTGATCACAATAGTTAGCAGCTTCTTATATTATTACTGATTTATCGGCTTTAGTTGGCTATTTAACTTTATATTTTACAAGTTTTTTGACATGTTGAGTTAATTGAAATGTTGATAAGTTCGTATAACCTCTAACCAAAATAAGGAAATAAAATAACTTGAATTAAACTTGAATTTGTATTTAAATTAATTTAAAGTTATTTAAGGAATTGAATTCATTTGTGAAGAGTGAAGAAATTAGTTCAAATTCCATTTGTGAATGTTCTCAAAGTTTCGGAAAAAATTTATTAATTTATGTCCTATTTGTGTAATATTATCGTACTATATAAATGACTACAATACTATTACTGTAAAGTTCTACTTTAGACACCTATGATGTACGATAACGTCTCGTTAAAACGTGCTTTTAAGCTAGTTATGAAGTAAATAAAAAAATTTGAAAGAAAGAAATTCAATACATATTCACATTTAAGTTTAAGTACACATTACGCCATTCCATTCCGGTATCTAAAATTAACTCTCAATTTTCACCTACCAAACCAAAAGCCAATAAAAAGAATTTGAACGGTAAATGTGAAAATAAAATTCATTATATATTTAAGTGAAAACAGGTACATAAAAGAAAAATTTGAACTGAAAAGAAAAACTTCGGTTTTTATTTTCAAAAGAATAATTCTATTCAATTTTACATTAGAATTTGTTATGTAATAGGATATTTTTTTAGGAGAGTATGTGAAGCTTTATTTTATTTTTCATATATAAATTTAATGGAAACAAGACTTATAGAACTTGTATATAAGTCTGTTTAATTTTATATTCGTAGAAAAATTGACAACAAACAAATTAATAAAAATCGTTCTCAACTGAGAAAAAATAAAACATTAATTTAACGAAGTAATTTTTAATGTTTATTATTTTAAAAAAAATACTTAGTACAAAGGAAAATTTTGTTAAAGAAATGTCTTTAAGTTTTGAACTTTTTTTTTGATCAATTGGCCACTATAGGATATAGATGTTAATATAATGAAGATTTTATATTATTGTTATATGTATTTAAATGGCCCAAGTGCCCACGTCGAAATTTTAGCCAGAAATGTGAGAAAAATTTTGTTCGCCGTCCCACAGAAATTATAAAAGAGTTCTAAAACGACTGTAAACAAAAATTTTATAAAATTATCATTTAAAAAAAAATTATAATTTATCAAATTTATACTACAATTTATTTTACTATGGATATTTATAACGGAAAATGTATGTGTACTAACCTTTTTTCTATTGCAGCACTGGATTTACGAAAAGAGCACTGGAACTGGATTTACGAAACTAATTTTTTCACGTTAGAAGTCACACTTACGTTATACCGACAGGGTTAAGAAACAGAAATTTACACGGACGCGTCGGAATGAGTATTTGGAGCAGGTCTACTACAAAAAGAAAAGCAAGCAATTCCATCCATCAGTATGCTACCACAGTAAGAAAACATCACCAGCTGAAGAACGATACAGCAGCTACGAAGTGGAAGTTCTAGCAATAATCTCAGCTCTAAAAAAGTTCAGATGTTTCGGGGATCAAATTTAAAATATTCACAGATTCCTCTGCATTTAAGCAAACCATAGAACAACAAAATATACCACCCAGAATAGCAGGATGGGCGTTTGGTTTAGTTAGTATGGGCGTTAGGTTTAAGTTTACAATTAATTGTAACATAGACCAGGTGCAAGTATGAAACACGTAGATGCTCTAAGCAGATACCTAGTAGTAAATAGTAATACCAAACGATTTTTTGGATAAGATAATACATGGTCAAGCTACTGACAAAGAATTAAAACTAATCAACAAAATATTAGAAAAAACAGATATCTACGACGGTTACTTCAAAGAAAACGGTATAATATACAAAGAAAGCAAAGACGGTAAAGTGTTGTGTTCTTAAAATTATACAAAATGAAATAATAAAGAATATCCACGGTGGATATTCACTTCGGGTACAAACAAATGGAAGATTTAATTATTTGAGTATATTATGAAACCTGTAAAAAAATTGTGCGTTGTAGTTTAGCTAATAGGAAAGCGGGTAAACCAGAATGGTATTTAAATTTAAACCCAATAGTTTAAAACGAACAGCCATTAGATACTTACCATACTACATTGATCACCTCGATCCAATGACAAACACCACAAAAAATACTCATACATTTTTTTGTGTAATTGATGCATTCAACAACGACAGCAGAAGTACTACAAAAATTAAACTTTCAAAGAGATATATTTGGTAACCCATGAAGAATAATATCAGACCGTGGAATGTCATTTACCTCAAACCAGTTTAAAGAATACTGTGAAGAAGTGAATATAGTACACCTGTATATAGCTACAACTACCGAGAGCACGTCGAAAGAATTAACAGAATAATAGATGAACTGTCTAAATTGTAGACATTCACCGGACAACTACAAAGATGTATTAGTTCAACATACCAAAGAAGTGTTGGCAGATCGCCATTCGTATTATTAACAGGAGTAAAAATGAGAAAAAACTCAACCACAATCTTATTCCTAGTAATAGATGAAGAATTCAAAAACTATTTACAGTTAATTGTGACGAAACCCGCGAAATAGCACGTCTTAATATTGAGATAATACAAAAAGAAAATTGTAAATCTTATAATGAGACGCGAAAAAACGCAATAAAATACAAGTTGGGCGATTTAGTAGCAATAAAAAAATTACAATTCATTAATAATTGTAAAATTTCTACCAAATTCTGAGGTTCATACAAAATTACAAAATATTCATTGGCTTCGAAAAATATTAAGAAGATGCTTAACAAGACAATTAATCACAACATCCAACTAATTTACGGAAGCAAAATATTGAAGATTTACACCACGATTTTTTTACTAAATTAATTAACCAAAACGTTTACATAAAAATGTTTATAAAATAAAAATACTAAGTACCATACCTTTTCACTTTCAAAATGAGAATAGTAAACTTCAAAATGGAATAGCAACTTTCAAAATGAGAATAGCAAACTTGAAAATGGAATAGCAACTTTCATTATAAGAACAGTAAACTTCAAAATGGAATAGCAACTTTCATTATGAGAATAGTAAACTTCAAAATGGAATAGTAAACTTCAAAATGAGAATTTAAAACATTATATATATTTATTTCTTATTTTTTTCAGGTAAATATAATTTCATATTAAAATTGCATATCTTCTAAATTTAAAGCAGCAGTGACCTTTCCTTGTATATTAGCAATAGAATTGGCACATATAATTGGAGATATTTTTTGTAAAGCTTCTTTTATTGATAAATCTAAATTTCTATTATTGAGAATGTCAAATATATTTTTTGAAATATCTCTTTTTATGTGGCTCTTCATCACTGCCAAATATTTTCTATAGGATTGAACATTGGACTATAAGGAGCCAGTCTAAGAATTTTATTGGTAGCAAATTCCTGCTCCTGCAACACTTCTTCAATGCCACTATGACATGGTGCATTGTCAACCACAATAACGACAGGTTCGGCATGTTTAATCATTGCTTGACAAAAACGAAAACAGGTCATCATCCATGCCTTTGCGTCTTGTTTCTTGAAAGAACCTCTTCTTACTTCATAATGTATAAAACTAAGTGTGCTAAGTTTACTATTCTCATTTTGAAAGTTGCTGTTCCATTTTGAAGTTTACTGTTCTCATAATGAAAGTCGCTATTCCATTTTGAAGTTTGCTATTCTCATTTTGAAAGTTGCTATTCCATTTTGAAGTTTACTATTCTCATTTTGAAAGTTGCTATTCCATTTTGAAGTTTACTGTTCTCATAATGAAAGTTGCTATTCTCATTTTGAAAGTGAAAAGGTATAGTATTACTAATCCCAAAGATGTTTTTATATTGTAGATTTTCACCATGAATTACGAAAAAGGAAAAAGTTACTAATACGTACACATAAAAACGTTTACAAAATACTTACGATGTTTACCAAATTTTCAACGAAAGATGATCAACCAAAACATTTATACAAGAACGTTCACAGAAGAAAATACTTATCGAAAGATGTGAAAACAAAAAATACAGATATAAGATGTTAAAGAAAAGATATATATATATATATGAATGTTCACAAAATATACTTACCGAAAGATGTAAAATAAAACAACGTTTACCTAGCGATGTTTAAATAAAGAATTTCAAATAAATGTTAAAATAAAACAAAACATGTACCTCCTAAGATGTTACAAAAGATACTCAAACAAAAACGTTAACCAAAGAAATAATTCACCTAAAGATGTTCCATAATTCACCTAAAACAACATATAAAAAAAATTTCGAGGTCGATAATATAATCAGGATGGCCCATTGTGGGAATATACAATCCAACATCCACAATCCATTCACACCACGTTCACACACAACAACACGGAAAAATAAAAGTGATACGATGTCAAAAAAGCACGCGCCATGCGGCATTATTATTCTGGAACCTGGAAGAGTGACAAAACGAAAGAATTTCCTCAACTCAGATTAATTGCTTCAATTCAATTTTAATCTTTTAATTACAATATTTTTAAACTCAATAAATTGAATTATCAGTAAAACACCTTGGTTTTTATAAATATTCCACATTAAGGTATGAATATCAAGAAAATCATATATTCAATTATTTGTTTCCATGAAAATATATCAGTGCTTGTGCTTCTAATTTCTTTTAAATATATCGTAATGAAAACACAATCTCGCATTATTATTATTAAAACTACATAATTTATTATTTTGCTTACCGTATACATAGTCTACTTAAATTCAAGAAGTAATCTCTTTCTTGATCTTTTTACTAAGTTTTATACCACTTTTCACGCAAACATTTTTATGATTTTAATATTTTTTTATAGTTTTGAAACGTACATAATATACTTGAAATCTTCTACAAATGTTTATTATGGCGTTAGATACTTATAAAAAAAATTATGCTACAACACGTTTTTTTATATTTTACATGATTTAATTTTTGTACGACATATATATGTAAAATTTTTATTATCTGCTTTCTTCATATAATGTATAATTTTATTTTATTACAACGTGCAGTAATGATGAATAAAAATAATGTTTATGATATTAGTCAAAATGAATACTATATGCAATTTTAACAAGCCATATTATATTAACATTAGAACTTAAAAAACTAGCAACATGTTTTATTTCTGGTCCACCAGTGAATAGATAAGTATAAGTAAATAAGATCAATGATG
This sequence comes from Rhamphomyia laevipes, assembly GCA_963920725.1. NCBI lineage: Eukaryota > Metazoa > Arthropoda > Insecta > Diptera > Empididae > Rhamphomyia > Rhamphomyia laevipes. The sequence goes on from OY987256.1 coordinate 36,176,116, forward strand.
TTCATTCGTTAACAAAAATACATAAAACCGTGGAAATAAAAGAAAAACTATTACCGTCATATAGACAGAATTTCAAAATGTGATCCATTTAAATCTTCCACGGACATAAAAAATGAACTTAACTTTGAAGTAAGTTCCAGAATAATAAGAAGGAGGTTACAAGAGTGTCATCTCCATTGGTTATAGCGCCTAATATCCGTATACGGCTATCATTTCCCAAGGATCACTTGAGTTGGAACGGCGAAGAAGGTATTAAGAAATGGAAAAATCCGGGGTAATGAAACTAAAATTAAAACATGGCGGAGGAAATATTAAGTTGTGAGGATGTTTTTCTTGGTTTGGTGTTGGTCTAATTTATTTATTACGTGAAAATATGGATAAAACACAGTATGTCCATATTCTTGAGACTATTATGCTGCCATTTACCAAGTATGAAATGCCATTAAAATGTGTATTTCAACAAGATAATGATCCTAAACACACATCTAGTTTAGCAAAAAAATTTAATCAGTGCTCACAATATCTGACTTCTTAACTGGCCATATCCCAATCACCTGATCTTAATCCTATAAAAACCTCTGGAATGATTTAAAGAAGAGAGTTGGAAAGTACAAGACCAAAAATAAGAATAACTTATGGCAAATTATTAAATCCCAGTCGAGCGGTGTCAGCGCTTAATTGCATCAATGCCACGAAGGGTTCAGGCGTTAATTGAGAATATGGGCAACCCGACCAAATACTAATACTTTTTTTAACGTTTAAGTGTAAATTCTGTGAATTAGACTTATTTTATAGAATTATTTTTATAATGGATTTATTTTTGTGACCAAATGAATTCCGGACTAAACTATTTAATTTTGTTTGTTTTTTATAATCATATTAAATGAAGTAATTTTTTTTTCACACTGCTTTGTGGATCTATTTTTGTGACCATAACTGTATATGTAATTAAGTTACAGATACAAGTAATGAAGTCTGATTGCATTAAATTCAACAAATATGTGATTTTGAATTACAAGATTTTGCAGGACAAGATTGTGTGCACGTCCAACTTATTTATATTGGAGTGGATCAAATCCAAAACTATTTCTTTATCTAGCTCTAGCATAATAATATAAAATAAAGCTCCTTTCATAAAATATAGTTAATTTATTGTTCGTTATTGTAAATTTTTGTTAAGTTACAGAAATAGAAGGAAATTTAATATTTTATTTATAATTTTCTATGGTTCTAATAAATATAAAATCTTGAGACTTTTATAATATTTTTTATAATTTAATATTGTTAGTTTGTATATACGCAGACTGATTGCCTGAATAAACTATAATTAAATCTCAATGTACAGTGATGCACATTAAACTAAATTTTGATAGCAACAAAACTCTTTATATTTATTTAAGTTTTACAACCAGTCAAAATGAACTTGTAGAAGGTTTTACAAATTATAAAGTTATTTTAAAATGATTAAAAATATGGACAAAAATAAATTTAAAGGATTAATGTAGTGACAGGAGCATAAATTAATTTCGTCCATAGAAATCGAATTTTAGTTCAAAATTGTGAAAACGGCGTGTGGTTTTCTTACTTTTTTAAATTGTTTTTATATTTTTTGTTGTTGCATTGGATGAAATTACTATGACAAAAGTAATAAGGGAAAACATAAACTGTTTGTTAATGGTTATGAATATAAATTAGATTTGAAGGAAAATGACCTTTATATATGGAGTTGCTCTCAGCGTAAATGTCAAAAAGACAAAGTAGGTTAAATACCATAATTGTAAACGGAGAACATGTGATTAAAATGCAACTTTGTTATGCACCAGGGTCTAAAATATCAGTTTGTAAAGCTAATGCTAAAATTAAAAATATGGCTACTACTTTGGCTTTTGCACCATAGCAAATAATATCGGAAATAATTATTGAAATAGAATCCTAATTCCGGCGCTACCTTCAAAATAATAATTTGTTCCAGCGTATTAAAGAATCAACTAATATTAGTGAAAATAAGATTCCCGAGTATTTAAAATTTGTGTAAGGCTAATTATTTGTTCTATGTGAACATAGTTACGAGAAAGAAAAAATAACATTATAGGTACTCCACATCAACAGTCTTTAAAATTACTTACCAATTGTATTGACCCATAATGCAGTCAATACAATTGGCAAGTAATTTTAATGTCGAGCCAACACTAATGCGCCAGCTATTTACTATTCATGGTATTTTTGATGGTTACTTTCTATTACGTTCTTTCTTTCTCATAATCCAAAAAACTAAACAGGCTTATGAAGAAATGTTTTACCAATTATTTGGTAAATCATGAAAGAATAATTTCAGACTTCGAAATATGTATTACATCAGCTGAAAAAAATGTCTTGCTTTGTACAAATTTTAAAGGTCGTACTTTTCATTTTGGCCAAATATTATGGAGACAACTGCAAACACAAGGCTTAACTCGTAAATACAGCACTAAAGAACTATTTAATATGCACATAAGGATGCTAAAAAGTCGGGTCAGAAGAAATATGTATCTACTTAGAACTTTGCAACAATATTCATGGCAAAGACGGGATCATAATGGCTACCTGCTTCAAAAAAAAAAAAAATTACGTTAATAGTAGCAATATAAATGGTAGTCCCCGCTATGATCCTAATTTCGGGTGCATTGGAGATCCTCATTCGCAACATTTACCGCGAACGCAAAATGCAGTAGAAGGCTGGAATGATCGGCTAAGAATCATAATTAGCAAAAAACATTGTGGGGCTATATGTATAAAATTATCGCTGTGTGAAAAAATAAATTCTCTTAATAATGTAGACAATGTTTATCCGCCAATGAAAAAAAAAGAATATTTACGGCATCAAAATGAAGCGCATATTATAAAAAAGGGACAGATCTGATAAATTGGAATTTTTGAAATCCATTGTCACTCATATTGCACTTATCTAACTAATTTCCGTATTAATGAATTAACTTTTTTTTCTGTATTAATATAAACAAAACTATGAGTTTAACTATTACTATTACTTTTCTTTCATTTAATTTATTTTATAAATTTCTATTATTTAAAATCTAAATTTACAAAATTCAAACTGTAAAATATTTTCCCGGCGCCGAAAAATGTTTCTGTAAAGTTTGGATTTTGCAAATTTGGATTATATACCTTGGATTTTGTAATTTAGTTTATGTAACAGATTTCATATTTTTACATTTTTAATTTGACACTTAAACAGCACAAGCTAATTTACAACTTGATGCTTTGCTGACTGTCAGTTATCATTTTCGTAACTGGCATATTAAAAAGTACAATTAATTAATTTATTAATGTATTAGTATTTGCGAAAAAATTGCATTAAATTATAGTTTTGGATAACCTATTAATTTTTCAATTTATTCCATGTATAAACATTCTGAATACAAATAAAAAATATCTTTACAGTTTTATTTTTGATGTCTAAAATAAGGAACAAACAAAACCAATGTAAAAAAAATAACATTGAAGAGAAAATATAAAATTGAATTTATTTTGTACACACTTCTTATCCTTACTTCGCTTATTTTAAATTAAATTCACTTGACTGAATGTTGTTATTTCTTTATTAAACTTGGCTGACAATCTAAAGAACAGAATGTCAGATTTTAATTAAATTTGGCACACAGGCTCTAACAGACTTCATCCCGGTGTCTTTACAAGATGAGATCGATACTTTCAGTGGGACCATGTTAGATTTCCACATTTATGTGGGAACCTATGTGTTTTTGTTCTACGGAAAAATGTACTACATAGATACAGGTCTGTAACTATAGGGGGTCCATGGTAAAATTTCTGAATCAAATTTCGTATGCACTAGAGCATATAGTAATTATTATCTAATTAGCATAAATTTTGGTAAATATGATAGTTTCCGTATGTACTGGGCGCTTGTAAAATTTAAAGTCGATAGTTCAGTGGGTTCATGTAAAAATCCGTAATTACTTTTCATAAGTTCAACGCTCTATATTATACAGTAATTTTCACACAATTTCAATGATATTGCATACACAGTTTCACTTAGTTATCTAATTGATACTCCAGAACTATGTAGTTGGTAAGTTTAGTACGTGATTCAAGCTTACTTTAAAATACAAAATTCAATGCAAGATTGTATCAAATAAGAAAAAACAAAAAAATTACCGTAAGGATTGATAAAAAAATTATATTCGGCATAAAGATATAAAATTCGATGTAGTCTTGTATATCACATATTAAATTTTTTTTAAAAAATTTTTGCCCTAAAACGTGCTAGCTTATACACAATCGAATTTTTTCTAAAAATGTATTTTTAATTTTATTTTTTGTCCTTTTCAGCAGCCATATATGCCGGAATATCTGTACACGAGATAGATTACTTAGTCGATTCGAAAGGAATAAGAATTCCAGAGCAGCATTTCCTCGAAATATATGCGCAATTTTCTGGTCATCCGGATTTCGAACTGCAAATAGTTTTAAAAAAAGAAAGTTCTGGTGCGATATTTTTAAAAATTTTATGACTTTTATTTTTAATAGAAAGATTTTTTTATGTTTTTTTTTTAGATTTAGCACTGATAAATACTACATTATCACGGCAAAACTGCAGAATTGGGAGTGACATTTTTATAAATGCTGAAGTAAGTTTTCATTTCCATATTTCAAATATATTTATTGATTTTGATTTTTAATTAAAGGACTTTGAAAAATATCTGATGCAATCAAAAAATGCATATGTCTTTGCAAAAAAAAAAAAAAGATAATACGAATTTCATTGCTTTATCCGACGTAAAGAGACTTGCAATAATAAGAGAGAGTGTAGATTATCTGGTGGAAAAATTCACATACCACCCTGAGCCTCGCTATATTACAACAATATCGAATGCAATTGTGGGTTTATTTCCCCAACTTAAGACGAAAAATAAAGAAAACGATGGAATTGTAAGTATAAAAATTTAAAATATGTTGTTTATTTTGTAATAGTTTTTAATTTCGCGTAATATTTATTTTTCAGGATGCCTTATATGACAGAAAAAAAAATCGAGGTTATGTTCTTTCAAGATTGAACAGGGTGCGACAAAAATCACCATCAACAATAACAAATTTTTCGAAATATTTCCCTTTTTTTTTACTTCACCAGACTTAGTAAGTGTCCAAAAAACTTTAATTTTATTTTAAATTTTTTTGAAAATTATTTTGTTTTACAGATACTTTATGATTTTGAATTAAGGTATCCTAAAGAATCCGGAATTTTTTTAAAAAAGTGGACAACTTATTCGCCTTTTATTTATGACGTATTTTTAAGTACGAAAGGTCCAAATTTTAAAGGATTACCTGAAATCGAGGGTAAGACAAAATTGTAATTATATAATTATGTTAAACCTTTAAATATTTTAATTTCATTTAGAACTTCTATCATCAGCACAGCAACTATTTTATTTGCTAAATATTCTACCTCAAGTAGTAGCTGGAAAATCATCCGCTAATATAACAAGAGAGCCATTTGGTTCTATAATAAATAAAATCATAGTATTTAAAAAGGTAATATTTTGTGTATAAATTATTTACAAATATGTAAAAATTATAATTAAATAAATAAATTTCAAAATATATAAAAAATATGTGTGTATAATAACATAATATCTTTTATATATATTTTGAAATATTTTTTTTCACTTCAAAACGTTGATTTACATAATTGTTATTTTCTTTCCAGCTCAATCTTACATGTCAGGAGTTATTGGAGCCTGGATTTATACATCCGTACATTATAGCTGACGGAGAAAATAAATTAGCAATTTCTAATTTTTATTTGTGCATTGAGGAAGAAACTTTTTGGACATTTATTTCGCACTTCTTTTATGAAATTTTAACTACCTATTCCATAACAACAAGAATTAAGGAAATAGCTGCTAAACTGGACCAGCAGGTAGAAAAATAATACTTTCAGTTACACCTTTAAGAATTTTTTGTTTAACTTATTTTTTAATAATCATATTGAATTTATGATACATATTTTACTTTATTTTGCTACTTTTGTGTACTTACTTATTATTATATTTTTCACATTAAAGATATATATTTATCTGATACAATAATAGTTTTATATTATTAGTTATACATATTTTTATATTTAAATTTTTTTTTGTGAGTTAAATAATGTTTATTTGCTATGTATTTAGTCTTGAATTCCGTGAACTTGATAAGTTAATATTGCACCTCAAATTTCAAGAATTTGTTAAAGAAAAATTAAGTTTAAAAATTAAATGCTTAAAAGGATAAAAACTGTAGTCACACTTTTCAAACATTTTTCGCTCTAAAAAGGCATCTTGAGAAATATCATAGAGATATTAATCAAACAAATGTTTTAAATGTAAATAAGGACTTATTTATTAGTAACCAAATATCTAATGCTTCTAATATAAAAAATAATGACACTAGCTATCCAGTTGAAACAACCAGTTTAAATGATTTTGAAAATGTTATGAAAAGTTTTTACGTTACACTGAACTAATTAGGTTTACCAGAACAAACAATAATAGAAGTTTTTATTCAGTCTAAAATAGTAACTGAATGTGCCATAAATATTTTATGTCCTTCAGTTGACGGGAAAAATATATCATATAATAAAATGAAAATTTCTGAAATATTTAAAATATATTCTTCTAAGTATAAAAGAAATAAAACATTTTCTGAAAATAGTTTTTATGCAGAGCAAAAGCAAATACCTATAGGATTTCGTTGGGAAATGCGTTTTAACGCAGTAAATGCTCAATATAAAAGAGTTTTAGTCCAAAAAAAAATTTCAATTCATTCCAGTTACAACTACTCTCCAAAAAAATTTCAAAAATTCTTATTTTATGAATGTATTTAAAAAATTTAACAATTCACATATCTGTCAAGCAGATATATATAAATTTTCTTGTTGTGGAAATCGGTTTCAATCCTTTAAGAATGATTTTCAAAATAAAAATAAAGTCCTGATTCAATTATACTACGATGACTTTGAGGTAGCTAGAGTTCTTGGTAGTAAAACGATCATACATAAAGTAGGGGCGATCTATTTTACTATTGTTAATTGTCCCGTTCAACTCAAATCAAAACTTCATGACATTTTTTTGATATGTCTGTTTTATGTAAACGATTTACACAAAGAGTTTAATTTAAATACGATTTTAAAGCCCATTGTCGAGGATATCAAAATTTTAGAGAATCAAGGCATAGTAATAGAAAATTATGGCTTATTACATGGAACTATTATATCTCTAGCACACGATAATCTTGCTGCAAACGATATAATAGGGTTTACTAAATCATTTACCGCCAAATTCTTTTGTAGATTTTGTATAATGCCAAGTGATGATACAAAAAATAATATTTGTGAGAATCCTGCTTTATTGAGAATAGAAAATTGTTATTCCATTTTAGATAATATCCCACCTTTACGGAAATTGAAAATGATTGAAACTAAAGGAATTCAGCGTGTTTCTATTTTAAACGATTTAAAATATTTTCATACAATAAAGAATTATAGCGTTGATTTTATGCACGATGGACTGGAGGGATTTGTTTCTTTAGTATAATTAAATATATGTTTGAGTTTTTCATCGAAAAACGAATTTTCAAAAATATGGACGAGTTAAATGATTGTATATCAGCATACAACTTTGGCTTTATTGACAGAAAAAACAAAGTATCTAATATTAATATTGAAAAGAGCAATATGGGTCAAAATGCTATACAGATTTTATGTTTAGCGGTACATTTTTCATTAATCTTCGATAGATTTTACAAATAAGAATATCATGAGTACTGGGATGGAATATTTTATATGCTTGAAATACTTAATCTTTTATTTCAATCCGAAATATCTGAAAATGATATATGCAAATTAGAAAATTATATATACAACTATTTAAACACTATTAAAAATACATTCGAAAAAACGTTTACTCCGAAACAGCATTTTTTATTACACTATCCTAGAGTGATTAGACAAATGGGTCCCGTTATCCATATGTGGACTATGCCTTATGAGGGAAAGTACCGGTACTTTACAAAAAATTTAACCCAAAATTTTATTAATGTTTGTTACACTTTTGCTAAAAGGCATCAACAAATGATGTGCAGCATTTGGTCAAACACAAATTTAGAACCAAAATTAAAACTTGGTAAAAAAACTCCTAATCAAACAAGATATGGCTGCCTTGCAAATATACCTGTGTATCATTTGTGTATCATTCATTTTAAGCGATTTTCATTACAAAAAAGGATTTTTTTTACTAAAACAAAAAAACTTTACTTTAGTTATAATTTTTTATAAAATATTGAGTATTTTAGAAATTAATATGGAAATACATTTTATATTAGTAGAATACATTGGAGTATATGATAAATTTTATTGTAGTTACAATTTAATTGGAAAAAAAATGATCCGATTTGTGTTAATTATAAATAATATAGTATATAAAAAAACTTACGAAAAACATGTTTGTAACAATAATGAAAACTTTTATATATTAAGCTGTTATATTGAATTAATATAATTTACAATCTAAATTTATGTAAAACTATCTTGATAATATTTTTATAAAACTAATAATAATAATAAGAATAATTTAAATAAAGAAAATTAAATTAAAATAATTATTTGAACTTTAATTTTATATAAAGTTAATTTATATGGTCTAGGTATGGTACCAGCATTTTTGGAATGCTAGCAACAACTTATTTAAATTCAATTTTGCATTCATTACATGCAATTTCGATATTATTTCCACCTACAATACATCAAAATTATTAAGACATAACCAGCAACTTATTTAGATGTAACGTTGCATTGCATACATTTTCGATGCTACTTTTTCTTTTTTTTTGTGTTACAAGCATCCAAATATTTCAGATATAACCAACAACTTATTTAGATGCCATGTTGCATTGCATGCATTTTCGATGTTATTTAATCTTTTTTTGGTGTAACATCTAAATATTTTAGATATAAAGTAACACTTGATTTAGACACAAACTTACATTATATATGATTTTGATACAATATGTATCATATTTTGATGCAACTTAATTCTGTCCTTATTGAATGCAAACCTTACATCTAAAAGTGATGCAAGTTAGTGGTGGAGTCATATGCGGCGCAATTTGCATCTCATATAAAAAAAAATTTCAAGTGTGTGACGCGATGGCTTTCTATGCAACATTGTATTGTAAGAAAACTAGATAATTGGACACCTTTGCAACAATATTTTAATCTGGAACATTTTGAAAATAAGCTAAAATGCACTGAGTCAATTTCAAATAATCTTAATTCAGTGGAAACAAAATGTTATTTTTTATTTTTAAAGTATGTACTAAATATTTTTAATGCATTTAATGCATTGTTCCAAGGAAAAAAAGTATTAATTCATATATTATATTCGGAATCTAAGAAAATTTCCAACAAATTAATAACTAATTTTTTCACTATTGATGCCATATTGCTTGAATTAACAGATTTTTCAAACAATGAAAATCATGTCAAAAAATATTTTTGGGTGCTGAATGTAAAACTTTTTTAAAATCTAAGGAGTTATTTAGATATAATTGTAAATTATTTAATATTACAGCGGCTGAAGAATTATTTAAAAGATTGCCACTGAATCAATCAATTATCAAAGGAATGCAGTTCCTACAACCAAAGATAGCAACACAAAATGAAAGATTAGATCTCACTAATTTAGCTGAAAAATTTAAAAATTATATTGATGAAAATGAAATAATAAATGAATGGAGGAGATATTTACCAGTATGCGTTAAAGAAAAACAAAAAAAAATTGATGAAATGTCCTGTGAAGAATTTTGGAAAAATATTTCAGAAATAAAAAAAATGGACGGTACACCTGAATTTCCTAATTTAATTAAATTGGCTAATATGGTAATGATATTACCACATTCTAACGCTGAAAGCGTAAGAATTTTTAGTATAATAACAGACGTTAAGAATAAAAAAAGAAATCGCTTAGCAAATAAAACACTAAATTCCATTTGCGTTATTAGAAACAATTCACCTTTGTCAATTTCAGCAGAGTACGTCAATAAAATGTCTAACGATATTTATTTGGAAAAGAAATAAATTCAATAGAAATTTAAGTACATATGTTCCTTTTTGATTATAATTTATTATTGAAGTTTAAAATTATAATTTTTTATTTAATTCATAAAGATTCTTATAGTAATAATAATTTTCTTATGTGCATACATATATGTATTTATTAATATTATTAACAAAATAAAATATATTTTGATTGAGTTTGGTTTAAATTTTAAATTTTTTCTAATGAGAACCACCACGAACTAAAAATAATTTGACTAGGGAATTCTAGGGAATTTTTCAAGTGTTTAAAGGGATTTTTTAGCAAATGAGCCTGGCAACACTGGTTCTGTTCAACCAGTATTTAAATACTCAGTAAATATTGTTTGCCATTTTTTTAAAACAATTTTTTTATTCCCTGTTTTCTTTTTATCAATAATTTTTTTAACTTCCGTTTTCATATTGTTAATTTTCTTACGAATTTGCATTGTTGTTATATTTTTTCCAAAGGCAGCTTCGTATCGATTCACTAAAGATTTCATTGCTTCTTCCTTTTTATTTTTTACCTCCGGAAGCATACTCTTATCGAACAGAACTTTAAATTCTTTTAAAATTAGTGCAAACTGTAATTGTTTATCGTATACTATATATAAATTAATAATTTCAATTAACATCATATAAGGACAAAATTTGAAAATCTATAAAATTTATTTTTTTATATCTACAAACTTAACTGATATCAGATAAATATTGTACAACAAGTACATAAAGACAAAATATTAGACGAAAAAATAAATCCTGGGAAAAAGAAATAAATCCTGAGAATTTCAATTTCTTCATTTTATATTTTCTTTTCATTTATAATATTTATTTAAATGTGTCCGAACCTATAAAAAAAGTATAAAGATAAATTGTATTCTTCTCACTCCTTTAAAGTATATCAAATTTACAAAATTTGACTGATAAATCAATTGTATATCTTTAATGATTTATAGCCGAGGTACATATATTTTAAGATTTTTTATTTTAAATTACAAATTAATAGAAACTTATATATAATATATATATATATATATATATATGTATATATATTTAGTTGAATTTATTATTTAACGAATAGAAGGAAAAACATTTTAAAGAAAGTGGTTTTACTAATCGAATTTTCTTTTGTCCTCAAGAGAAAAGCAGGTGATGATAAACACAAAATCAACTTGAAAAAAAATAAGATTTTTTTGCGTTTTCCTGACATTCCATAATTTACTAAGAATTCTTATGGGAAATATAATAGACGTAAGTCTTACAGATAAAAAAGATTTTAATCGATTTATATTCCATGGAAATGGATATTTCCATTTAAATAAATATTATATAACTTCGCTATACGAATGTGAATTTTACAGGGTGATGATGTATACAATACAAATACATTTAATAATGGGTTTTATAAGATAGCTGTATTAGGTTATGTGTTAATATAATTTGATTTAAATAATAAAGTATATAGTTTTTGTATCGATTACATGTGGTTTTATATATATATATATATATATATATATACATATATTGTAAACATCAGAAAAATCCTTCTGATAAGTTCTACCAATTTTTATTTTAAAAGACTGACATTGCAAATGCAACTTGTTTTCTCTCGCTGATGACTTGACACATCGAGACGCTCTTTATAGGCTGTAGTATGTAGTAGTGGTATTATGAATTAGTAATAGGCAAAACCTGCATTGATAAAAAATAAAAACACAATATCATCATTTGGCACTAAAAAAAAGCGTATTAACCCCTGAAAAAAATAAAGTAATTAAATTAATATTAAAAATTCTATTGATGACCGTATCTCCATTCTTTGGTATATTTCCTCCAGCCAGTCAGTCATAGTATTTAACATGAAATATATAAAAATGTTATTAAAAAATTCATATTTATTTTTATATATTAAAGTAAAAAATTTATGTTTAAATTAAAAAGTGTGCAAATGAGCCAGAAAAACTCGAAAATTCAATAAATTAATATTTATTGATAACAAATATATAAAATAAAAAATAACAAATAAATAAATAAAAAAAAAAAAAAAGTTAATGCATAAATAAATAGTCTTCTTGACTAGTATAAAAAAATAATAATATAATTTATTTTAAAGTTAATAATTTCCGATTTTTTACCATAGACTCCTTATGTTCCAAATCATTAACATTTTTAATATAGTTATTTAATAAAATATTGGCGAAACATTTACTAATTTTAAAATACGTATCAAAACATTTAGTGCCACAATGACATTCATGATCTAAATCAATATCTGTTTCAAATTCATCATCCTTTTTCAAACTATTAATAGTCAAATCAATTAAAATACCTTTTTGATTTAAACTTTCTAAAAAAATTATTTTTAAATTCTTTTGTCTTAAAATTTCTTGAAAAATAGCGGACATATGAAATAAAATAATAACCAACTTCATTGGAGGGAGTTGATAAACCGCCTCTCTGTAAATAATTGAAGTAATTATATTTAGATACTATTCCTTTATCTTTCAAAAAAAGTTCCAGACAGGCTTTACAAGTAATATTTTTAACAGCTTTATGTAAAGCATAACCACTGACATATAAATGAGAAGATTCATCAGATGTAGCATTAGTTAAATATGAATTTGAATCTAAAATTATATCAAATTCTGATATTTCAAATGAAATATCATACAAAGAATTATCATTGTATTCTTTAACTAATTTCGTATAATCTTTTTTATTATGCGCAAAAACATTATTTATACGAATTTTTTTCTCACACTTGATGACTTCAGTGTAACTTATTTTATAATTGCAACCTGCGAGCGACCGATATAATCGAAATCTACTTTCTAAGTCATCGGTTTGAAGTTTACCTATTAAAAAGTAATCAACTTTTAATTGTTCTAATGAAAATTTTACAATACCGATTATACTTTTAGTTGTTAAAATAAGAGTTTCGCAGGTATCTTTAGTTATAATGTACCGACATTATTAATGCTATCATTCCAAATTTCAAGCCAATCAATAAAATTTTCTAAAAATTTGATACTAATGTCCGAAAGAGATTTCACTGGTTTACAAAATTCATTCCTTTTCATATTTCCCTTAAGAGTTGATTTTGTGTTAACAATATCCCACCATTTTCGAACTATGTATTTCACAAAACTCCGCAGTTTCAATCGAGTTATTATCTCGCAAAGCAGCAATAGTAGAACAGTGGAATATGTTATCAACCAATGTAACGTTTTGTCTTTCTAAATTATTCGGAAATATTGTTTTATAATTCAATTTGTACGATTTTTTTATTAGCAAATTTAATTCGGATTCATATAAAGTTTTTAAATGACTGAAAGATGCTTTTTGTATTTCAAAATTTTCAAAATTTGGATATAAAAATGTTTTTTCTAAATTACCAAGATTTAACCAATTGTTTCCTATATTTTTAAATAAATGAACCGTATCATACTGTAAGAAAATCTGACAATCTGGTAAATCTGGATTTTGAAAAAAAAAAGTTATCGGAACTGAATAATTTAAACATATTTTGATTTATACGGTTATTATCTGTAATTATTACTACAACCCGAAAACCAATTGACTGTACAAATTGAATCACTTCACTAGTTAAGGAATGAATTATTTTTCCAGTAGGACGTATGACTGGAAAGAGACGAACTATTTCCTTGTAATCACCAAATATTGATTTGATTATGAATGCCATTACTGTTCTAGTACATTGCGAAGGATTATTCTCAGCCATACCAACAATATTATTTGATTTGTATTGCAATCCTTTATCTATATAAATTTCATCGATCAAAAGTGCGACATATTGCTGACGATCTGTTAATGATTTAGAAACATGAACTAAATAATGTTCATCATTGCTCGGTTGTTTATAATTAGGTGCTACATGCATTCTAGAAGATATTTGTTGTAAATATCTTCTGCAAGGCAAAATTAGAAATTTTCTTAAAATTTCATAAGTAGCACTAGAATGAGCATAAAGTATGAATGACATTACTATGGTTTCAACATCGTATTTATATTTTTTTTTATTTACAAGATCCACTTGATTAGTTAAAATAGCCAACTTGCCACAATGTAAAAAGTCTTCATCGCAATCTTGAGCTTTTTTCAAATAAAATAAGGCTCGATTTAAATAAAAATTCCGATTTTCAAAAGCTAATTCGTGATTAAATTTATATCTAATAAGTAAATTTTGCAATTGTGACCAAAGTGTCAATTTCAAATTAGTTGGTAAAATCCAACTTAGTTCATTCTGTGGAACTTCTGTTTCATTTAAAATTACTCTAGCTGTTAAATTACAATCAACCGATATTCGAGCAACAATTTTGCAATCTAAGTCAGGATTGTTTTCTAACAAAATAAAAGTTATTTTGTCAACATTTTCATGAATATGATAATTTTTATAGTTAACGTTTACTTTAAAATTATTTTTAAAAACTTCAAAATTACAAATATTATCAGCCTGAATAAATTCCTCAGATTTTGCTTCTATAGAAGCGTTAAAATTTTCCCTACGAATTTCAGGATCTTTTCTGATTACAGTTTCTGGTACTGTTAAATATTGCGGCAAGTTGGGAAAAATAGATGGAATAGCACCATAAACTAATCGTGGCTGTTTATTATTAGTTGGCCTAGATTGAAAATCCTTATCACGAAAATGGACTCTACAAACAGATGAGCAACCAGTTGCCTGCCAATCTGCTCTGTGTATCGCATTAATCCATTTTTGCCTTATTTCAACATTTTTTGGAAAACTAAATGTTGAAACAGTTTCAGATGTTGAAAAGTAATTGGATTTGCAACCTGGCACAACGCAATGACGAGGCATTGTCTTTATTGCACGAATAAAAAATTTAATTATAAAATAAAACTATTTATTGCACTAAATTTTTTTTTCTATTTTTGTAAAGAAAAACAACGCCCATGTTGTGCTTTTTGTTTACAATAAATTCACTTTAAAACTACAAAATTTTAATATTATTTTATATTACACTTATTTGCACTCACTTTAATTACATTTATTTAATTTTTAAATTAAATTTTCCGCGATATTACCTTGATAATTTTATTTTTTATTTGACACGTCAAAAATATTAAATGTATCGACCGGCCATTTTAATAAAACTGTCGGACTACCACAAAAATTCTCTAAATTATGTCGCACGGCTTGTAGGAACTAACACTATCGAAGGTTTTGGTAATAGGCAATAGTATTTAATTTAAGGAAGCATTATTTTAATATAATAATGAGAGTACCAAAGACATTATGAGCATATTATTATTGCTATTGTAATTAGAATAGAAAGTCACATGCAACGAATATAGGAAATATAATTAGAAAAAGAAAGTTATAGATTTGTAAAGAATGAAAGGTAAAAAAAAATTGGACGTCGACGAGAGTTGACTGATTGGACTGTTTCTTAAATTGTGTGAATTAAATGATTGATATTTATTAAAAGGATTGATTAAATTTTTAAAATGATATTATGGATATTAAATAATTGTCTGTGTCATAAATCAATTAAAGTTTGTTTGTGTTATAAGTTATAATATATACATATATACATATATGCATTGCTATTTTTTAAAAAAATATATTGACTTTATGTATCCTTTGATCTTATCCTATTATATTTATATCAGAATTGATCGAAAATGTTAGTTTTAATAATAATTAATTAATACAATATTTTAAAATTAAAATAATAAAAAACATTTATCGACATTTCAATAGTTATACAAAAAAAAATGAATTTCATTAATTATGATTAACCATTAGTTTTTAAAATTTAAGATTTTATTTGTCAATATTTCGAGTTGGGCCTGTTTAATTTTTTTTCATATAGGGTGCCCGTGCTACGAGTGCATTAATTCAGGTCATTATTTGTAGGTACATTTTGACCTGTAAATTTTTTTGTATGTAATTATTTAAAATTAAACAAAAAAAAATTATTACGTAACTTTTTTGAAATATTTTGATTTTACTAAAAAAAAATCAAAATTTGAGATACTAAATTTGCACATTGGCATTGGCAACACTTAATATCATCAAATTATGCATCAAAATAAAGCTACAACAATTACCTATCGAATAAAAGACAAATTAAGAATCTTAATTAAATAGTTTGCGAGATTTTTCCATTTATGTAAAACTGTAAAAAAAAAATTAAAAAAAAAAAATCACCGTGATCCCCCTGTAGAACGACTCATTACCAATCCCTTCCCGAAGTTAATGCACTCGTAGCGCAGGTACCTTGTATATTGCCCTACAAAATTGGATAGAACAGGTTCTGGGAGGTGGCCAATGGAATATTATGTACTTTTATTTATATTTATATACATATACATATATATCAAAATAAAATAGATCTCGCATAATATCAAATGGAAATTGTTAGAATTCCAAAGTAATAATTTAAAGATTTAATTAGTAAATTCCAAGTAATTTTAACATTTAATTGATTTTTAAAAGTGGTACTTTAACGGGTTTGTTGGAAATTAAGAGTATCTTTTTAGAAGAATTATATAGTATGTTAGTATGTATTATTATTATTATTTATTTGATCCACTAAATTCAAGTTACAAAAAAAAAAAATATAATATTTTACTTAATATTTACAATAATATAATAAACAGATAATAAAAAGAAGCAATTAATAACAAAATTTGTTAAAAAATAGTAAATTTTATATGTATACATAAAATTGTAGAATTATATAGTGATTGCGGCAAAAAAAGAACAATATAATACATTAGAATATATAGCCAATATTATATAAATTTAAATAAACCTGGTCCTAAAAAATATATGTATTACTAAAGCTAAAGAAATACACACAAACTCTTCCATTCGAAAGTAATTCTTAAATATTCAGTAGAAAAATCGTCGTTTGAGTACTACAAAATCATAATACACTAATTTTGAAATTTTTTATTAATAATTCATTTATAAGTAACAAGATAAGGTTTCTAATGTTGTTTTTAGTATGTAACTTAACTAATTTTCTGTATAATAAAAACTATATTATTTATTTAATATACATTTATTTTTTTATTTGCATGATTTAATATTAATCCATGAGTTTCTAAACACTGTTGCGCTCGGTTTCACGAATAATAAACTTAAACAGTTTCATGACAGTTTCACTTAAACAGTTTCAGAATATATTACCAAACTAATATTGATTACTTTATTGTGTTTCATATGAAAATAATATAATTTCTGTGTTTAATGTGAAAATAATTGTTCTGAATATGTGATTAAATATTATTTAATCACTAAATTCTGGTAAAATATAATTAATCAGAAACTTAACCTGGCGTTATACTGTATTAAGAAACTGTGATTTACTAATTGCATTAAAATTTATCAGTGATATTAACAATTAAGTTTTCCAAATTTAAAACCTTTTTTTTTTTTTTAATTTGAATGAAATATAAATATAGAATTTACGGTGTCACTTAAGTTTTGATGTGACGAAATATTAATTTATAAAAAATGGAAAGTTTTGCTTTGTAATGCCGGTATAACATTGTATTGTAAATTTGATATTTTTCAGAAAATATCCATTTAGAGCGAGAGGTAAAATTTCGTATATTACAAAATATATGAGTGCGAGTAACAAGCTATATTGTAAACAAACCATTTCTGTCAAAAAAAAATCCAAAAAAAAAACCGAAAAATTTCTATGTCGCTAATGATTTGCCGCTGTGTAGCAGCAACAAAACCATTTCTGTCAGAAAAATTTCTATGTCTCTAATGATTTGCCGCTGTGTAGCAGCAACAAAACCATTTCTGTCCAAAAAAATCCAAAAATTTTTAGATTTTTTTTGACAAATCGAGCAATTTTTAGATTTTATTTATTTTTTTGGTTGCTGTGTTGTGAAAATATAAAAATAAAAATGACAGTTTTAATTGCGGCTACTTATTATTTAAATATTTTCAATTAAAAAATTGTTTTTTCATATGGTTGCATATATTTTTGCCGCCATATTATATAAAAATTTAAATTTTCAATCAATAATTTATTTCAAAATAAAAAAAATAAAAAATATATTTGACAGAATAAAAAAAAATAATATATTTGACAAAATGAATACGATACTATAGTTGTCTATCATTGAAATTATATTTCTGTTTTAGTCGCACAAATAGATATTTTTTGGATTTTTTTTGGATTTTTTTAATCCACTGTCATACGGCCATAACCAATAATATTTATGAATTTCTTTAAATTCATTTTATTATGTAAATTAATCTAAAAAATATATATTTAAGAAATAATATAATATTTTGGATTTAAAAGGTATGAAAATGAAACGCCAATTATATAAAAATATCACAAATATTATTTGCATCATATTTTTGGTTGTGCTGGAATTTCAGAAATTTATTTACGATATTTGTCCTTTATTATATACCATTAATGATAAATGTGCAATTCAAAATAAATTTAAATTTTATATTTTTTAATTGGCAAGGTTTTATCATGGAGAACCACAAATTAATTTAAATCTAAGCATTTATGTACATTTATCATTCTTCCATAAAATTAACAATCTATATAAATATATAGAACATTTTTTTATTAACATAATAATATAAATATTATTTATCAAACTGACATATTAATTTATTAACCAAATATTTCATTCCTTTCAACTTTAATAAAATTTGTGAATTTTATTTTTTTCCCAGTTATGTATTATATATAATATGTGAATGTACGTCGTTGTATATGTATATACTTAAGATGTATATATCTATCTTTCAATTATTATTTCTTTCTTACTTTTATTTAACACCTACTAGCTATTTGGTGATATACTTTTGATAAAACAGTAATAAATTCATCTCGACAATTCAATTTGAAACCGCAATTGCTTCTTTTCTTTTCTTAATATCTATTTCCAAATAAAAAGGACGATATATTTTAAAAGTTTTGAAAAGGGAATATAATAAAGAATGATTAAATTTTATTTAATAGTTGAAATGATTTGAATCTATGCATTCATTTATTCTCGATTTTTTTTAGGAATATATGCTGCGATATTTTGACGGGACCGGGATAATAACCGATATGATTCTTATTATTATTATCATTATAAGCGTATACTACCCATATATATATAATTCATTTTAAATTCTGTCGTAGTTCTGAGTTTTACCTTATGATATATCCACATATACCGTTGAATCGATTTATGCTTTCTTCTTCTTATGGTGACCAAAACCTTACCACTGGTGGGGGGTTTTGATCAAGAGTACCTATTTTTGATGGAGTAAAACCAGTGCAGTTGTTATTTTTAAACTTTATTAATTTCGTAATCATCAATTGGTGTTAGTAGAATTTTTGGTTCTTTGATGGTAACATCCTCTTTATTGATATTAATTTCGCTTACATGTACTATTTCATTTTCTGCTTTTACTAAACCATTACCAATAAAAATCCCTGGATAAATTTCCTCATTACAACATATAAATTTCCCTATCTTATTACTCGATATATTAATAATTTGTTCTGTTCTACCTTTTATCTGTATAACATTATTTTCATTATTTCCTTTTTCACCTTCAATATCTTCATTGACTTCATTATAATTTCCTGCAATACTTATAACATTTTTATTAACTTCGTCATTAAATTCATCATTTTTAAAATTCTCCAATTTTTTCTCATACAATCCTCCAACCTTTGCATTATCTTATTGTTTTTTTTTTTATTAATATTGTATTGTTTTTTTTTTTATTAAAAAATTCTAATTATGGCTGTTTAACACTACAACCATATTCCTTTCAATTATAATAACTATATTTTCTTCTATAAAAAACATGCTAAAATAATTTAGCTCGTCGTACCTAACTAAATTCTCCATTCTAATTGATAATTACTTTAAAATCTTCCTTCTCTTTCGCTCTTCCAGAATATTCCTTAAGCTTTTTATTCTCTTTCTATGTTGTACTGCTTCTTCTTTGCTGCAAGTTGGAAGACGTAGCAACCTGTATTCCTCTGCAATCTGTCTTATCGTCTTCTTAATTATCCCTCCCTTTGTTTTAATACCGCTAACTGGTGCTGGTGTAGTTGGTAATTTTTTTGCTTCAATTCTCCTCCTATATTCTTCTATACTGATTGGCCTTGGACCGGCTGATGGCTCTTTTTCTAACACCACGTCCAAAGGTTCTACATGCACTTTCTGTCCATTCTATTGATGTTGTTGGAGGCCCCGACGAGACTGAAAAAACATTTAATCAATCGAAATGGTGATCATCGTGGTGAATGTAAAGTGAGGATTTTCTTGCCGGTAAACATAAATTGGATAATCCAATTTTTTGGTAATTTTTTTTCTGCAATCTAAATGGGACGATTATGTTTCTCTAAAATTATATAAACAACTGTGAGTATAAAATTGTTATAATATTTTGAAGCTATATATTTTTTTTTACTAATGTTTATTTTGCAATATAGCAATGTTTTAACAAAAAAAAAAAATTATATTGTAGCTTTGAATTTTTTCTCATCGTATGACATTTAAAGAATTTAAGTTATCGCAAATAAATTTTTGAGAATGATAACGAAAGAAAAAAAAAATTATAATGACGATGAATAACGCATTTTATGAATTATTTTACTAGCGTTGAATTATTAAGTATTTAAAATTTACAAAATTTATCGGTAAAAGTCTCAATCGTTTCAATTTTATATATAAAAATTAAAACAATCTACTAATTATTTTTATATATTTTAGGATCTATTTTCCGGAATGTTTGATTTAAAAAAAATAATAATGGAAATAAAATGATCAACTCTACTACCAGGATTAATCGTAAGAAGTTTAATAATAACTCTATCAATACTAACTTATTAAATAAACAATATTTTATATAAACCGAGTTAGTTTTTTTTTAATTTTTTGTTATTGTTAATTTAATTAAGTCTCGGTATAAAAAAATTAGGGTTGTCAACCTATAACAATTAATTTAAGTATTTTACTAATTTTCTATTAACGCTATTTATTTCAAATCACTTCAGCTCGCAGTACTGTAGTGATTTGTACTATTTTAAGCAATTTTACTGCCAAAAAAAAAAAATATTATTACTAAAAAATTAAGAATAAAAGTTAATTTCTAAATTAAAAAAAAAAAAAAAATACGAATCAATAATTAATTAACAAAAAATAAGTATTAATTAACTTCTGAACGATAACGTTTGTGGAGTTAGTGATTCCGAATCGGTCGAGTAAGATTTGTTTCTTTCATTAGTACTAATTTTCGATAAGTTTGTTGTCGGAATTTTGGGCAGCGGTTTTTTTGGTGATAAATTTTGTATAAATCAAATTCCTCTTTATTTAAAACATTAATTGTAATTCTAACTCCTAACTCATTTTCCCAATGACCTAGATCTATGCTAATTGATTTATTATTTTTGTCGTATATAAATATGAATGTCCTTCCTGATTTGTCATGTTCTTGATAATGTCCACTAATAATTGTGAATCTACTACTAATGGATGTATTTTGTGCTGTTGCAATGAATTAATTATTTCACCTTGTTCTAACATATAATCCTGTATTCTCTCTAATTCTGCCAAAACAAATATTGCTATCCTATGTAATTCAATTTCTGCCCATAGTTCGTCTATGTCAGTCTGCATCCCTTTAAAATTCTTTTGTAATTTTTGTTCTAATTTCCCAAGTCTTTCCTCTACTTCTTGTGCACGTATTGTCAAGTTGTCCGTAACTACCCTAACAAATTCAAAATTAGAAGCTATTACCGCAGTCTGTTTGTCCAATAAATCCATTACTTTATCCCCGTTTTTACTTAACTTTTCTAAACTATTGTAAATTTGGTCTGAGCCCCCCTCGTCCATTGTTCCGAATAACATTTTTGAAACTGTCCCAATTATATTTAGTGCCCCCCTTTTTCGTCTTCTAAAATAGTGATTTACCCCTTCCGTTTTTTTTTTTATTTTAGTTGCCCAAAGATTAATTTCATTTTTAAATGTATTACATGTTTGTGATTTTACATGACCTAATAATTGTATACATGTAGTATCTACTTTACTTATTATAGAATCTAAAAAATCCGCCATTTCCTCCTCCGAGGTTAATTGTAATTTGGTATAGATGTGAAGTGAATCCGGATATTCTATTATTTTGTCCATATGTTCAAATAAAATTTCCGTGTTTTTTATCTCCTCGATTTCGACTGGACTTCCTTCTCCAAGTGTTGCTAGCATAAGCAACCAAACTATGCTCGCTAATAACATTCTAAAAACAAAAAAAAAAATATCTATCAACTAATGAATTTTTACTGATATAAAAAAAATATCCAATGTGTTATTAAATTTATTTACTAACTGAAATATATATAAAAAAAACTAGTCTGTTCTTAGTCTGTCCATTTTTTTATCCTGTTGTTGTGCACCCGTCGCGTTTTATTCCCTATTTTAATGGTTGTATTTAGGGAATTAGGTATTTCTATAACTTCATAAGGTCCTAACCAACCTAAACTTAATTTATTTGCTTTGTTCGCATTAACAAGTAATACTTTGTCTCCGATTTTGTAATTCTCTTTTTTCGCAGATTGATCGTAATATTTCTTTGATCGCATTTTACTTTTTATTAAATTTTCCCTGGCTAATTGATGAATAGTTTGTAATTTATTTTTGGTGATTAAACAAAAATCATCATGATTATATAATGGTTCTGGCTTTCTTTTACATATGCTGGGTAACGGATCACAAAACCCATATAATATATATAACGGAGAAAATTTGGTTCCCTCATGTAGTGTGTGATTGTGAGTAAACACTGCCTCAGCCAACCATTCATCCCAACTTTGTACATTTTTATTTACCATTATTGGAAGATATTCCACTAAAGGTCCATGTCTTCGTTCTAGAGACCCATTAGATTGTGGATGGTATGCTGTAGTTTGTACTTTCTTTATTTTAAGCATTTTACAAAGTTTTTTGAATAATTCACTTGTGAAATTTGTTCCTTGATCTGTTATTAGTTTCCTGGGTATGACTGAATATTTTAGTATAATATGCTTATAAAACGCTTCTGCTACAATTGTGGCTTCCATGTTGGGTATGGCTACACAATCCAACATTTTAGTCAAGTCATCCTGAAATGATAATATGTACTTATTTCCATTGTTGGTAATAGGAAGAGACCCAACGAGATCTATGTAAACTTTATCAAAAGGTTTTTTAGCAGTGTCTGTTATAGCCATTTCCATTTTGGTATTTTTACCACGTTTAGCCTTCTGACATTTATGACAAGCTTTAATGAATTTTCTTATAGTTCTTATCATATTTTTCCAGTAGTAAAATCTACGCACTCTGTTATATGTTTTAACCACTCCCATATGACCTCCTAGAGGGGAGTCATGATATTCCTTTAAAATCGTATTAATCTCCTCTGTCGTATGCAATTCAATTTTCTTCGATAAACCTTCCTTTATTGCTGTTATTTCCTCTCCATCCCCGTCTTCTACAGATTCTTCCATGTCTATGGTGTTATCATATTTCCCATTTTCCATTAGTTTATTTGCCTGAGCTCTGGTCACTATGTTAATATGAGCTTCCATTGACTTGCTATTTTCATTTTCTAATTTTCCATCTATTTCGTCATATGGTATTCTACTAAGTGCATCCGCATTCGAGTTTCGTTTACCTGGCTTTTAATGAACCGTATAAGAATATTCTGATAATCGCATTTTCCATCTATTCAACCGACCTTCAGGATTTCGTTTATTGAATTCACTAATCAAAGGTTTATGATCAGTGTAAACCGTAAAATCCCTACCGAACAGGTAACACCTGTACTTTTTTATGGCCCAATAAATGCCCAACATTTCTTTTTCGATTGTGCTATAGTTACGTTCGGCCTTGTTCAATACTCTACTGGCATATGCTATTGGGTAATCTTGACCCACTTCTCCTTGTGATAGCACAGCGCACAGTGCTGTATTACAAGCGTCGGTTGTTAGTATAAAAGGTTTCGTAAAGTCAGGGTATTTTAACAATGGTGATTGTGTTAACAATTTCTTAACTTTTTCAAGCGCTATTTGGCAACTATCAGTCCAAACAAATTTTTTTCCTTTTGTGGCTAATTTGTATAAAGGGTCGCCAACCTCAGCTAAATTAGGCATGCAAGATCTGTAATAATTTACTAGACCCAAAAACGATTGGAGTTGGGTAGTAGTTGTTGGTGTTGGAAATCCTTCTACACAACTCGTTTTTTCAGGATCTGGTAAAACCCCATTTTCCGTACACTTATGACCCAAGTAAACTACTTCTCTTCTAAGAAATTTACATTTCTCTGGTTGGAGCTTTAAATTATTTTCCCTTAATCGTTCCAGTACCGCTCTTAGTTTATTTTGATGGTCTTCTAAATTTCTTTCATAAATAACGATATCATCCAAATATACGAAACATTTAATTCCTTGTAAACCAGATAAAACGTAATTCATTAAACGTTGGAAAGTAGCTGGTGCCCCTGTAAAACCAAATGGCATTCTTTTGAATTCATAATGACCTAAGATGGTGCTGAATGCTATTTTTTCACAATCCTTCCCGTCTACTAGAACCTGAAGGTAACCACTGGCTAAATCCAATGTAGTAAAATACCTTGAGTTCCCTAATTGTTGAAAAATATCCTCTATCCTTGGTAAGGGAAATGCGTCCTTAACGGTTACTGCATTTAATTTGCGATAGTCAATAACCACTCTAAATCGTTTTTTACCATATGGTCCCGGTTTCTTTGGAACGACCAGAAGAGGTGAATTCCACGCACTTCGACTTGGTTGTATAATATCGCTGTTCAACATTTGCTCCACCTGTGCTTGAATTTCTTTCCTATGACTTTTAGGCAATCTATAATTCGCTTGCACTATCTACTTTAGTTTCAATCTTATGAGCTATCGATGTGGTATGACTTAAATTATCTCCTGGGAGATGAAAAATGTCTTGATACTCTTTACAAATTTCTTCTATTTGTTGTCTCTCTTCAACATTCCAATTTATATCAACTTCTAGTTTTTCTTTTAACAACTTCAACCTCTCATTTAATTGTTCATTTTCTGAATCAAGGAAAAGTGTCCGTATATCAGCCCATATTTCACCCTCTTTATTATAATTTTTTTTCGTTGTGACTTCCTCTAACTTTATAAAAAATTTGAATTTTTTATGGTTGTTGTATTTATGATGATGACGTTTTGGGCTAAAAAATAAAAAATATAATGAAAAAAAAATGAAAAGATTTTTGATAGATTTTTAATATTACCATTGTTAAATGTACTTTTTTGTGACCGATTTCGGCATGGTGCTTTTTTCGATCCGTCAGTGTATGGAAGAAACGTTCGTACAAATCACAATTATATTTGCGTCCTATACGAACGCTTCTTCCATTGGCGAAACAAGATATAGAAACAATGATGGTCTCCATTTTTAAAAAAATAAATTTTTGGTTTTTAATCAA
Organism: Rhamphomyia laevipes; assembly: GCA_963920725.1. Lineage (NCBI taxonomy): Eukaryota > Metazoa > Arthropoda > Insecta > Diptera > Empididae > Rhamphomyia > Rhamphomyia laevipes. The sequence goes on from OY987256.1 coordinate 36,201,741, forward strand.
AAAATTTCATATATTTTAAATTAAAAACCAAAAATTTATTTTTTTAAGATATATAAATTTATTTTTTAATTTTAAAAGATATAAAATTTTTGATTTTTTTTGGTTTTTAATTTAAAATATATGAAAATTTTTGATTCTTTAATTTTAAAATATATAAAGTTTTTGATTTTTTTTGATTTTTTAATTTTAAGATATATATGAAATTTTTGATTTTTTTTTTGATTTATTAATTTAAAATATATTGAAACGTTTAGTTCAACAATTATAATTGTAATGAATAATAAATTCAGTAAATTAGGAGTTGTAAGGATTTTTTTTGCCCATACGGCATTTTAATACATAAAATTTTGCTAATTTAAAAAATTTGAATAAAAAAAATAAAAATATATATAATTTTTTTTTTTGTAATAGAGGGGAAGGAAGTAGTCAAATAGTAATTAATAGATCATTTTTATAAAATAATACATATATGAGAATAGAAGTATAAGATAAAAAATTGAATTGTATAAGATAATATGTTTACTATAAAAAAAATAGAAAAATTGTAAACAATTTGTAAAAAAATTTATACTGTAAGATTATATAAAAAAAAAAAGTTTGAATTATTACACTGTAAAAAAAAAAAAAAAAATTTTTGCTAGTTGAAAAATGTTTGAATAAATTAAATAAATATTTGTTTTTGTAAAATTGTTTGTAAATGTAAACGTCCGAGCCTATCCCATTCCCATTACGGGAAGGTGAAATTTCTCAACAAAAGAAATGAGAGTGCGAAATTCGGTAATTACAACAATTTGGTGTTTATTAAAAAAAAAAATAACTAATTGAGAAATGTAAATTAGAAATTAAGATTAAATTTGTAAAAAGATTTCATTTCAATTGGACCAATCTGGAACAAGGACTCATCTTTTCAACTTGTGAATTGGGAGATATGTTGTGTAATGGTTTAATTAAAGTCCATTGCACGTCATGATTAATTTCTGTACATTGACCGATTACAAAATCCAAAGGTTAATACACTAATGATCTAAATTCACATAAAAATAAATTTATATTTGTGTACTATATGATTTTGTAACAGTGAAATGCGAATATGCTGATAATGCATATTCAGCATTTTACTGTTTAATACAGAAATTTATCATAACATTTATGCATGATTAATAGATTTGTGTCGCAATCGCGAATACGAAATTATATTTGTATGTAAATTAGCGATGACGACACAAATTGAAAATCATATATAAATGGTTGTTCTAGAATTGGAAAAATCACTTGGAATCAAGCTTTCTAATTGGAAACTTAGTAATTGTATAAAATGTTTATTGCTTTTAACGATTTTTTCAATAAAGAAACCAATAGAAAAACAAGAACCAAGTCTTCCTCATTTCCAATACAGGTATTTTTAGTTCACCCCCTACCCAAGGTAAGGTGAACTGTACGAACAACCAACATCGTACTTACGGCAGACTACAACAATTCTTAACTAGTAATAGTGATATACAATATTCTTTGCATATAAATTAACTATTTACAATAAAAAAATTGAATTTATTTTATTGTTATTTATTTTATGTGTTAATTTGCTTGGGCTAAAACCGCCCCTAAATGTTTCCATTCTCTTTTATCTCTGCGGCATTTTCTAAACCAAAATATATCAACTTTTCTTTTTCTATTAAATAGTTGCCATTCCGTAACTATTTTTGTCCATCTATCATCTTGTAGTCTTACAATATGTCCACCCAATGCTTGATTTGAATTTAACGAATTTTTATTTTAATATTACGAGACGAATTTATTTGTGCGAATTGATTGCTAGTACGTTACAACTTACAATGCCAAGTGACTAATTATATTCTGATTAAATTTGTTGCAATATCAAGAGAAAAAAAATGTTAATGAATTTGTAAATAATTAATAAATTGATATATTAACTTAACTTTTTTTACAAAAATTGTAACAAAATTGAATTTAAAGATTTAATTCATAAAAATAAAAGTCGTGTTTTTTTTTCATTTTCCACAATGTTTAGACGTTAATGTTATTAGTTTACTAAATTCAAATTTTGTTATAAATATATATCCTAACTAAAAAACATATTAATATGTAGCTTCGGCAAGATCTTGTTATTAATCAAATTGTACTAAATTTTATTCTATTTTTTCAATATTCTTTAAGGATTATTATAATTAAGAACTTTTTTTTTGGAAAATAAAGAAATATAGAATTAAAAAAAAAAAAGAATTTAAAGAGAAAATTTAGTACAAGAATTTTAATAACTTATAATATATTAGATAATTTAAATATTGTTTTGAACACATTGTTCCTCAAAACCCTATTTCAATACATGTATTTATTTAAAAAAACTGTTGATTTAAATTACCTATATTTTTTTTTTTTTTTTTCAATATTTAAATTATTTAGTATTTGGCAAGAGTAAAGATTTCTTTTATTATTTTATTTGTATATTCATTTGATTTATGCAAGCGTGCATTATCCCATAGATAGGCACAGTGCCTAGGGCCTACGAATTTTTAATGGCCTACGAAAATATGTATTTATACTTACGAAAAATGTATATTATAAATATTTAACCAAAGCATGAAAAAAAAATTGATTTAATCCATAATAATTAAAAATTAATTATCAAAAAAGCATTAAAAAATAACATTAATTTAGTAAACAATTTATTCATTTATTATCTATCTAAACTAACATTTCTACATTTTTTAGTTTCGCATTCGACAATTAAATCATCGAAACTAATATCTCGCATAAAAATCACTTTCAATAGATAAAAGTGTTAGTGCTGACAATCGTTCCTGCCCCATATTTGATCGGAGACAATTTTTAATTCTTTAAAGCTAAATTCGTAACACAATATTTACATTGGGAAAACTGGTAACTAATTTATCATTTATTTGTGCAACTAACATTTCGTTCACTGATTTTGTTATCTCCATACATACGTGAAAATAATAAAAACTCGTCACAAAATACATCTTCAACATCTGAAGAATATATTTGCATTTGCACTAACTTGTTAGCTTTCGAAATTATTTCATTATTTGTCAAACTTCTGTCCACCAAAATATTAAACCTTATTAAGTTTATCTAATATTATATAAAAAGATTCAATACGAAATTTTTTCACTTGCACTCAAGCTCAAGCTAGGATCGGTGTTGCTTTAAACTTCGTTAAAAAATCTATTTCTTTATTCGTTTACGTTGTGTATGTTCTTTATATTCAGAAGTTGTAAGTTTTTTGCCATGGTTTCAAATCATAGCAGGAGGATTGTTTTTTTTAATACGTGGGATTTAAACTTAGAAAAAAAAACATTTAAAGTATAATAATTAGTACTCATCAACGTTACATACGAAATACGGATTTCTACATGTAATTGCGGGCGTAGTAGAAAAACGCTCGGTTGTGTTATAACACAACATAAAGAAAAAAATAAAGTTATTAAAATAACGTTCATAAAATAAAATGTTGTTAAAATAAAGCACTATGGAATTATTAACACATTTTAAAAATTAGTCAAAGCTGACTTCATTAGGGATACTGACAAAAAATTATGCGAGAGGGTCTCCCAAGTTAAAAGTGCCTAGGGCCTACGAAGATGTTAATTCGGGTCTGGATTTATGTTGTTCAAAATAAATAATTTCAGCAAAATTTATTTTATTATAGGTATAGCGAATATAACATAATTCTAACATATATATTGGTATAATTTTAATTTGACTACATATCAATCACTGTTATATTACTATACGGAAAAATTATATTTTGTATACGGTGTACCGAATAATATAGTAGTTGCCTACAACATTTTACTTCCTTATTTATGTCAATGGCTTTAAGGAGTAGATAAAAGTGTATAATTTATTTGTCATATATAATGAGCAATGATATTTGATATTCCGTAAGTGATTAGTGAGTGACGGAAGGATCACTTTTCACTATTGAAAATCCACTTTCAAGTTTCATGATTGATATAACAATGATAAGTAACAGTTTTTTTTTATATCGTCGTGTTAGCTATAAGTTTGTTACAATTTTTAGAACTATAACTTATAAAGTTTACGCAAATGTTAATGATTAAAAATGATGCTTCATTAAATGTGCCTTAATTTTTTTAATTTCTTTGTAATAAAATCCATTCTCTTGTTTCGTATAGATAAATTCAAACCAAAATTTCTGAGGAAAATAAATAAATTTAATACTTTTATAATAGAGATTTATTTTTATTCAGATTCAGCTAATATAATACAACTGATTTCAAAAAAATATACATATTTTATCTATTTCCAATTCCGACAAAAATACTAATATGTATTATAATACATTTTTATGTAAAGGATGCGTATATGTATTTCTTTTGTATGTTACATTTGACGAAAACATGACGTCCTTGTCTATTTCAATAATAATAAATAATGTATATCAGTGGTAGCTAACAGCGGTAGGTAACTTCAAATACTTAAGTATCTATACAAAGATTTTCATTCTTACATAACATAATTTTGTGAAATCGTGTTTGTTACAAATTTATACAAATTTACGCTTTATGTGAAATCATTTTTCAAATAAAAAAAAACAGGTGCGGAAATTATTTGGATGTGGAATGTAAATCAGTTTCACATTTAAAGGATATAACTTTAGATATCATTTACTCAGACAATTTTATTACATTTATTATATTTTTCGTGTAACGATGCATAAAAATTATTGTAATTTTTTTTGTTCACTATAGTATCTAATGGCGGTTGGTGATCAACAATTCTGAGTGGGCTATTTTTTAAGTAAATTAATAAAAAAAAGCTTGTTGTGTAAGTTTCCACTTAAGCATGAGGTTAAGGTATTATACTTAAAGCGTCAATTAGTATTTAGTATAGTTTTTGCGGTGTACATTTAAAAAAGAAAATAAATTAAAAGTGGGACCATTTTTTAATCTCTATGTAAATATACAAAATCACTCAAAGTATTGTGTTTGTGCTCCGATGACTGTTTTTTACATTAAAAAAAAAGTATTATTTAATAGTATTTTATTTGATTTATAGCATCATTGAAATTTCAATGACATAATTAGCAAGAATTACTTTTCCTTTATCTTAACTATTAAGAACTTAATTATTTGTATCTGCCTTTATAAGATTCATTAGTTTGCCAAAATATTGAAGTACCACTTTAACTTTGTCTCTCTAAATAATTTATTTAGGAATTTTTGTCAAAAAAAAAATATGTACAAATCTACAATATGCAATACATAAACATTACATATAAAATATTATTTCAAAATTGTTAGATCAATTTTAAATATCAATTAAGTTAATAATAATATAGTAAATGCGACCTTCATAATAATATATATTCAAAAAAGGCGAATCAGCATTAATCAAATACTATATATATATATATAGTATAGATATAGAACATAATATTGTAAACAATTGCGCGTACATCCACATATGTATGAATGTTTCCGTTATTAATATTGTTGTTATGAATAAAGAAGATATAAACAACAATATTAATATTAATGTGGAAACATATATGATTCATGTATGTGCATAAAGTTTTTTATATGCTTATTATGATATCTTTTATATGCTTTTAATATAAAGTAATTATGAATAATATATAAATGCAGGATCAGTGTTGTGTAATGGGTTTTATCATTGTTTCCAACTCTGATATTATTGTTTACATTTCTGGTATAGTAAATGCGACCTTCAAATAAAATCGAAAAAGGCGCATCAGCAAATACCTTAACTTATGTGACACATATAAGTCAAAAATCTAAACAATAATATGTAATGTAATGCGATAACATCAAAATAATAAATAAAGCAAAGAAAAGGTTAATGAACAAAAATACATTCATAATTTATTTACATTATAAAGCATACAATTTAATGAACATGTGAATAACCTTTTCTTTGTTTATATTGTTTGTAGCGCATTTAGTAATATCAAAATGCTAGTTCAGCATTATTGAATTGGCAACTGAAACAGTGGTAAAATCTGATTGCACAATGCTGTAATAATAATTTATATATTAATAATCAAAGTTTAATAATAATTGATTTGCTGAAAGGGCAATTTTAGACTATATAAGTTGAAATGGATAGCAAACCTGGTTACACAATATTATCGTTAATTGATTTTATTTACACTTACTGCCAATCGATTGTAATTTTTTCAACAGTTCGTGTAATCATACAAGTCGCTCGAGGAAGTCTTAAGGGAAAAACGTCGAGTCGGGCCGAAAACCAATCTCCATCGAGGAATATAGAAGGAAAAATCAAAATCAGGAACAGAGTAACATCAAAGAAGGAAAACAAAAATCAATATATAATAATTCTCCTTTTTTAAAAATAGAACACATTGATTCGGAAACGCAGAACATGAAAACAAATCGACCATCTAATATTTCGGAGCCTCCGTCCTCTCGACAACTCCGATCCTCCAAAATCCTTCTTAATAATAAAAATCCTCCTATCAATAATTAAAATTCTATTAACACAATTTGTCCTAATTGTCCTACTACCAATCAAAATGCTTATCCTATTTTTCTTTCGGCTGTTAGAAAATATCAAAAAGATCACATCCGGTGCATTGTATAAATGTCCGAGATGTGTTTATAAAACACCCGAGTTGTGCAAAATTAATAGGCACCTGGAAACCCATATAGCGTTCATGGCCTATGAGTGTCATGTTTGTGAGCGGCGTTTTGCTAGAAAACAACATCTTCAGTATCACGTAAGCATGAGCGTGAAGATATACCTGAAATATTCAAGAAAAACCGGAAACATTTGTTATTGCAAGCCCTATTGCCTGAATAAGGTAAAAAGAATTATATATTAAATTATTATAACTAAAAAAAATATTTTATTAATATGGATTAGTATTTATTAGTATGTATATGTAAATTACTTTTTTCTTAATAATTTTCTACAGATTTTGCTGAAACTGCAATTACTTATCTTTTCATATTTTTTTTTTCTGTATTAACCAATTCAAAAAAATTTCTTTATTTTTGTCAAAATGTTACTTCTATCGAAAGACACAAGTTTTAGTTTATTTTTGTTTTTGTTTTTCAATTTACCCGATAGATGGATTAACGAGCTTTACAAAAAAAAAAAAAATTGAATTTTCCATATGATAAAAATTTTGAACTAGTGTTCAAATTAAACCACTAAATATAAAAACTTAAAATAAAATATAAACTGAAAAAAATGTTTTCTACTTCATGTTCTAAACTCGTCGGAACGATAGCACATTGGGTGTGACGTATTCGTCAGGGTTACTAGAGTTTAATCGTTGTTTTGTATGTTTATATGATTTAGGTGGGTTTGGTGCATTTTGTGTGGGTGGAATACAGAGATGGTTGTTTATATTAATTTTAGTTATAATTTTGTCTGGCAGTATTACCCTTTTCTATTATTCTTACCTCTGCTTTTCTTTTCTTTTTTGGCCTGATCGTCTTTTAATGAAATACCGATAGTTAGTTTAGTTTTACTAATTTATTCCTTTACTTTTGATACAATCTACTAATTTACCATTAGTCTACTAATAAGAGTTTGCTTATTGAATCTGATTGATCTAGAATTGAAAGACGATTGAATTCCAAATTTTCAAGACTTATATACCGTACAATCAATACTACACGTTAATTAATTATTAACAAATTATTGATATCGTTGTGATATCACATAAATATATTTATCTGTGCTTCATCATTGTTTCAGTTACCAATTCAATAATGCTGAACCTGAATTTTATACAATGCAAATTACTCAAAGAAAAGATTATTCAAATGTGCATTATAGTGTATGAACGTATTATTATTCATTAACCTTTTCTTTGCATTCTTTATTTATAAATTTGATGTTATCGCATTTCTTATTATTGTTTACATTTTCGTTTATATGTATCATATTTCACATATAATTTAAACTATTTGCTGATGCGCCTTTTTATATTTTATTTTAAATGTCACATTTACTGTAAAAAAAAATTTAAACAATAATTTTAACGAATTTCAGATTTGGAAACAATGATAAAACTTATTACACAACATTATCAAAATTCTTGATAATCTCATTTCTTATATGGTATTAGTAGTGTAATTATGTATATACGTTCTGGGACAACTGAAATGTGCAAACTATTGAAAATGAATTCTATATACTACATAGAAATTAATTAGCATTTGAGCATTATTGCCCATTAATTATTAAGTAATTTTCACCTTAATGAAATTCGACACCGCTTTAATTTAATTAAAAAAATTTGCGCTTCATTATAATTTCAATTTTTTTTTTTTCTACTTCCGGTCAAGAATAATAATGTAATATGATCTAAATTGATTTACTTTCTCAAAATTTTTGAGAACTTTAAGGGTCAATGAATTGATACGGATGCAGTTGCATTAATTCTCTCGTTTAAAATTTAGCATACCCAGCCAATTAATTTTTATCCGTTTTATTGGAGCAGAGATAATTAATTTTTTTAAATCAATATTTACATAATTATAAATAATAAATGATATTATTATCATTTTTGCGCATTTCATATAAACTATTAAAATTAATTCATATAAAATATAGAAAATAAGAAATTTGACACCGCATTAACTTTCGATTAAAAATAAGCCATGATTTATAGTTTTTCAGAAAAGCTTTTTTATTGAATATGTTCTGATACTTTTACATTTGAAAATTGTATTATATTAAGATTTTTTATCCATATATGTGGATAGTTTTACAATTAATTCTAAACTTCCTGGGAAACTAAGCGGTTAAGTGCTTGGCAGCATTTTGTGGCCCACAATCAATTTTAGTAATTTGGTTTGGTTCATCAATGTAGAATTGTATAAAATATTACATTCAGATCGAGTTAGGTGTTCCAGCTAGAGCTAAAATATTTGATTGTCAATTGAACTTGACTTAGGTGAATTAAAAATTTTGTTTGAAATTCTGACTTAAATGGTTTTGTCCCTTAGCTAGAGATTTATACTTAAGAGTAATTTTAATTTTCTTTTTTACTTCCGGCTAAAAATAATATATTACAACATGTTCTAAATTATTCTAATTTTTTTACTTTTCCGAAGATTCAGGAATTTTATGAGTCTATGAATTGAATTGATGCATTCAGTATATATAGTTTTTTCTCACCTTTAAATTTTGCATAAACCATTACTTAAAATTTTAGCCTGTCAATTTTAGCGATTTAATTAACGGGAATGAATTCGTTTTTTGTCAAATCAATTATTATCGGAACAATAATATGATGCGGCAAAAAATTTAATTATAAATATTTTATTAAAAACCTGGTTTTTTGTTAATTTTATTAATTAAGTAATATGAAAATATTATTAACGGAAATTTGACAACCTATTACAAATAATTTTAAAGATAAATATTTTATTTTTCTCAATTAAATTTGTCAATTCGGCAAATTTATGCTTATATTGTCAATTTATGCTTATAAGTCGTACAACTAATTTATTTTAGCTATTCATTAGTTAAAAAGTTTTGTGAATTTTAGTGTCAAATTGGTAAATATTCACAAAAATTAAAAATATTTATACTTAAGTGCAAGTTTAATTTTTTTACTTCCCAAATTCAATTCGATAATTATTATTTTAAGCATAATACATTATTTCATTAATGACAATTTCGATGGCATGCATATATGAATCCAAAAATTAAAAATCCGCAAAGTATAATATTTTTATTTAGTAAACTTCAGCGGGTTCATTCTGAAATTTCCTAGCAAAATGTTATAAGTTCAAAAAATCATTTAAAGTACGTTTTACCCGTTTTCAATTAAATTCGATACTAAGATTAGTTACGCAATATAACTAAAATTAGTACTTCCAACAGATTCATGGGACCCTGTATAAAGTACACTTTATATAAACTTTTTGATACTTCTTTTTAAAAGTGATTGTTTTTTTTTTTGCAATAAAACAAATTATATAATTCTTCATGAGCAAATTCTAATATTTTTTTTTATCTTCTCTCCATCACATTTTAAATTATGCTATTACTACATTACTATTTTTACTATTTTACTATTTTTATATTTTTACTACATTTACTATTTAATGAATTTTATTTTTCACAAATTAGATCATAATTTTATTTTTCACAAATTAGATCATTTTTCTTGGCTACGAATTTTTCTTGCGATGAATTTTCCTAGCGATTAATTTTCTGCAATGAAAGTTCCTGCGATGAATTTTTTCAGATTAATTTTGTGCGACGAATTTCCCTAGTGATTGATTTTCCACAATGAGTTTTTATTGGCTATGAATTTTCGATGAAATTTCTTGCTACGAATTTTCCCAGCGATTTTCTCTAATGGATTTTTTATGATGAATTTTCTGTGATTAATTTTCCAAAAACCTTAAAAAAACGAGTTAAATACATTTGAGTCAATTAACGGTAATAAAAATGAAAAAAACTTTTGTAGATCATAAAATTTATTTTACAGCAATTTATTGCAAAGGAGCAATTCTTAGCGGAAACTAAATAATTTCCACCTTAAGCGAAAGTTTATTTTTTTTTCTACTTGAGTATACAGAATAATCTAAATTTATTTAATTTTTATGGCTTTTTCTAAAGTTTTGGGAATTTTATGTGTCAAAAATGATTCCGATACGCATGCATTTGTATATAATTAGCTTCTTATGCTTAAAATTTTGCGTAAACAATTAATTGCTTTTGCTTTTAGCTTTTCATACGATTACTTTTTAACGTCTGCCCCATAAAAATCATGACATTACTTTTAGTGAATTAAGCGGCGCTACTTTTGACTTTACATACGATCACTTGTAAACGTCTGCTCCATAAAAATTATAGCATTACTTTTAGCGAAATACGTTAAGCGGCGCTATTTTTGGCTTTTCTTGAGATTACTTGTAAACGTCTACCCCATAAATATCATAGCATTACTTTTAGCGAATTACTTAAAAAAATTTGGTGTTTAGAAGTCGGAAATACAACTAATTTATCTTAGCTATTCATTTCCATTTTATAAAAATTCTTCGAGATTTGGTCAATCACAAATTATTTGATACGCATGCATTATATATAATCTGTTTCTCACGCTTAAATTTTTGCATAAACAATATTTTTTTTTTTTTTTGCTTTTAATCGTAGAATTTAGCCGAAATAATTTATGATTTTAATATGAAAAGTGGATAAATACGAATTGGGTAAATCTCGCAGTAATTACTTTATAAAAAAATTTCATTTACCATAATGCCAAAAATATAATTATACATTTTTATTACTGCTAATTAGCCAAAATGTATTTAACTCGTGTCTTTTTAGCGTATATATACTATATAGATATTATTGTATATAGAAAATATAACGTAATACACAAAAACACAATAACTTAAACACAGTAGCAAAATTACACGCCGCTGTCAGGAGCAGTCAACAGCTTCTTATTTGGAGAAGATAATTAAAATATATTACTGAAATAAATAATAAACACATTACTTTAAATTTTATATTTATTTCAAAGTTGAATATAATATTTTTTTTATAATTTTAATAATTTTAAACAAACATGGCAACTTTAAATAACATTAAACTTTCAATTGACAATTTTTTTTAGATGATATACATATTTATATTTTTTTTAAGAAGTGCCAACAACAACCTATTCTGAAAAAATAAAAATAAAATAAAATTAAATGTTATAAAAAATTAGAATTTATTTTTTACAATTGATTTAGGAGGACGACCCTTTTATGCCCCGTCTCCTGGTAGTGGGGCGCCAACTTTCGACGCTGCAAAATAATTGTTCACAGACATCGCAGTTACATCTGTGGACGGCGACCCTTTTATGCCCCGTTTTCCCGTAGTGGGCCCAACGACTTTCCACCAGCAAAAGAATTGTTCACAAAGATCACAGTTATATCTGTGGAGTATAGCCCTTTTATGGCCAGTCTCCTCATAGTGGACCTTCAGGCTTTCCACGCAGCAAAAGACTTATGAGCAAAGATCGTAGTTGTATCTGCGACCGATGCGCACACTTCGGCCTTGCGAAAAATGATTAATGTTGACAATAATAGTTTCCATTGCTAGTTATAACCGAATTATAATTTATTTGAATTTCCACTGTATTTATAGGAAATTTTGTCTACATAACAACTCAATTACAATTCATAATGAAAACTATACATACAAAATATAATTTTAGTATGTACTCTTTTTTTATTTTAGTTTTAAAATTAAATAATTCATAAAGATGTAGTAATCTAAAATAAAAAAGAGTAGTAAAATTATTCAAAATTATTTGTAGAAAGATTACCTATTATAAAAGTTTATCTAAATGGGATAAATCTCTTTTGTTATCATACTCTTTCCTCATCATAGGAGCTCCATCGTGCTTACTGTTCAAATGATATCTTAAATGCTGCTGCCTGGAAAAACGATTTGCGTACAAGTGACATCCCAATGGCTTTAACTCTAAATGCGTCTCCAGGTGACGGCTCATCCGGAACAGCTGATGAGACTTGTAATTACACTTATGGCAACTAATTTTTGTTTTAATATCAACTTTCTTAATGTTCTTCTTGTTTTTATGTAAATCTCAATTTTCTAAATTGACGCAACATTTCCGTATCTTCACACCTAGAAAAAAATTGAGAAACACAGTTAAATCTTATATTGTATTTCAATTTTTGGTGTATTCATTTGACAGTATTCATGCCATTTTTTTTTAAAAAAAACGGAAATTTTCAAATTACCGTGTTTTGTTTTTAAATGGTGGCTACTATGCGGATAATATTTTTTTAGAGCAACATCTAAATAAAAAAAAAATTATTAAAAATTTAGATTTTATATACAAAATTTCTTTATCTTGGTACATATAAAATAAATGTGGACTTGGAGTCCATACAGGATACAGGAATGATTTCTTTCAAAAATGCACCTATCCAAACCATAAGAATAACAGGAGGCAGAGAAACAACCGTGATTGGATCATAAATCTGGGTTGGCAAAATAGGGCTAATTGGCCGAAATTCACCATATCCTGGTGTTGGTTGAACATTTTTTTTTTTTTGGTTTTTTTCATTTTTAATGTTGTCATAATATAAAATAAATTTTGATTTTACACATAATTTTATTTACACACTTTTTATTTAAAAAATTTATTAAATACATATGTATAAATTACACAGTATAGTAAAAATAAAAATATTTATGGTATTTAAAAAAAAAAAAAAATCAAATATTTATAGTAACACAAAATTAATAAGAACCGACCGACTGAGTAGAAAAATTACTATTAACAAAATTTTCAAACTCTTTCTTATTATTTAATACTAACTTTGTTAACTATTTACTTTATTCCTAAAAACTTATACTATACTTTTAAATTTTATTTTTAACTACTATTTTTACTTTCAATTCGTTCAATTCTTGTTTTTTTCCTATTTGACTACTTACCTCTGGTGGGGGTAGTCAACTAGTCAAAGCAAGTGAATTGAATGAAAAACAATCGATGGATTTGCACCGCTTTTATGGGATTCAGCAAAAATGGCCCTATGCCATATAATTTCAATGTAACGGTATTGTAGGTAAAATTCATTAGTTTACATGCAATTCACCAATACAACCTTAATTTGGAAAGCTTTTTGAAGACTTTAATATCTAAAGGCTTGATTAGACGCATGGTCTTAAAGGTATGAAAAGACGCATGGTCAACTTAGTTTAAGATAAAGCAGTGTATTTATACATAACGGCGGCGTCGAATTTCATTAAGGTGGACATTACTTAATAATTAATGAGCAAAAATGCTCATTAATTTTATGAAGTATAGAATTTATTTTCAATATTTTGCACATTTTATTTGCACATTTCAGTTGTCTCAGAACGTATATAATTACACTACTGGTGTTCAGTGTTTCAAATTACTAATAACAGGAAATTTGCATTGAACCTTTTGCATTTTTAATTTTACTTCAATAACACAAATATTTAATACAAATATAATAATTTTTATTTGTTACAATTTTCCTTTCAAATCCCGAAAAATTTGCCACAAATAAACCTTAAAGAATCAACAACAACAAAGTATAAGTTAAAAAAGATAAATAACAGCAATCTCAGCATAATTCTGAAAGATTTTATTGAAATAAATAAAAAAAATATAATGACAAAATATTTAATATAAAATGTTTATTTGTTCAGTTTTTTAACAGATGTTTTCAAAGTTTTCGTTATAATTATTAATTACATAGTTAAAATTTAGTTATATTCAAAATAATTAACAAAAGAATAACATAAAAAAATGTTAAATTAAATGTTTTTAATTGTTGTTTTTTAATAAATTTTTATAATTCATAATAGTGTAGTAATCTACAAAATAAAATAAAATTAAGAATAATAAAAAAAGAAAACATTAAATAAAATTACTTGTAGACTGATTACCTATTATAATAGTTTATCTAAATGGGATAAATATCTTTTTTTATTATATATCATAAGTAGAGCTCCACCGTGTTTGGTAGTTAAAAATGATAGTGCAGGTGTTGCCGCCTCGCAAAACGATTTCCGCACAAGTGATGGAACATCTTTTTATCTTCACATCTAATAAAGTTGTGAAACACAGTTAAATTTTATATTATATTTCAAATTTTTGTGAACACAGACAGTATTCACAAATGAAATTTTCAAATTACCCTGATGTGATTTTAGAATGGTGGTACACTGTTGTAAAGGTTTTTTCAGAATAAAATCTAAAATAAAATATTTTGGAATTAGTATTTAGATTTTATTATAATAAAAAAAATAATAAAATTTTCAAAATTACACTGGGACATTTAAAACGAATGTACACTGGGAGTACAGAACGGGACGTTTTTTTTTTAAAAAAAAACTGAACCTATCCATACCATAGGAGTAACAGCCGGTATACCAGGCACAGTGACAATCGTTATTGATTGGATCATAAATTTCGATGGGCAAAATCGGGCAGATTGGCCGAATTTCAATAAAACTTGGTGTTGGTTGATGACATTTGTTTATTTTATTAAGTTTTACTACTCCCACGTTGAAATAATAATTTTGATTTTCACAATTGTTTTATTTACACTTCTTTTATTTAATCTGATTATACTGCGTGTGTTTAAAAAACTTATTTACATAGTTATAGTATCACAAAATTTATATATGTAGTATCAGATTGTCACAAATTAATTATTGAAACGAGATGATTTATATATTAATATTTGTTAAAGATATGCAGGAGGTAAAATACAACAGCTGTTGATTTTAACCTTATTAGTGATTAGTGTGGTGTTATCCTTTTTTTAACTCGGCCTGAAGCCATATATTGAGAGAAAATTGCAACACTATGAAAATTTGATTTAGCTACTAAAGAACGCGCATTAATGCTCCTACCATTTCCATTCTCCCAATCAGTTACGATTTTTACATCTACTCTTTTCTCAACATTCTCCATAGTTTTACTATAAATAGCGTTATTCATACGTTTGAAATTTTTTTTCTTGAAAAGGGTTTTGAAGCAGTTCTAAATGCGGTATTTATGGCTATATATTTTTTTCAACCAGCGTGATTGATTGTACTTCTATGAATATATATTAATCTTAAACCGTTTTTTATACATTGTTGTATAAGTCTATAATCAATAATGTATTTTTCTTTTTTATTTAAATCAGCGATTAATTAAGGAGTTTTATTTTTAATGCACTGATTTTTTGGAGCGAAAGGCAAATGATTATGGTAATCGTGAAGATTTTCACGATTCTAAATTATATCCTTCATCCGATTCATGTGGGATACTATTTATTTTTGTAAGCAAAACTTCGTTAGCATTTTCTCCATAAGGTAAGTTCTCCATAAATGCTCCATAAGGTAGAGGATGAGACATAGCCCACCCATACAAATTATGAGCATCTAGATATATGTCATATATTTACTTTTTTTGCTACGATCCCATTTTTTTTTTGTAAGTATAAGCAGCTCGTTTTCCATATTTATATCAAGTAATCTACTACTAGTTTTATTCTTATAGTTTATTGAAAAAAAAAAAAAATTGTGAAATT
The DNA here is from genome assembly GCA_963920725.1 of Rhamphomyia laevipes. Lineage (NCBI taxonomy): Eukaryota > Metazoa > Arthropoda > Insecta > Diptera > Empididae > Rhamphomyia > Rhamphomyia laevipes. The sequence continues at coordinate 36,217,841 of OY987256.1, forward strand.
GTCGTGGCTTTTTTTTTATTTTGCATTTTCAAATGTAGCTCCAAATTTCATTTCGGTTAAGCATGCCTGTTTTAGATGATATATTTCGCTTTTTTTTCTTTGAAGCGTCGGCACCAAATTATTCTGAAAAAATAAAAATAAAATAATATTAAATGTTATAAAAAATGAGTATTTATTTTTTACCATCGACTTATGAGGACGACCCTTTTATGTCCAGTCCCTTTTATGTAGATGAATTCAGCATAGTGGGCTCGACGACTTTCCACCAGCAAAAGAATTGTTCACAAAGATCACAGTTATATCTGTGGATTATAGCCCTTTTATGTCCAGTCTCCTCATAGTGGACCCTCAGACTTTCCACGCAGCCAAAGACTTGTGAGCAAAGATCGCAGTTGTATCTGCGACCGATGCGCACACTTCGGCCTTCCGAAAAATGATTGATGTCGACAATAATAGTTTCCATGGCTAGTTATAATCGAATGATAATTAATTTGAATTTCCACTGTATTTATAGGAAATTTTGTCTACATAAATTAATTAAAATTCATAATTAAAACTATACAAAAAAAATATAAACCCTTAAAACTATGTACATATATAAAAAAAATATGCTTAATTAGCTAAAATTGCAATATTTGGGGTTTTATTTTTAATTATTTAGAATGATTTATTGAGAATTATTTCGAGATTATTTTCCCATGATTTATTGTGTTTGAATTGTAATCTGATCAGCAATTGTTTTAATTTTGTGTTATGTTCGAGAATTGATCTGAACAATGTTGCTACTTCTTAAAAAATTGGAAAATTTATCATCTAAAAAATTGGCAATTAAAAATTTATTAATTCTGACAAAAAAAAATATTGTGACTGTTAAACAAAATTCTATCATTTTCTGATAGAAAATATTGCACACTTTCAACAGTAATAGTTGAAAAATTTCACCTTTTCCAGATATCTACTAATACAGGAATTGGCTCCTGTATTAAAATTTGACTACTAATTACCTAAGTTATAATTATAGTATATAATATATGTTCTGGAAATTTGTTTTTTGTAAGTCTTGTTTGTGTCTACTATCGGTAATTGTGGTAGTTTTTTCTCTAATATGAGTCATGATATATTCAGTTTTCTGTTATTTCTCTCTACATCTACATCTCTTCTCCTAATTGGTTCCGATTTACATATATTACATACTTTAATTTTCACGTAAATAATTAAAATCAGACTTAATATACTGAGACCAACTGAATTTGCCGTGGACACTACCTTAAGTGAACTCATATCTACTTGTTGTAGTTTTGCTTTACGTATCTGAAAGGTGTGCTAGAGATTGACTCATTCTGTAGAATTCTCTGCTGAGTGCATCAGAATTGATTGGCTTAATGATTCGGGACATTGGCTCGGGCATTATCAAAGTGTTCTCCTTGTGAGTTTCATTTAATAAAATTTCACTTAAATTTGAAAAATGGAAATCTTATGGGTGTTAATTTCTTTTTCTATCCTGTCTTCAAACGGTAATTCCAAGTGTTCTAGTAAGTATACGCATTTATCTCTTAGTTTTAATATACCTATTCCTTGTAACGCATGTCTATATGTTTGGCCAGCACACAAAGCTACCAGAGTATTCCTGTCCCTGTGTGGAAAAATGAATAACCAAATATTTCGAGATTGCATTGGCACAATATGATTGTCTTCTATTTCCTTCAAAACACGATAATTACACAAGTGGTCTTCTTCTGTTTTTATTATGGTTTTTAAAAAATGCATTATCAAATATTATGGAGGTGTAGATTCTAATACTTTGGGTTGTATTTGCTTAGAAATACGCAGCACTTTATTTTCTTCGGTGTTAATTTTCCTACACACAGTTGAATATGTAAAATATGACCAGTCGAATTGTTATGTAAAATATGACCAGTCGAATTGTTGGCTAGGTAATCCGGGTACGATTATCAGCATCTCTTTGTTGTAAATTCTTGGTATAGAGTATAATTTATAAAGCGTATAGTCTTCCTGTTCCAGGAGATTAATATAGTTAAGTAATAAGGATAACTTAACAACTTGAGTTACTAGAATAAACTTATCTCTATTATATTTTCAAATCATTATAAATTTTATAAAAGAATCTAAAAACTATATTTCTTATATTCTAATATATGTGTGGTCTTGAAAGATAAGGAAATACAAATAATTGAGAGCTTATAATAAGTATCAGCTTACAATTATTTCTTAAGAAAAATATCGTTAGCTGTTTATGCATAATTAACACTTTATTAAAATAATCTTTAATAATAATTTATTAAAGATATTTAGAATTGAGATAAGTATAATGCAATTTCTACACTTATATATTTGTATTGTTATTCCTAATTCTTTTTTTGAATAAACAATGTTTACTGTAGCTAACTGGTTAATAATTGCTGGTAAATAAAGTAAGCTATGTTCAGTACATTTTATCACGTTCTTTACGAGTGTGGTTAACAACTCTGGGTCAATAATTAAAGGATGCAAATTTTTGTTGTAAAGGGTTGATTATAGTTTCATGTTCTAATAAGTATAATCATAAATTCTTTCAAGTTCAGCCAGAGCATAAATTACTACTTTCTTTACTTCCAAAAATATCACTCTATTTATCCTCTATTTCTAAAGCCTGCATTGATAGATTACCAGTTACCAATTTTAAAAACTCAAAATTGGATACAACTGCTGCTGATTGTTTATCCATTAATTCAAACATGGTACCCCCCTCTTTGTGTAATTTTTCTAGACTCTAGAGTCTTGTAGATTCTGCATCTGTTTGGGCCATATTACCGAATAATCCTTTTGAAAGTGATCCAATGATGTCAATGGCCACCCTTTTTGGTCTATAAAAATGACTGCGACCCTGAGATAATCTAGTAATCCTTGTTTTCCAGAAAGTTAATTCAATTTCCCACAACCTACAAATTTTACTATCCCTATACTTAGAAACTCTATTACAAGTAATATTTAGCTTATTTTCTATCTTAGACACAAAATATTATGTTGCTTAAGTCAATTTTATTATACATAAATAATGCATTTACTATAAACCCCATATTATTGTTACCATTTTACACAACATTCATAAATATAGCTGATCCTACAAAACACCAAGCATATGCATTTAATTCAATAAATTAGTTCATTGGCTTTCGTCATCATAATACTTTTTCAATGTATATAATATTATGCATAACGATCGCCGCTGAGTTATTTGCTTATGCGACACTATACTTTGCTGATAGTATTTTAAGGTCAGTTTTAATATATTTATTAGTGGAAACATTAATAGAGGTCAGGTATTAGAATTTAAGGATGAAATTAGAATATATACAATGACGGACTGGGGCGGCGGGACAACTGGCAATTTCCCGGTGGGCCGGTCTAAAACGTCCGATGAAAGGCCGAAGAAAATAAATATATATATATATATATGTATATAAAAACTATAAAAGAAAATTGAAATAATCAAAAACCGATTAAGAAGCTTATTGAGTCAGGAAAACTATTTATTTCATTTAACTAAATTATTTTACTATTATATGAGTAGTTATTTTTTCTGTATTTGGATTTCAGTCAGTTTGCCAGGGCCGATCAAATCAGCCTGTCCGCTACTGAATATATACAATACTAGAAATTTCGAGTAGAGTAGAAATAGTAGAATTTATAGATAAATTATCATTAGGAGTAAATACATCTTGTAATAAAATTATTAATATTAAGAAAATTAAGTCTTGTAAATTATGGACAAAAGAGATAGCATTATGGACCAATAAAATACTACACATTACACATTTATTTTAAGTACACATTTATTTTAATTTAATATCATGTTAAAATGATCAGACCTTTTTCAAATAATGGTAAACATATTTCAAAATTTACAATTTTGAAATGTTTACTATTTTGAAATTAATATTTCAATTAAATAAAGCAATTGTTTTAAATATTTTTTAGTACCGTAATTGCGAAACACAACCCTGGGCAAAAAGTGTATTAGAATCGGAAAGTAAAATTCTGTTGAATAGCCAATGCAATATATATAATATATGAATATATCAGTAACCCAGGTAGCGGAGAAGCTTGAGAAAATTAATAAGCAAATTTTGAAGCGTGAGCTACATCGTATACTACAATCTACACGCAAACATACAATATATATAAACTTGCAATTGCAAATAGTAATGAAGCAACCCTTGTGGTAAAGTTATTAACTTAATTCAAATCTGTGAAGAACATGACATTATCATAATATTATTATCTATAAACATATTTTTTTTTTTTTTTTTTTACAATAATTCTAAAACTTGTAATTTTAATTTTTGCATTTCAATCCTGGTTAATCCACATGGGATGATTTATCAATTATTTATTTAAAGAAATAAGATAGATATACACATACACTTTATAGTTTGAAAAATTGATAATTCTCAATTTTTAATTTTTGATACGAAAACTAAAGGAAAAGAAATTATATAATAAAACTATTATAATAATGACAATCAGGAAAATATTTTTATTTTATAACATAAAATATTATAAAATTATGTGCCAGAGAAAAATCTGTGTTATATTTATTAATGTTGTATTATATTTGATTACTTGCTAAGTGGAATATACAAGGGTAAAGAAATATCTGTATTAGAAAAAAATAACAAGTAATCATTTTGGATTTGGGCGTAAGGTTAAACGGGAAATGTTTTTTTAAACATACTAAAATTATATACTTCAAGCAAGTTTTTAGATGATATCGAAACCAAAATTACAAATATTGAACTAAGTTCAAAGCATCTTTTTGCTTGTAGGTATTTGGAAAAAAAACTTATTATTAACAATATTAAGGAGCGCGCACAAAAAATTATACAAATATATAAATTGTATTGAAGCAAATCAAGAAATATTTTAAGTATGTATATAATATTTGTTAACAATCTTAATGATTTTAATTTAGATTATAATATTCACTCAAAAGGGAATGTTGTCTGTTAATGAGACGTTAAGAATACTTACTTAAGTTTAAGTTATAACTTTTATTATATTTTATATGGTATTTGCTAGTAATATAAAATGAATAATTATTATTCTTAGATTCTTTTTTTGTGTTAATTATTATTGTAATTTAGTCTTATTATACGATTTTGTTAGTGTTAAATTATGTTTATTTTTATAGTACAAATTCAATGTATATTATATAGTCATAGGCTTTAAAAAATATCATGATGTTCAAGACTGTGCAGTATAACCAAAATGTTTTTTTTTTGATAGATATTATACATATGAATGCAAATCTGTTATGAAATAAATCTCAACCACATAACGTTTGTGAGCTACGCAAATAACTGTTGTGTGTATCATAATTTTAATTTAACATAAAAATAATAAAATTATATCTGAGGCAATATGACATAAAAGGTTATGTCGGAAATCTTCAGTTTTCAAAATTACGATTTTATGTAAAATATCCATTTAACTTCAAACAAAAAATTAGTCTTATTTTATAGAAAGAGTTAAAATGTAATTTATGTTTTAAAAATATTGCGGAAGACGAAAAAAATTAACTTTTAGAAGTTAATCTATTCTGAAAATTTTGGCTTGATTAAAAGGATTATATTAAGATTAATGCACATAAGTTCTTCTATAAAATTGGCTAGTTTTCGAAAATATTCTGTACAAAAATTAATTAAAATTAACGTTAAAAAATCAAAAACACATATTTATGTTCAATACTAAAAACAAAATTTAAATATTCCTGTATACTAGACTGCATTGCATTTTTAGTATAACTAGAAAGCAAAAGAAATTTAAATATAGTAAAAACTTATGAATCGTCGTCAGCTTTGGTCAAATCTGGATGAAGGGTTAGCATATCCGCAGCGTTCAACTGATGGTAAAAACTGATAACATTTATCTATAAGTGGAAACATTGGTAAAATATCATCTTTTTTATTTTTATTTATAATAATATGAGTATAGTAACATTTTGGTACTTCAGTTATAGTTATTGAATTAAAACCTTTTGCCGTATAATGTTTAATGTTTTAAAAAGGATAGTACCAAAATTCTTTGTATACTTTAACCACTTAATATATTTCCAGTAAAATTTATTTCCATCGTCAGGTGCTTTTCGTCTTTAGATTAATTCAAAAACTCATTATACGACATTTCATTTATAGCAAATTTATTATTAACTGCGGGGATGGTGAAACTTAATAAATGTTTTTTTTTCTTTTTTTTTACATTGAAGGCATGATCGATGTCACACTCCATATGACTGTGACCAGACACAAGAACTTTATGGTCAATTATTTCGATATTGTTTTCAAGTTGTGCAAATCTTGCAAACATGGTTTCAAAAAATGAATTTTTATTCTGACTAGGCCAGCAATCACTGTAGAAAATTAGTTTTTTAGTGCTGGCAAACAAATTCTGAAGATGGTTAAATATGATGCGATTTCACCATGATTTGCTCTTAATTTATGGCACATATAACAAATCTGTTGACTTGTACAGTCATGGACAGTTAACTTAAATTCCAAAGCCAAAGTAGTCTTTTGAAAATGACACAGATGAACGTAAAAATAGCGTCGGGAGACACTGTTGAAGTAGCTGACATTGGACATAATGTGTTACTTTGGTGGAGCGAAGATGTATTAGCAACGGACAAAAATGTCTTAAACTATGGGACAAAAGTGTTGTTGAATCTATCTTTCCATTCATTATATATTGATAATTACAATTACGCAAATTGTTCAATATTTAAGAACATTTTTTTTTAATAATGAACAAATTGTTCTTTAATATATTGAATAAAATAAATATACTTTAATTTTAGAAATAAAAAACAAAAAAATTATTCATTTAATACCCACTAGGGTGAATCACAGTGAAAATGGACCATTTTTAAATGAAAATGATAAAAATTTGTTTTTTATTTAAAAATTTATTTTCTATTTAAAAATGGATCATTTTCACAGTGATTCACTGTATGTATCAATTGATTATTAGGCGCTCCGCATACTACACTAATTTTTAGTACGAAAAATCCTTTTTTCAGGGAACGATTGTCAAATATTTAATGTTTTAGGTTTTGATCCGCATACTGCAGCAATCCGAAAAATAAATATGTTATAATCAGCTGTTATGTTATGACACATTAATTAATTTAAATTTCGTTCAACACGTGAATATAATTTCCTTTATTTTTTCTTTCTTTATTTGTTTGGTTTGAACAGCCATTGAAATTGATTGCGGAATTATAATTAGTAATTTATAATTATTTAACAACAATCACATGGAACATGTAATAAAATATAATAATTGACAACAACCAAAAAAAAATTCAATGCAAAATTCCATCAGATTTTTTTTTCGTACGATTTGGGTTTCCGAGGAACGATTGAATTGAAATGGAACACTATATGACAGTCAGTTGATCAGGGATTTTACTTTTTATCAGAAAATGCAATATTTAAATAAAATATCTGTATTACTGTAAACATATGAATTAAAAATCATAAAGAATTAATTTCTCAATAGTTTGGTATCAAAGTTCTCTGATTTGTTTTTTTAATTTCTTCAAAAATTAAAAAAATAAATTTTTTCGAATCAACTTTTCGGATGTAGTTGCGGAACGCCTTAAACATTAATAATTATTAATCATATTTATTTTTAGAATTAATTTCCTTTGTTCATTTTCATTCAAAACATTTATAAATTGCTCGCAATTGTACATTTTTAAATTTTCTTTTGTGCAAATTACAGCAGACAGTCAAGCGTGACTTTTCGCATCCCCAAAAATCGTTGATAACAGAAAATGTGCGTTATACACTTGCTTGGTGCCGGGAAGGCCCATAGCAGCCGCAACATTTATTTTTAAATTACCACAAGGTATATTATCTTTTTTAAAAAAATAAAAAAACATCAGTCCATCGTGTATCTACATCAATTCAATCTATTTTCTATATTTCTGTTATGTTCGCAAATTGTATTCAATCTTCTTATGTCGTCCAAAAGTTTATTATCATTTACTCTTATATTTTTTATATTTTCTTCAAAAAATTTAATAGTTTCTCGGACATCAACCCATATAATTTTTTTCCGCAACAAAGTCCACTCAAAGCTACAAAAATGGAATACGTCCATTGCTCGATATAATCATAGCAAGTTTTGTAAAATGTTGACATTTCTATAGAAAAATTTCTTGTAAATCCTGGATTACTTTCTTCCAATTTTTTGAGCTGTGACAGCCATCGGTACAAAATTTTGATTGTATCTCGATATGTACATATCTTTTAAATCATTTAAAATGTTAACCACTTCAGCAATTGGTGTATTCCTTTTTCCATTTTTTTATTGCATTACTAAATAATGGATTATATGGATGAAAAACAACGTTGTTTCAGAAATGTCATTTTCGAAAAAATCTTTTAAAATTTTTGGATATTTTTCTATACTGAGGAAATACGATCGAAGCGGTTCAAATAATTGTATTATACGTTCAATTGCTGGGGTAGGTGCTATCCATCTCACTTTTTAAAATCCTATAAGTTTATTATATTCCACGTCGAATTCTGCGCAAATATTTTGTAGCATAGTTACTCGGATAGAAAATCTATGAAAATGTAAATATATTTGTGGTATTATCACTTCAACATCAATACTTATAACGCCATAGCAGATGCTGCAATATTAATTGCGTTTGAAAGAATATGCGCATTACATCCTTTACCAATAACTGAGCATTAATTTTTTATACAAATTGTTTTCACCTCTCCTGTTTAACTTAACAAAATTGGTATTTGTATTATCAGCAGAGAGAGCTAACACTTTTTCTGATAATTTTTTTTTTTTGATTATATCAAAGATATGTTTTGAAAGTATTTCAGATGTTCCACATTCGATTGAACTTAAATCGACATTTTTTATTTGAACGCCGAATAATGGATTGAAATATCTTATTAAAACAGGATACAGCTTTACTTCGTTGTGGTTTGATGCATCTGCCAATATCGTCACAAAATTGGTTTCTTTCAAATCTCGTTCCCATAAATCATCAGATATTTTTTAATACACTCACCACAATTCTTTTACATTTTGTTCTTGCGCAAGTGAAAGTGTTGTTAAAAAGCTTTCGTATAAGTTTAGAGGTACAATCTACAATCCCGCCTAAAATTAAATTATGACATATTGTGTGGTAGGCAATGGTTCCTTCAGCTATTGCTAATTTTTTTTCATCTGAACTAAATGTGGTTCTTCGTACGAAATTAGTTAATTTTGATGATGAAGTTGCAGCATCAAGGTAGGTATTATGTTTAGATTGGAAGTGTTTTTTTTTATAGCAACGTTTCCTCCAACTATCAAATTCCACTTAACAGATACTACATTTTACAATTTGAATAATGAATGGAAATTCTTTTTTCAAATTTTCATTGAATTGAAATCATTTTTTCTGGCATATTCGGACTAAAAAATCAAAATTTAAATATATAGTTTTAGAAAAATTATAATAAAATATATTAATTATTATTTCGAGACTTTAAATTAAGAAACTTACAATTATTAATCACTGTATAAAATATGACAAAAATTATACTTCATCACCTTTATTGCCAATAAAAAATTAATACAAACATTTGATTAATAAAAGTAAGTTTTATGTATGATTTTAAATTGTACTGTTAACTGTAATATGGTTTTAAGTGCCAATCCCACCAAAAACAGAAACAGAAACTTTTTTTTTTTTAATTTTTTAAACTTACGATATTTTCCAATTTTCAGGGTTTTTCAGCTAAAAATATTTGTAAAATAATATAAAATAACAAACAATATTTGTCTAATTTATTTTTATTGCTTGAAATCGCTTTATTTTTATAAAAAACGATTTTATATTTTTTCTGTTCCAGAATTCTAATTTTTCATTTTTCTGTTTTTCAATTTATCGGACAGAAAATGAAACTTTTTTTTTCAAAGTTTCAATTTCTGTTTGCAGAAGTTTGCAGACGCACATTTCTATCAAATTTCGTTTGCAGCCATGACATTATGAAAAAAATTAGCTGTTTTGTTGTCAAAAAATATTTTTTTTCTGTTTCTGTTTCTGTTTTTGGTGGGTGTGCAATGTCAAAACTGGAACAGAAAAGTAAAAAAACAAAAAAAAGTTTCTGTTTCTGTTTTTGGTGGGATTGGCACTTTAGTGTTCTCAGTCAAACGAAATTTTGAACTACCACAATTAATATTACGCAGCTTCTACTCGACAAAAATGGCGTATTTGGAAAAATACTATAACTTATTTTAAAGTACAAAGAGTACAAAAGTTATGAAAGAAGTACCAACGAGTGCACAATAAAGGAGTATTGTTGTAATTACCTTTTCATTTGTCTTTTACACTTTTCTTAATTTTCTTCTTAAATGAAAACAAACACTGTTATTTTGTTTTAATTTTTCATTACTGTATTTATTTTAATTTTATTTAGAACTTAATATTAATTTATATTTTCTTGGTTTAACTTTCAATTACAATTTTGTTAAACCTCTTTTATTAGTTATTAACTTCATTTATAATTCTATTTATGACTTTATTAACTATATTACAATTGATAAATATCAAAATCAATCCGAACAGTTCTAACTTTAAATAACGACTCTTTTAAATTCTCAAAACTAAATTACTTGTTAGTTATCGTTTAAATTAAAATATCGCATGCGATATTTGAAAGAAACCAATCAGCGTTCGAATTAAATTTTATTATTGGGCAATCAATTAAGTACAATCGCCCAAAAGTTCAATGTTTTATTTATTGAATTATTGAAATTGTAATTAGACACCGCTGAAAATTCTACTAATTAAAGCGATATAAAATAATTTAAAAATTAATGAAATTAATTTTGCTGATTGATTTTTTTTTATTTATTTTCAGAAATTAGTTGTGAAGTTGACACAGGGTGTCTCAATTCACAACACCTCCCTTTCCTAGAAGAAATTCAGGATATGAACTTTGTTCTTATCTTGAATTTCTCCTTAACCTTCAAATTGTATAAATAATATAAAATTTAAAATTGATTTTTTAATTATAATTTAATTACTTTCAAATTCCTTTTAGTTATGATTAATTTTACATTTTATTTTTTAATTGATTTAGCTTTAACCCCATTAACTATTTTAACAATAGACAAACAAATTTATTTATTTTACATAACTTAACTACTTTAAATTATTTACCATATAAATTGCTAAATTTACTTATTATTTATTATGTATTTTTTTTTTTTTTTTTTTTTTTTTTTTTATACAACTAAAATATATTTAAACTTATAATATGATTAAAAATAATATTTTTTCTTTAATGGAAAACTTTTGAACATAAAGTAATAATTTTTTTTTTTTTTTAAATAAACAAGTTAATATACCCCAAAATGATAATTATTAATTAATATTATATAAAATGAAATTATGTAAGATTTATGGAAACAAAAAATATTTTTTTTTTTATATATTTTTATATAAAAGATTCATCATAGTATTCTTAGTAATTACTTTTACATTAATTCAATTTATTCTTAATTATGAACAATTTTAATTACTTGTTTTCTTCAACAGATTTCGTGAAACTTATTAGAAAAAATTTATCAATGTTAAATTTACATTGAATGTATACTATTTATTATTTTCTATACAAATTGAAATTATTATTAAATAGCAATTTAGTTAGTAGGTTGTGCGAAAACAGTATTATGACTATTAAAAAGATTAGGAGTAGAACGGTTAGTAGTGGAGAAATCTATTGATTGGGATGCTGGAATTTTAGGAATTTTAGGTAGGGTTACTGGAATTTTAGGTGGGGTAACTACTTCTGGCTCCAAGTATGTTGGTTCTATTTTTAGGTCTATTTTGGGTCTCCCAATGTCGGTCTTTTTTATTTTCTTTTTAACTATTTTCTTACGTCGGCACAATCTTTTACCAAATTTTATGACAAAATAGATTACGACTAACACTATTAAACTTCCTAAACCGCCAGTCTGCCATTTCATTGTCATATCGTGCGAGTTTTCCTTCTCTTCTCTCTTTCTTTCTTCTTCCCATTCTAAACTTAGTTCGGTTAAAGTTCGTCCCCGCTTGTCGAATTCCCTGGTCAACTGTTTCACGTTCGTAATTGTTATACCGTTTGTTGAGTTCATTGTAGTTGTGAATTTTCTAATCTGGAGATTCTCCTTCCCCTTAAATGAAATTGGTGGTGGGATCCGCAGTCCCGAATTCGTCTCATTAATTTGTTGTTTGAAAGTATGCCGATATGGTATCTCCAGATTTCCCATTATAAATACACAGTCTTGCTTCAAATTGAGTATACCAATACCTGTCAATACTTCTTTAGCAGTTACTGGTTTGCAATAGCTTGTGAGTTCCTGTTCTTCTATAAACAAATACAACCAAACATTTTCCTTCTGCAGTGGTACCAAATGATTATTCATCCCCGAAATTATTTTATACTCGCAATTAACATATTTTCTTAATGCATCTTCTTTTTTGTGTTGAAAAATCTCCACAACACAATTATTTGTAGGTGGCTGCAGTAGTTTTGGTTGTATTTGTCTACAAAGGATGAAATTAGAACCCCTCTCTATTGCAAAGCAGTTTGCTTCAAACTCATAATTTGAAAAATGTAACGTATGTCCCCATTTGTTACTAGCGATGTAATCCCATTCCAAATTTAACATGGCATAATTGTTCCCTTCTATTTTGACTGGCAGAGCGTATATTTTATTTAATATAAATTGTTCTTTTTCCAGCCATGGAATGGATATTCTTACAAACACTTGTCCGTCTTGTTGCGTCATGTCAATCGTGGTGATTTGGTTCAAAATTTGAACTGAATAAAGTATATCATGTCCCAAACCTTCTGTGATGTTGTGCACCAATTGCGACAATGTAACTGTGTCTAAAACGGCTGGATGAAGTTTATGGTTTTGTAACGAAGTTATTATCTCCCCCTGTTCCCTAAGTAAATTTTGTACCTGTCCAAATTTAGCCTGAGCCATTGCCACAATTTGGTCCATTTCCAAATGGTAGGTATTTGACTGCACCCCTAAACCTAACGCATTTAGTTCTTTCGCGATTTTTGTTTCTAATCTATTTACCCTAAAGTTCAAGTCTTCAATGTTTTTGGTCATATTTAACACATTGTCCCTCAAAAATTCCGTATTTGATTTTATTATCGCTGTATGTTTATTAATCAATTCTAATCTGCGATTTCCGTCTTTCTGTAGTTTATCCAAAAGTCCGTAAATACGGTCCGCGTCCTCCTCGTCCATTGTCCCGAATAAAGCTTTCGATATAGATCTAATCCCGTTAATAATACCCCTTTTCGCCCTTCTGGAGAAGAAGTGATTAATTTTTCCTAATTCGTTCAGTAGTGTTTGAGAGTATCGTTCTAGGTCGTCCACCCACCAGTAGCAGTTTTTATCAATGTTAGTAGACTGTTTCGTTAGTAGGTTACAAGTATTATTTAATAATAAAATCGTTTTGTCTGAAAAACTTTGTACTTTACTAACTTTAGTTATGCTAAATTTAGTAAAAATTTCAATTTTACTCTTATAAATTATTAAATCTCCCGTTTTCTCGAACAACGCCCCCGCTGAATTATTTTTTTCCAATGTTATCGCGGGGTCTCCCTGGACAATACTTACTACCAAACATAATGTCCAAAATAATATTTTCATCATTGTACCTAAAAAATGTATAATTATTTTATCTTTCTTTTATAACATATATTAATAAAAAAAATCACATAATTTTAGGAGTTCCTAATTAATCTACGCATATATGGGAATGCTTTGAAATATTTGACTAATCTAATTATAATTTTCCATGTTTCAATTCAGTAAGAGGGGAAATTACAATTTTTCCCCAAGATTTGCTCAAATGTCATAAATAGCATTATCACAGTATATTTGTGATTTTTTTTTTAACAATTGAACATTTTTGTGACAACAACAAAAACTGAAGAGAGAAAAACAACAAAAAAAAAACAAGTACGAATGGATAAAGATAATTAACGAAAATTTCAGCATCAGCAAATTTTTTGTTACAAAAAATTAAAACAACGATAACAATTATTAATAAGATTTTAGAATTTTTTATTTTTGTTATTATACAGAATTTTAGATAATATAATATTTATATTATTTTTTTTTTTTTTTTTAGGTTTTTTTTATTTCAACCGTTTTAATTTCAACCGTTTTTAATTTTTTCCATTAACTCATTTAAATGTGATAAGTTTCTCTTCTTGTTTTTGGTACTTCCAGTCGTATTTACCCCAACGTGTTTGCTCCGTAGGTGGTCCTTTAGATGTTGGTTCCTAGCAAACCGTCTCAAGCAGACCTCACATTCGAATGGTTTTTGTTCCAAATGCGTCTCCAAATGGCGACGCATTCGGAACAATTGATGTGTTTTAAACTCGCATTTGAAGCATTTCACGACTGGTTTCCCATCCTTCCTCTGGACACGCTGTTTCTTTTTCTTTAAATCCATTTTCTTTACCTTTACACAGCATTTTTTAATCTTATATACGGCTTTTCTTTTAATAATTTTTTCAACTTTTTGAGTTTTACTCTCTAATCCAGAATCTAAATTTTTTCAACAAAAAAAACTTATAACAAAATATATTGTTTTTTTTTTTAAAAAAAAACATTTTACCCTTATAAAACTGAAAAGCACATGACCTCGGAATCCATAACGGGTTGTTTGGTTTAACTATTCCGCCCAACCAAACCATAGGTTTGACAACCTGTATGGCTGGTACCGCAACAATTTTTAAAGGGTCCGAAATTTCCGTGGGTATTAGCGGACTAATAGGTCTAAATATAGCACCAACTGGGTTTAATTTTCCACGTTTTTCCACGATTTTCATACTGTTTTTGCTAGACTTCATTTTTATTCACTAAAGGAATTTATTTAAATTTTAATTATTATAGTTATTTAATATATTATAAATGTATACCAAAATAATTATTACGATGTTTGAATATTTCCTTTTAATATTTATATAAAAACTCAATTAGACCAACTCAATTAGATTTCTATTTAATATTAATTTTTATTTTTTTTTATATTACTTATTATTGAGATGATATTTTATGAATATTTTATGAATTCACTTGCCGTTGAAATAATAACGACTGACCAACTCAATTAG
Organism: Rhamphomyia laevipes; assembly: GCA_963920725.1. NCBI lineage: Eukaryota > Metazoa > Arthropoda > Insecta > Diptera > Empididae > Rhamphomyia > Rhamphomyia laevipes. The sequence goes on from OY987256.1 coordinate 36,233,047, forward strand.
ATAGAAATAATCTCTATTATATTCATAATTTCAAATATATTAAAAGTTCGTGGTGAACTGCTAAAATTGAATTATATACCACATACTGATACAAATTCGACAATATGTAGCCTCTGCAATTTAAATAGGGTGGAAGACTCATTTCATTTTGTAGCTGAGTGTCCGATATTGAAAGAAATTAGACTGATGTACTTCGGAAAAAACTCTTTAAGTCAACAAGAAGCATATGACTACCTAAATGGAAAGGATTGGCTGAAACTAGGAAACTATATTAAGAAAGCTGTGTGGTACAGAAATATTATAATTAGTGAGCAATAGAATAATCACATTAGGTTTATTATTTCCAATAAAATATCTTATAGTCTTAAAATTTAGTTAGTATATGTATAGTTAGAATTAGTTTTTAGTAAAGAAAGCAGAAGCAGACGGTTAGAATCCATTGCTTTATATTAGTATTATAAAAATTATATAATGTAATGAATTTGAAACTAAATAAAAATACTTATTAAATAAAAAATAAAATAAAATAATATTCTTTTTGTTTTGTTTATTTTTTAAAAAAAAATTATTACATGGTGTAAATCGTAAGATTATATATTATTCAATCCTTTTTAAATAAGCTCAATATTTATAACGATCAACCACCAAAATTTACCCAAGACAACAACCTAACATAACTCATTATAATGAATTCATAATGTTATCAACAGATCGCACAGCAGAGTTAGCGCAAGATAACGCAACGGTTTAATATTTTTTCAAATCAGAATAATTTTTATTTACAGCGTTAAATAACATGTTATTAACACAATTTTATACACAATAAAATTAAATTAAATATTTTTTATAATTATTTTATAATTATTATTTTACAAATTTTATCCAAACTTTTTTATTTTATTTTACCAACTTTTTTACAACCAACTATGTTGTCAAATAATAAATTTTTGACATTTATCAGCGTTGCGTTGCGAAAAAGTCAAAAGCTGATCAACTTGAACTTTGCTGTGCGCTGCACTGCGCTAAGAAATTTCCATTATGAATTGATAGTACTTTTTTCATATATTTTAACCTTTGAACGCAGCGTTGCTCTGCTCTAACTAGCTACTATGAATCCACTATTAGGAAAGTGTTTTTCAGATGCTCGCCAGATGTCGATCGTTTTTGTGTCAATTTGACTTAAGTCACATTGACTTTTAAATATATATATTTACATCAAAAATAATTGATAATATAAAAAAAGTATAAAATGGTAGTTAGAGAAAATGTATTGAAAAAAATAGAACAATTCAATAATTGGATTGTTATGTAAAAAAAGTATAATAAATTTTTCCTAAATAATACTTCCATGGTGAAATTATGCGTTTGTAAAAGTATTTACATCGTCAGATATTTTAGAAAAAAAATTTATGAAAATGGAATTGCATTCGAAGATTTTTCGTCGAGACTCTAAAAACGCATTGTTTTATGAAAGATTTTATAAATGTAATTGCAGCTTAAACGTCTGCCATTTTAAATTCTGTTCTAATGAAAAATTGAATGTGAGTTGATTGTTTTGATACAGGAATGTATTCGAATATATTTTGTGAATGTATAACGTCATTGGTTAAATATTTACCAAAATAAGTTCAGTCATATTGAATTTTTCTTTTTATTCTTTAACAATAAAAAAAATGTAAATATTAGAAAATATAAAATGAATCATCAAAAAAAACGTCAATGGTTTAGTATAATTTTTTATTACAATTCTATATTGGATTTGCATACACAATTAATTTTGTTAAATTTTTAGATATGAGTGGATCACAACATCTTATCTTAGTGATAAGATGAGGACCACAGAATACCAATGATATAATAATTGGAAAATATAACCGAATCACAACATCTTATTGGTGATAAGATGAGGATCACTGAATTTTGCATATTGGTAATACCGTATATAAAAAAAATATAAAATTTTTGTGTAATGTTTCGCCTTAAATTTTTTTTTTAAAAAAAAAACTTCCCCACCGGGTTTTCAATTTTGTGTGAAAGAAATGTATACATATATTAATTGAATTTTTTTTATGCATGAGTAATATCACATAAACATTAGTGTTTTTTATGAACGAATGTTTGAAAAATATATTATAGTAGTATGACATAAACATTAGTGTCTTTTATGAATGAATTATTGAAAGATATATTAACTGTTTCAAAGAATCAATCTGAACTTTTATTTGGTTAAGAAAACTTTTAATGGAATTTTAAATTATAAAGATGAGTAATTGGAATTACTGAAATTATTTTATTTTGATGATATTAAATTTTAAAACCTATAATTTCCTAAAAATTATTATGGTATACATATATGATAAATCTATTCTAACCTTACTAAATAAATATATATAATCTATATATATTGTTTTTTTTTTTACAATTGCCTTCAAGTTTTCCATCTTTTTAATCTATTATTATGAACTTTTCGTGATTTTCTACCAATTTTAATTACCGTATTAACGGAATTGCCTTCTAATACGTCATACGGTCCCAACCACGTTTCACTTAGTTTATGCAACTTTGTGGGGTTTAATAATAAAACCTTTTCTCCTATCACGAAATTTTCAACTTTTTCATTTTTATCATAGTATAATTTAGATTTTTCTTTACTAGAATTTAAATTTTTCCGTGCCACCTCATGTACTTTCTGCATTCGCGCTTTAATCGATAAGCAGTAATCGTCGAAATTATATATAGGCTCCGGACATTTTTTTAAACTACTAGGCAAAGGTTCGCTAAATCCATAAAGTGCATAAAGAGGTGAGAATTTTGTTCCTACATGAGGGGTATGGTTGTGTACAAACACCGCTTCGCCCACCCATTCATCCCAACTCTGAGGATTTTCTTGAACGAATATTTTTAAATACTCAACTAATGGTCCATGTCGCCGTTCGAGTGAACCGTTAGTTTGAGGGTGATATGCCGTAGTCTGTAGTTTCTTTATTTTCAAAATTTTGCATAATTGATGGAGTAATTTGCTAGTAAAATTTGCCCCCTGGTCAGTTAGAAGTTCCCTAGGAATTACTGAATATTTTAAAATAATTTTTCTATAAAAAGCGTCTGCTATTGTTGTTGCCTCCTGGTTCGGTAAAGGTATTCCGTCTAAAATTTTAGTCAGGTCGTCCTGAAACGTTAGTATATACTTATTTCCTCTCAGTGTTTGTGGAAAAGGTCCGACAATATCCATATATACTCTTCCAAATGGTTTCTCTGACGTTTTCGTTAAAACCAATGGGATTTTAGTAACCCTGCCTCGTTTCGTTTTTTGACATTTTGGGCATTTTTTTATGTAATTATAAATATCAACATACATTTTTTTCCATTCATAGAATTGTTTAATTCTCATGAAAGTTTTAGTGACACCAGCATGTCCCCCAAGCGGAGAATCATGATATTCTTTAATTATCGCTTGTATTTCCTCTTTATTTTCAAGTATGATTCGTGGTGTAATGCGTGATGCCCAAATTTTCTTCGTCTAATATATCTTTACTTGATTCTTCATTTTCAGGATTTATTTCACGTATTGGTTCCTGGTTATCTATTGACTTTTGTAATTCCTTATTTTTTGACCTTGTTATTACATTAATTTCCATTGCCTTTTCCTTTGTAATTGATTCTTGTTGATTATTATCAAAATTTTCCAATTCGGGAATTCTACTTAGCGCGTTCGCATTTGTATTTAGTTTACCCGGCTTATATAAAATTTTAAACTCATATTCTGACAATCTTGTTTTCCATCTATTAATTCTTCCCTCAGGGTCCTTCTTTTTAAATTCACTAATTAAAGGTTTGTGATCCGTATAAACATCAAAAACCCGGCCTAGAAGGTAGCACCTGAAATTTTTAACCGCCCAATAAACACCTAACATTTCTTTCTCTATAGTTGGATAATTTCTTTCCGCTTTATTCAACACTCTACTTGCGAATGCTATAGGCAGATCTCTCCCCACTTCACCCTGGGAAAGTATCGCTCCTAAAGCCCTATTACTGGCATCTGTCGTTACTATAAAAGGTTTTGTAAAATCAGGATACTGCAGTATTGGAGGTTTAATGAGCATTTCTTTTATCTCTTCAAATGCCTTTTGATGTATTTCTGTCCAATCAAATTTTTTCGCTTTTGTGGCCATTTGATATAATGGTTCACCCGTATCAGCCAATAATGGCATACTAGCGCGATAATAATTTATTAAACCTAGAAATGATTGAAGTTCCTTGGTTGCTTTCGGTATTGGGTGTGTCCGTACGCATTCGGTTTTTTCGGGATTTGGCGAAATCCCCTCCGGTGTAATCTGATAACATAAATATACCACCTTTTTTCTTAAAAACATACATTTCTCGGGTTGTAGTTTTAAATTATTATCTTTTAACCTGGTAAACACTTCTCTAAGTTTCTCATTATGATCTTCTAATGTCCTTCCATAAACCACTATATCATCTAAATAGACGAAACACTTGAACCCCTGCAACCCTGATAAGATGTGATTCATCAGACGTTGAAATGTTGCAGGCGCTCCCGACAACCCAAAAGGCATACGTTTAAACTCGTAATGACCAAAAATTGTACTAAATGCTGTTTTGTTTCGGTCTGATGGTTCAACTGATACTTGGTGGTAGCCGCTAGCTAAATCTAACGTAGAAAAATAAATTGATCCACCTAATTGATCAATAATATCGGCAATCCTAGGCAGAGGAAAAGCATCCCCCATGGTTACCTCATTTAACTTACGGAAATCTACTACCACTCTATAACGTTTTTCGCCATCCGGGCCGGCCTTTTTTGGCACTACTAGTAACGGTGAATTCCATGGACTCCTGCTGGGTTGGATTATATCTTCTTCCAGTAATTTTTTTATTTCCTTATTTATGACTTCTTTATGACAATCTGCCAATCTATATTGCCTACTATTGATTGGTGGAACGTCAGACTTAATTCTTATTTCATGAGCTATTGCACCGGTGTAGGTAAGTTTATCCCCTGGAAGATGAAAATTATCGTGACATTCTTCGCAAATTTTATCTATAACTGACATTTCTTCTTTATTAAAATTTGAATCTTTAGTGAGCATTTGTTTTAACATTAACTTTCTGTTAGATGCATCTACATTTTGTAGTTCTTCCTTATCAAGATACTCAAATATTCTATGTACATCCTTTATTGATTCTTCCGTTTTTTGTTCTTTATTAATTCTATTTATTTCCCGCTCTTTACGTTTCCCCCTAGGCTTTTTATAATTTTCCGTTTTATTATTTTTTTTCGATTTGTCCATATAACTGTCGTTAATAGGAAAAACTTCAAATCTTTCTACTGGTGTTAATTTTAAATTAATTTTGTTTACTACTACGTCTTCCTCTTTGAGATTTATGACACTAACAGTAATACTTTCATTAACCACATCCCCTATACTATTTCCGAGAAACACACCTGGTTTTAATTTTTGCGATTCACACAAAAATCCACCAGATTTTAAAGTTTTTACTTTGAAAATTTTTTCTGTTCGCGCAGGTTTTATCGCATTATTGTCTTCGCTTTCTATTCCATTTCCTAAATTTTCATTTTCCTTACTGTAATCCTTAACATCTGATTTAATAAACTGTTCTGTAATAGGTTCAACTAAGTTAATCTTGTTAGCACTAATATCCTCATTTACCTTATTAATTTTAATCCCAAACATATTACTATTTATTTTCATATTCATTTTAATCACCCTTTCTTCTAATAATAAATCCTTAGTTTTCTCTCTTTGTGTTTGTATAACATTTTCTAGATTTGCATTACTAACTGCTTTAAACTCTCCAACTTTTTCTATTTTATTTACGCAGTTTAAAACATTTGAATTTTCAGTGTCGTTTTTTTTATTAACTTCTACCTTTAAATTTTCTATCTTTGTATTTTTTACATTGAAAAATCCTTTTCCAAAATTGCTACTATCATTTGCTTTAATTTCGTCCATTAAAATTATATTATTATGATCCTTTTTAAAAATGTCCTCTACCACCTCATTATTGTGGTTATTTATTTTATTATTGTCCTCACTATTAACAATCTCCTCTACATTAGCTATTATAATATTATTCAATAAATCATAACAATTTTCTTTTTTGTTAGTAAACCAATTTTTTCTACTAATTACTACTATTTTATCTCTTTCTAATTCTGTTTTTGCTATCATAACTGCATTCTGCTTCCTACACGAATTACTATGAACTTCACTAAAAATTTCTTTTAGTCTTTCTAATTTATTATCTTTAATAATTTTTGTTTTGTTAATCAAATTACTCTCTAATCGTTTTATACTATTTATTCTCATTTTTTCGCTATTATGTACCTGTTCACCTATTAGTGGAATAGCGAACTCATTATTATTTTCTCTCGTTATTGGAAATTGTAATTTTCTATTGGGCCCTAATACATTACAATTTAATGATAAAAAATCATTACCTAAGATACCATCCCCTGGTAACTTAACTTCATCCCCAGCAACCTGAAAATTGCATTGGAATTCTTTATTTAATAAAAATTTTCCTTCACATGAGCCTAAAGTGGAACTTTCATTATTGATGGTGCGTATTTTAATTATATTTTCCTTCGATAGTTTAGTTCCTGGTTTTAACGTTGATTCTTTTATTAAACTTATTTGGGCTCCGGTGTCTACTAGTAGGTTAACAGATTCCTTTCGTGCTATGTTCAACGGTAAATTAACTATAGGTTCTTGATTAGTTAATGATACGCCCCCATCATTATGTGGGAATGAACTGGGCTGTTTTAGTTCATTCCGATTTCGTTTCCCGCTGGTACCGAATATTTCGATTCAAATAATTGTCTATATGTGCAATTAATTAATCGATGGCCCTCTCTGGCGCACCATTCACATACATCGATAGAAACCGATTCTTCTTGAAATTGTGAACCATTCTCATTAGGATTTGAAGTTATAGTATTTATGTTGGTAGTATTAATACTTCTCGGTGCTTCTCTTGGATTGTTATAATTTCCCTTGGCGTTTACATTATTACTGTTATTAATATTATTATAATTGTTATTATTTCGAATTCTACAATCTTTACTGATGTGTCCCAATCTTCCGCAATTGAAACACTTAATATTTGGATTTCTAACTATCTCCATTGGTCGATTTCTTCCTTCACCATTCGAATTTATTCGATTGGTATTAGTATTATTTGGTCGATTATAATTTTGCCTAATATTGTGATTATATCGGTTATAACCGTTATTATTAAAATTGTAATTATTACTTGGTATATTGTTAAAACTTCGATTATTTGTGTTAATGTTATTATTATTAATATTATTTTTATTTGGGTAATTAGTTGTATTTCTTGTGTTATTATCATTTGTATTATTATTTGTATTATTTTTATTCAAGTTAGTATCTAATTTCTGCATTATTCCCGTTAATAAATTTATTAATTCATCCTGATTATTTTGTTTATTAACAAACTGAGAACTAATATTCGGTTTTGCTACATTAGCACTAAACCTTCCACTTAATCCACTAGAATTTTGAACATATTGTTTCGCAGCCCCAATCGCTACTCTTAAAGTTTCAGGATTTTGCAATAATAAATATTGTTTTATAGGTTCCGATAATAACCCCCCGAGAAAAACTCTCTTAGCAGTTTGCTCCATTTCTATTTTCAAAGCCCGACATTCAGTCGGATATTTCTCATTCACCCTGTTGTTGAATGCTGCCAAGCAATCCGCTACCCTTTCTCCAAAAAATTCTACCGATTCGTCGTCGCGTTGATATAACTCTTGAATTTCCGTCGCTAGAGTCGAAATATGTTGTGAATTTGTTGGTGTTAGTTGTTGCTCTGGAACTTGGTACAGAAAATTTTCAAAATTATTTCTGTTCAAATTTTCGAAAACTTCGGTCGTTGGTTCTGGTTCTTGTATTTTTCTCGGTGTTGATGGTGTTGTGGCTGAATCCTCACTAGAACTACTATATACAGGACTAGTATTAAGAAACGAAAATGATATTATTCGTTTACCAAATGTTGTTATGGATTTAGCCACTGTATTTTGTTTTGATGATGATATTAATTGTTTTAATATTTTAACTATTAATGTATTTTTATAATGTAATATTATAATATTTTTTAATGTATTAACACACTTTAACCATTAATAAGTATTTAAAAACAAAAAATCAATTATTCATTAAGGTTTATTATTTTATTCTTATTATTTTTTTTATTATTTTATAAACGAAATTTTATCTATAAATACTAATTTAAACCAATATTTAACAAATTTTTTCACTGTGATCAAATAATTAACATAAATTTTCCAAAAAAAAATAAATGCGTATAAAATTAACAATTTCACTTTCCTTTATATTTTATATATATATTTTATTTATATATTTTTTAACAAAAACACATCAAACTGAATATCATATAAATTTTTTATTGTAACTTTCAATAAACACTATTTCGATAATATTTCTTTTTTTTATATATATATTTACAAAAAATTGAATTCTTTATTTTCCTTTATTTTTATTTAATATTTACATCATATATTCTTACATTCACTTATCACTTTTTGTTCACTTTTATTTAAATATTTCAATAATTTTTTTTAAAATAAAATTGTGGAGCAAAGTATAAACGATACTAAAAATAATATATTAATGTTTTCCCGAAAATATTATTCTTTACCAAAAAGCGTAATTTTTGGTTTGTCCGCAGCGCCATTTGTTGTAATTACCTTTTCATTTGTCTTTTACATTTTTCTTAATTTTCTTCTTAAATGAAAACAAACACTGTTATTTTGTTTTAATTTTTCATTACTGTATTTATTTTAATTTTATTTAGAACTTAATATTAATTTATATTTTCTTGGTTTAACTTTCAATTACAATTTTGTTAAACCTCTTTTATTAGTTATTAACTTCATTTATAATTCTATTTATGACTTTATTAACTATATTACAATTGATAAATATCAAAATCAATCCGAACAGTTCTAACTTTAAATAACGACTCTTTTAAATTCTCAAAACTAAATTACTTGTTAGTTATCGTTTAAATTAAAATATCGCATGCGATATTTGAAAGAAACCAATCAGCGTTCGAATTAAATTTTATTATTGGGCAATCAATTAAGTACAATCGCCCAAAAGTTCAATGTTTTATTTATTGAATTATTGAAATTGTAATTAGACACCGCTGAAAATTCTACTAATTAAAGCGATATAAAATAATTTAAAAATTAATGAAATTAATTTTGCTGATTGATTTTTTTTTATTTATTTTCAGAAATTAGTTGTGAAGTTGACACAGGGTGTCTCAATTCACAACAGTATCACCAAAAGAGGATCACCTTTTAGTCAACTCGGATTTATTTTATTATTCGAATCAAAAATATATAAATCTCTTAATTTAATTTTATTCGGTACTGTCTTTCCTCGAATAAAAGGACTGGTTCTTCTATTCAAGTGTTTTTTTTTAGTTAAATTTTAAAAGTTGGTTAAAAAAATTGAATATAAGGACCAGTCCTTTTATTTGAAAAAAAAATATATTAACTAAATAGAGAACACGTATTTAATCTTTTCCAATGTATTTTAAGAAAATAAAATATAATTATACAAAAGTCAAATTCAATTCGTGAAAAATTATAAAATAAATAATAAAATAACAAAATAAAAAAAAAAAAAATAAGAAAACATATCGTAAAAATTTTTTTTCGTAACATACAAATAGGAACTTTAAATTTTATATCCATAGTATTCTTGGCAACTTATAAAAGTATATTTATTCAAACTACTTTCTCTTTCAAATATAATTTTATTAATTTGGGCATATTCTTCATTTAATTCTATTAAATTTATTTGCCAATTTTCTTGTATAGAAACGGCTTTTAATTCTAACCGCGTAGTTGTGCACTGTCCTCTTAAAATAGTATTTATGTCTTTTTCATCATATAATAAACCAACAAATCTGGCATCTGTTTTTATAATGTTTACTATATTTGGGCCATAGCTCTTTATCCATTATTATTATTATGCATCTGAAAAACTGGTATTAGTTATAGTTTCAGGTGGCCAAAACCAATTCGAAAGATTGTCATCAAAATAACACGTTTGTGACAAAACATGTCCATACAGTTCCAACCACTCATATGTATCCATTAATGGCGATAGCAACATTTTTAGTGGAGTATGTAATTTATCTACATTAAAGCTATCCCTTGGACCTATTCCACACACCAAAAAAGAATTTCGGACTTTTTGGTTTGTTTGCGTCTTGATCCAATTTTGAATCCAATCAGAAACTTTAAGATACGATGGTATTGATTGCCTGATATTGTAATGCAAATCAGGATCTAACAAAGCTGTTGCGAGATAGGCGTCATACTGTGTGCTATAAAACTGTTGAAAACTGCAATTTTGTACTACATCCAGCGGCTGTAAAATTCCGGAAAGATTTGGCGGTATCAGTATTATAAAGATGTTCAACTTCTCCCACTTATTCTTATTTTATAGTTTAACGTGAGGACCATAATGATCTATCAAAAGTAAAATTGGTTGCTTATGAAAAGACGTTTCTTTTCTTTTAACAATGTTAACTTTAATGTAATTGTCCAAAATTTCATTGTACCACATACCGGTTTTAGTGACGTTAACAAGACAACCATCACTCACAGACCACACAGAATTCAGTTATTAAAAAACGGGATGATATTATTGAAATGTTCCCAAAATGATTTATTATTAAGGATCACTAGTAATCTTTATTAAAGTTAAAATTAATCTTTTAATTAATGCAATTATTTTATTTGCTTACAGATGGCGGCTGATTTTATGGAAATTAACTGGATCTAAAAGTAAAGATTTGCAAACCAATTTTTTTCCGCTTATGGACAATATACAAAAGTTGAATCCAATCATGCCAGAAATAAAAAAAGGTAAAACTTTAATAAAAAAAAACATATTTCACAATTAGTTATTTGCTGCAGATTTCGTAAGATCCTTAATTGGTCTATCAAAAATGTTAGTAACACGTGGAATTAAGCGTACACATGCTCAGATATCCAAGGATATAAATGAGTGGGAAATGCTTCAACTTTTAAATGAAGTTAAAAATTTGATATGTTGAAGTTAAAAATTTGATATGTTAATGTAAGGATATATATTTTTATATGTTTAATAAATTTTATTATATTTATTTCTTTATATATTATGTAGGTTGAAGATTCTATTGAAGATTTTATCAAGAAAACATGCAACAAACATCCTTACATAATCTGTAAATCGGAAAAGCCAGGAGAAAATGGCATATAATCCGTTTGTGTTGGAATATGTAATATTGACATCGGAGATGACCCTGAGCTAGCATTTATGTGCTTATTTCATTGTTTCTGGGTATTCAATATACCATATCACACACAAATCTTTAAAGAAGTTTTTTAACTTCATCGAAAGTAAAATTTTCATTATCCCAAAAATAAAAGTCAATATTTTACAGTCGATCAAAAAAGTATATTGTAAATTAAGTAATAGTCCATAAAATATACTTCTACATTTTTAATATGTATAACTACTATATGTGTAAAACTTTTACTTATCTTATCTTCAATATCTTTATTATATAATTTCTAAAAGATATAATGATAAATATCAAATTAAATATAAAATAATAATCTTAAAAAGAATAAATAGCTATTATTTGACTATTAAAAATAAAAGCATAATTTTTTAAATGGATATAAATACATGTTAGAAATAACTCTATTATTAAGTTTTCATCAATTTTCTTTAATGTTTTTTAAATAAGAAATATCTTAAATTTGTTAAAAAAAATTTCAAAATAAAAATACTGGAAAGTTTAAAGTCATATAATTTTGACAATTTATTTATACTTATAATTATTTAATTTTTATGTTACAGGAATGGATATTTTTTTATGTATACATATATTTTATGTAAATGTTATATTTTTATAATAAAATTTTTTTTTATTTTATTTTAAATACAAATTTTCATTGTGTGTTTAATTTATATCGATAAATGAAATGACTGTAGTAACTAAGATACCAGTCATTTTAAATTGCAAGAAACCTACATGAAAAATTCAAGTACGATACCTAGATTTCAAGTTTTATAAAGGACATTAGAAACTAGTTACATTTACTAATTAGTTTACTTTACTGTAAGTAGAATTCCAGTCAGTTTATATTCTTGAAAATCTAGTTGTTATTATTGGCATAGCAAGTATGATAACTAGAATACTAGTTTAAACGAAGTACTAGAAACTAGTTCCCTACTGACATTTTTGTTGAAATACTTAAACATAACTAGATTACCAGTAGGAAAAAGTGACTAGAATCATATAACATTTAAATTGTAAACTGATAATGAGAACTGGATTTCTAGTTCCCTAAACAAACTAGAAAACAAGTTCCGTGATGTGAAATTACAGTTGACATATATTGTAAACTAGAAATCAGTAGTTGTAATTTACACTTCAGTTATCTAAGCTAGTCTTTAACTAGACGATACAGTGAAATCAATAACTAGATTCATAGTTAAACAAATCTAACTAGATTATCACTAGAAGTCCTAGTTGCTTCAATCTAGTTACTCATTCTAGTTGTATATTAACGGTGATTCTAGCCAAATTTGCTTTAGAGAGAAGTATGAAGTGTCCAAATTGTAATTTTGTGGCAAAAAATCATCAAAATTATTGTTCTCATATTTTTAGGCACAGAGCACAAAATAACGCTTTGTTCAATTGTTCAGTGTGTTTAATTTTTTTTTATAAATATAACGCTTATGAAAGACACTGGTTCAGAAATCATAAGAATAAATTCACTAGAATATTCGTATAAATTATGAACGTTATTCATTCATCGTGCACCTCTTCAATAATGTAATATTTTATTTATTTCACAAATATAAATTTCATTTAAAATAAATTAATTTGTTTTCAGATTACACTGGATGGATAAAAAATAATAAAAACTAATTTTATTTCAGCAGCAAATCTTTATAAACTACGATAATTCAAAAAATAAAAATATATTACAACGTCAATTAAAATTTTTACATTTAAAACACAATAATTATTTTTTAACTAGATAGTTTCCACTGCTTCCCTTCTCAATTTTTAGTAATATTTTCCACCGCTTTCCAACGAAGTGTGACGGGTTCGGCTAGTTATTTTTATATTTTGGAATTACAGAACTATTCTGACGTATTTAGCATTCCCACATGCACAGAATTACAAACATACATATCCAATTGGCTAGAAGCCAGCCAAATATAAGAATAATTCTCTAAGCACGTGTACTAGTGCTTTAAGTGAAATAAGTGAAGATTTTGTTTTGTAGTGTTAGCAAAAGTAATTTCTTTTTTATTTAAATTTGTAATAATATTTAATTAATATTTAATAAAATAACATTTTCTCAATAAATCAAAAATTATTTCTTTAAATAAATATATATATATATATATATATATATATATATATATATATATATGTGTGTATGGGTAACTTCATAGATAGCTAAGTGGTTGCATAAGTTAAAAAAACGCTTTTATAATGTTTCTTCAAAAAAATAGCTTTTAATTCAAAATAGTTTTTAATTCAAAATAGTTTTTAATTTACAATAGTTTTTAATTCAATTTAATGTAGTTCAATATTTCTTTTATTTTAAGTTAATTTAATTATTCAATATTAATTTTAAAAAAAATCAAAGTTAAAGCCTCAAATACATTCAGCAAAAAGTAACAAAAAGTGCCACTTTTTGAAAATTATGTTTTGTTGCTTTTCATTCCATTAAAATTTATATCAATCCCTTTCATTTTTCATAAAGTGAAAACGGAAAAAGCTCAAAACATTCAAGCTTTAAAAAATTGGAAAAAAGTGGAAGCTTTAAAACACTAACACATATAAACATTTGCATAGTTTTCCCGGTAGGATTCAGAAAAAGGTAAAAATTTATGATAAATATCAATAAAGGTTTGGGTATATGATAAACAAATGGTTTTACTATATGATAAATGAATTACATTTGACATTTAATATGATAAATCAATTTCAAATATAATAAATCATAAATATAAAAACCAAACCGAATGAAAATAATTATTTTTTATAAATATACTGTCAAATATAAAATCAAATTTCAAAAAAATATTAATAGCTTTTTACAACAAAAAGAGCTTTTATTTAGTTCATAATTATTCTTCCTGGGGGAGTTGTCATATAAGTGAGAAAAAGTGAAAAAGTGAAAAAATTTAAAATGTTGTTTATATGACAACTCCCCCAGGAAGAATAATTATGAACTAAATAAAAGCTCTTTTTGTTGTAAAAAGCTATTAATATTTTTTTGAAATTTGATTTTATACTTGACAGTATATTTATAAAAAATAATTATTTTCATTCGGTTTGGTTTTTATATTTATGATTTATTATATTTGAAATTGATTTATCATATTAAATGTCAAATGTAATTCATTTATCATATAGTAAAACCATTTGTTTATCATATACCCAAACCTTTATTGATATTTATCATAAATTTTTACCTTTTTCTGAAGCTTTTTCTGAATCCTACCTGGAAAACTATGCAAATGTTTATATGTGTTAGTGTTTTAAAGCTTCCACTTTTTTCCAATTTTTTAAAGCTTGAATGTTTTGAGCTTTTTCCGTTTTCACTTTATGAAAAATGAAAGGCATTGATATAAATTTTAATGGAATGAAAAGCAACAAAACATAATTTTCAAAAAGTGTCACTTTTTGTTACTTTTTGCTGAATGTATTTGAGGCTTTATACAAACAGTTTTCGAAAAATATTAAGTAAATTTTAATTATACAAAAATCAATTCGTTCTACTTTTCAATAAAAATTAAATTCTTAGCTCTATTGTTTAATAAAAATTAATATATTTTAACTTCTCAAAAAAAATCAATTATACTTTACTTTTAACTTTCAAAACTTTACCACGAGACGACTTAATTTCGACTGACTGTAATTAATTAATTGAGAGTAAGAGAGGTTCCTACATTCGGCCGTCCTGCTGATCGTCTGTCTCAGACGAATGTTCATCACTATCATCATCGTTATCGTAGGTTTTCCACAGCTTCATAAAATCCGCTGCTGTTGTAGTTATTAGGACTATCATGTGTACCAACATTTTTGACTTGATATCTGTCATTTCGATTTACTTTTGTTATTTCATATGGTCCAAGAATTTGTGGAAATAATTTAAGACCAGCACCAAATTGTGTCCGTTTTAGCGCAACTAAATCACCTAATATGTATTTATGAGCTGGTTTTCTGTTTCTATTGTACGTTTTTTTATTTTCTTGCTGTATTTTTTTAATATTTTGTGATGCTGCACTTCTCATTTCATTTCTAGCTTCTTCGAATTGGTTTATCATTTCATCCTCAACTAATTTTTGCAAATTTAGACATTCTGGTTTTAACATATTTACCCCTACCAGTAATTCAAAAGGCGTACGATTTGTACTTCGTGATGTTGTTGAATTTAAAATGCGTTGTAAATCTGGAACAAACTTATACCACTTCAAAGGATCATCAATAGCTGATTTTCGTAAAACTTCTATGATCGTTTTATTAATTCGTTCAACCTGTCCATTTCCACGAGGTACACCAGTTGTTACAGATATATGCAAAATTTTTTGGTCGTCACAATATTTTTGAAAATCATTTGAAGTGAAAGCTGAGCCTTTATCACTTATTATGCGATAAGGATTACCAAAAATTTCACTTTGATAATTTTTTTGTTGCTTCTTCTGTTGTTGTATTTTTTACAGGGTATATCCAACTAAATTTTGTAAAAGCATCTATATAACTACAAGTAGATATTTGTAATTTTTTGATGTTGATGGAAGAGGACCAATATGATCGATATGATACGTATGTAGAGGTACATCACCTTTTTCTATTGGATTTAATAGGCCATCGAACTTTTCGGATTTTTTCGCTGCTAAAATACAATTTATACAATTCGAAATAATTTCTACAATCTTTTTTTCTAATTTTTCAATATAATAATCTTGTCGAACGATAGCTTCAACTTTCTTAGCGTTAAAATGTCCTTGCTCATTGACATTTCTAATAATTTCATTTTGCATTGAGGTACTACTAAAAGATAAGTACCTTGAATAAATTTATATAAAATTCCATTTCTTATAGTATAGTCTTTATAATTATTATTAGAATTTTGTAAAAGTTCAATTATTAACTTACATTTTTCATCATCATTTTGTTTTTTACGAACAGTTTGTAACAAACCATTTTCGACTATAAGATTTACGACGTGATATCTGCTTAAGGCATCTACGTGTCGCATTGTAGAGCCCGATCTGTGCTGTATTACACAATCAAATTCTTGAATTTTTATAGCCCAATTTGCAACTCTGTTATTCAAATTTTTCTTTTCCATTTTCAATTTAAAAGCTTTACAGTCTGTAAATATAATAAATTTCAAACCAAGAAGATAAATTCTAAATCTATCTAGTGCTTTAACTATAGCTAAAACTTCTAAATCATAGCTTGAATATCTTTTTTCTGTATCAGTAGTTTTCTAGCTAAGATAAAATATTGGGTGAAAATTATTATCGTCGTGTTTTTGTAGGAGAATTGCGCCATATCCTATTTGACTTGCATCTGTATGTAGCTGTGTTTCTAATGTCGGATCAAAAAGTTTTAATATCGGTTCTTCACATAATATATTTTTTAATATATTTTGTTGATCTTTTCCAAAATTGAAAATTGAATGTTTTTTAGTTAAATCTGATAGAGGCTTAGCTATTACAGCATACATACAAATAAATTTTCTAAAAAATCCAGTTAAACCCAAAAATGACATAACATCTTTTACATTTTTTGGAGTTGGAAACATTTTAACTGCTTTTATTTTTTCTATTGAAGGTTTTATTGTACCATTTTCGATAATATGTATGTCCTAAAAATTCTACTATTTTTGTAAAAAAGCTACATTTTTTCCAATTTATAATTAACCCATTTTCGCTTGCAACTTTTAAAACAATTTTTAATTTTTCAATATTTTCCAATTCTCTTTCAGCAGGTATAATCAAATCATCCTTATAAACCAGTACAATTCCGTCTATAATTAATTTATAAAAAACAGTATTTACAAATCTTTGAAAGACCGATGGGGAGTTGCATAAGCCAAATGGAACTTTCGTAAATTCATATTGCCCATCTGGTGTGACAAATGATGTAAATTTTCTATCAGATTCTACTATATCGACGTGAAAAAACCCATTTTTCAAATCGAGCGTAGTAAATATTTTTGCTTTATAAAGTTTTTCTAAAATTTCTTCCATATTCGGCAACGGATATCGATCTTTAATAATTTTTTTATTTAGTTGTCGATAGTCTATGCAAAGTCTTGACTACCATCTTTTTTTAACGCTAAAACTACTGGGCTTGCATAACTAGAGCGACTATGCTGAATAATATTTTCATCTATAGCCATTCTTGAATTTGTTTATCTACGATTTCCTTTTCTTTTGGGGCCAATCTTCGTGGCTTTTGAAATACAGGTACAGTGTCTTCTAGGTGTAAAGTCATTTTAATATTATTAACACAAGATTTCTTCGGTTTTTCAGGATTATAACTTGTAATTATATCAATAATTTTATTATTATTTTCAGGTTTTTCAATTTTCTGTATATTTTCAGTAATTTCATTTTCAACTTAAGGCTCAAATACATTCAGCAAAAAGTGAGAAAAAGTGAAAAAGTGAAAAAATTTAAAATGTTGTTTATATGACAACTCCCCCAGGAAGAATAATTATGAACTAAATAAAAGCTCTTTTTGTTGTAAAAAGCTATTAATATTTTTTTGAAATTTGATTTTATACTTGACAGTATATTTATAAAAAATAATTATTTTCATTCGGTTTGGTTTTTATATTTATGATTTATCATATTTGAAATTGATTTATCATATTAAATGTCAAATGTAATTCATTTATCATATAGTAAAACCATTTGTTTATCATATACCCAAACCTTTATTGATATTTATCATAAATTTTTACCTTTTTCTGAAGCTTTTTCTGAATCCTACCGGGAAAACTATGCAAATGTTTATATGTGTTAGTGTTTTAAAGCTTCCACTCTTTTCCAATTTTTTAAAGCTTGAATGTTTTGAGCTTTTTCCGTTTTCACTTTATGAAAAATGAAAGGGATTGATATAAATTTTAATGGAATGAAAAGCAACAAAACATAATTTTCAAAAAGTGGCACTTTTTGTTACTTTTTGCTGAATGTATTTGAGGCTTAATTTTACAACATTTATTTTTGCTAAAAATGTTTTTTCATAATCTTTTACATTTTTAGTTAACGAGACAATACCATTTTCTATAACTATAATATAAGGTTGCCCCCAACTTGGAAGAAAGGTATCATTGTTAAATTACCGAAGAGTGGCGACTTGAAGGATTGCAACAACTGGAGAGGAATTACTCTGCTTAATTCCATATACAAGATACTGGCAGTCATAATACAAGGAAGACTTCAGAACAAAATCGAGAACAACCTACGAGATGAACAGGCAGGATTCCGGCCAAATAGAAGCTGCGTAGATCAGGCCAACACTCTACGCATCATCATAGAGCAATCTATAGAATGGCGTACTCCCCTGTACTTACTGTTCATAAATTTCAAGAAGGCTTTCGACACCATCAAGCGGAATGCTATATGGGAAGCATTGGGAAGAAAAGGAGTACCCCAGAAAGTAATTCGAATCATCAGAGCTATGTACGAGGATGCAGAACTCTCAGTTCTTCACAACCGAAACATCAGTGATCCATTCCATACCAACGCTGGAGTAAAACAAGGATGCCCTCTATCACCGCAACTATTCACAATCGTCCTAGATGACATCATGAGCAAAGTCTGTTCAAAGGGACGAGGAATAACATGGAGTCTCTCACGCCAACTCGAGGATTTAGATTATGCGGATGATATTTGTCTACTCTCGCACAAGATCTCCAACATGCAAGCAAAAGTAGACGACCTGGAAAGATCAGCTCGCAAAGTTGGACTTGAGATAAATATCAAGAAAACCAAAGCCATGAGAATTAACAACGTTAGCACAGAGAACATCATGCTACAAGGCCAACCAGTCGAATACGTAGATAGTTTCTGCTATCTAGGCAGTACAATGACAACGGATGGCGGCGCAGAAACAGACGCAAACAACAGGCTCAAGAAGGCGAGATCGGCATTCGGACGACTGCACCCAGTATGGAGAAACTCACAGATATCCAAACGAACCAAGCTTGGAATATTCAACGTATGTGTAAAGTCAACTTTGTTGTATTGCAGTGAAACATGGCTTATATCGAACATCATTACACAGAAGCTACAAGTTTTCATCAACAAGTGCCTCAGAATCATATGCAGAATATTCTGGCCCAACACCATCAGCAACACGGATCTCTGGAACTTAACCAACGAAGAACCCATACTGAAACAGATAAGACGTAGAAAATGGATCTGGATCGGCCATACCATCAGGAAAAAGCCCGATAGCATTACAAGAATGTCGCTAGAGTGGAATCCTCAAGGATCAAGAAGCCGTGGTCGCCCAAAGAACACCTGGCGACGCACGATACTCCAAGACCTAGGCAGATGTAACCTTACATGGGAAAGCGCAAAATCAACAGCAGCAAACCGAGTAAGATGGAGATGCTTTGTGGAAGCCATATGCTCCCAAGAGGGGTAATGGGAAAAAAAACCAACTATCTTCTACAATATGGCAGTGCATAAAATAATTCTCTGATTCAATAAAAATTTCTATTTTAATTGTACCTAATGTTTTTTCAAGGTTACCTGTAAATGAAATAAACTGAGTACCTGGGCCGTCAAGATCAAAATTTCCTATTTGTTTTTGTATAGATTCCTTCATGATTGTTATATCACTACCTGTATCTATTAATCCTTTGTATTTAATATAATTAACAAAAACTGGGATATTCAAATTTATAGTGCTAATTCGTTTTGCTTGTGGAGTAGAAATAAAATTATCATTATTTTTTGAATTTTCATTTCGTTTAATTGGACATTGTGGTGCAATATGTCCAAACTCATTGCATTTGAAACAACGTGTGCCTTTGTTTTTATCAGGACAATTTGTAGTTAAATGCGAAAAAGATCCACAATTTCCACATCTTTTATTATTTATATTATTATTATTAGAATTGCTTTTATTGTTTATAAAATTCATTCGATTTTGAATTAAGTTTTTTTGGCTTTTCTTTGTTTTGTTCACTTTTCATTTTTTCGTATCCTTTGAACTTCTCTTTTAAATCATCTAAATTCTTTGCATCATATAAATTAATTTTGTTTAAAGGATCGTCAGGTATACCACTTATTATGTAACCTATCAAATCAGGTATACATACAGTACCTTGCTTTGCAATTACTTTCATTCGATACATATATTCTAATAAAGATTCTTGTGGATGTTTTTTGGTTCTTTCTAATACCTTATAAATATTTTCAGCCTCTTTTTCACCAAATTCATCATTTAACAATTTCTTCAGTTTTTTCCAATCAGATATACCACATTCTGATTCTACAGCTAGTTTTGCTGCTCCCCTTTAATAATCTTCTGCAGTACAAATATTTTTGAATATCACTCCATACACATAGTATAGCAATATCTTCAAAATCTTTAAGCCAATCAGCTAATTTTTTACCTGTTTCTCCATTAAATTTATCAAGAGATTCTTCAACGTCTTTAAACTGAAAATTATTTACAATTTTATCTTCGCTGTTAGGCATTATTATTTTTGTATCTATGTTTAATATTTCGTAATTTTCGTTAAATATTTCTGAACTGGTATCTTTTTCAGCTAATTCGGTTTTTTCTTTCATTAAATGCTGTTGTAATCTTTCAATTAAATCGTTTTTCAGATAATACCTATAAGATAATTTCTTTTCTTTTAAAATTTCTTGCAGTTGTTTAGTTGTTAGTTGTGTTAAATAGTCGTATTCACTCATTTGCAAATTTAATTTAATATTGTAAAATTATGTCAATACATTTTCTTTTCTTTTGTGATTTAAATCATCCGATTATAACTTTTGTATTATTAGCCTTTCAATAAATGCACCGCAACTTAGATTAATAAAAGATTTATTATTCTCTTCTTTTTTTCTAGGTTTTTGAAATTTAGAATTTTATATTTAAGATAATTATAATTTTTAAGATAATTATGTAGTGAATTTCTGAATTGATTTTATTATATTGTGTTTTTCTTCTGACACCATGTGGGTAACTTCATAGATAGCTAAGTGGTTGCATAAGTTAAAAAAACGCTTTTATAATGTTTCTTTAAAAAAATAGTTTTTAATTCAAAATAGTTTTTAATTCAAAATAGTTTTTCATTCACAATAGTTTTTAATTCAATTTAATGTAGTTCAATATTTCTTTTATTTTAAGTTAATTTAATTATTCAATATTAATTTTAAAAAAAATCAAAGTTATACAAACAGTTTTCGAAAATATTAAGTAAATTTTACTTATAAAAAAATCAATTCGTTCTACTTTTCAATAAAAATTAAATTCTTAGCTCTATTGTTTAATAAAAATTAATATATTTTAACTTCTCAAAAAAAAATCAATTATACTTTACTTTTAACTTTCAAAACTTTACCACGAGACGACTTAATTTCGACTGACTGTAATTAATTAATTGAAAGTAAGAGAGGTTCCTACATATATATATATATATATATATATATATATATATATATATATATATATATATACTAGCCAAACCCGTCCCACTTCGTTGGAAAGCGGTGGAAAATATTACTAAAAATTTAGAAGGGAAGCAGTGGAAACTATCTAGTTAAAAAATAATTATTGTGTTTTAAATGTAAAAATTATTGACGTTGTAATATATTTTTATTTTTTGAATTATCGTAGTTTATAAAGATTTGCTGTAGTTTATAAAGATTGTTCAGTGTAATCTGAAAACAAATTAATTTATTTTAAATGAAATTTATATTTGTGAAATAAATAAAATATTACATTATTGAAGAGGTGCACTGTTTCTTCCGCTTGGAGAAATAAATAAATTAAATCTTATTAAATAAAAAGACACTTTGGTTTCCTTTTAAATTAATTTTATAATTTATAATTTTATATATATGAATCTTTGCTTTTTAAAAGAATTTAGATTTAGATTTAGATTTACAACTTTGAATATTAATATTTTTAATTTAAATTTGTAACTTTATATAATTTTATTTGTTCGACCGCTTTAACTAACTTTGATTAAAAAAAAAGAAGTGAAGTGAAGTAATCATTAATTTTAATTGAACATGAAAACTTTTAACTTTACTTTCCTTAAATTCTAACATTATTTAAATTCTGTTAGTTAATTATATTCCTTACATCCTGGTCATTGCCCTTTTTTTTATATTATTTTCTGTTAACAGAAATCAGTTAACAGATTACAAAAATGTGGAATGTAGAACTTGTTCCACATATCATATCAATAAGATAAAATCTGCGTAATGCAGGTTGACATTTGTCAAAATAATCGATAGTGAGTGACAGTTGTCAAATAATATATATATTTATATATATATTTTTGTGTATAAAAATGGATATCAACAAAGGAGCATGATCAGGTAAATATAAGAAATATATTTAACTTTATAAACATTTTACATTTGTTTTATTTTATTTTAGATAAAAAATATTGTTGCTGATCGCCAACATGCTGCCCGCCTCGAGTGAATTGATTACTCCATCATATTGAAGACTGCAGAATTGAATTCTATGGTGAGTGTTTATTTTGATGTGAATTGTGCTGATTTTTTGTTGTGCTATTTGTTGTCCTGACGTTGATTTTATTGAGGAAATATATTGATGATAATATACCAATTAAATCGGCATTTCCTCCATAAGTAATTTTTGGTGTTTTATCTAAGCCTTTTTAATCTGCGGCTCATCTCGCAGAATATATTCATCCACGCAATAATTTCATCGTCATGACATGAAAAGAAACAAAAAAAATACAAAAAATTTATTAGTATAAATATTGTATAGTAATTTTGTATATAAAAAAATGTTTTTTTTTTATTATTATTCTGTGTTGAGATAGGTCAGGTTGACCTATATAAATTTCATTGTTTTTTTTGGTTTTGAGTTGAGACACCAAAATTTGTATTATTTATTATTATTGTATTTTGTTGATCGTTACTGATCATTTATTATTTAATTTTATGTTGTTATAACATATTAATTATTTTTTATGTTGTGATATTATTAAATTTAATATATATATTTTTTTATTTGGGTAATCGTATTATTTTTAATAGATTAAAATATTTTATTTGGGTAATCGTATTAATTTTTGATTTATTAATAGATTAAAATATTGTGAAAATACTATTCACTTTAATTTGTTGTGTTGGGTCGAAAATTTAATTCGATTGTGTTGAGTGTGTTGGGTCGATTTATTTATTATATCGATAAAATGTTCGATGATTTGAAATTTTAATTATTTTATATGTTTCAATTTTTAAAATATTTTTAATTTTAATTGTGGTTAATTCATTATTATTTTTATGCTTTGTGTTTATGTGTGTGTGATAATATATATGTTGAATGTTTATTTGAGAATTTAAATATATATATTTAATAAATTCTTTTTTAAATAAATTCTTTAATAGATATTTTTATTTTTAGATTTGCGGGTTGTCTGAAATTGGTAACAGACATATTTTTGCGATCGGACGTTTGAATGTCGAATTTTGTGTTTTTAGTGTAACGACACGAATTAAACCGTCTGGCCCGGGATGAGTTTCGACGATACGCGCTAGTGGCCAGTGTGCAGGCGGAAACCGTTCATCTTTCATCAAAACTAAGTCGCCGGTTTTGATATCTTGTTGCTGCGTTGTCCATTTTGGACGTGCTTGTAATCTGGAGAGATATTCTGTGCTCCATTGATGCCAAAAGGTTTGATATAATTTTTGAATATATTTCCACCTGTCTAAATTATTCATTTTTGTTTCAGTGACGTCAATTTCTGGTGGAGTCAATATAGCTTCACCAATGAGGAAATGACCTGGCGTTAATATTGATGTATCATCTGGATTTGTATTCATTGGACATAGTGGACGTGAATTTAGACAGGCTTCAATTTGTGTCAGCAGTGTGGCATGTTCTTCAAAAGTGAGACCAGAAATGCCAACTATTCTCTTTAAATGGTGCTTCACGGATTTAACCCCTGCTTCCCATAGTCCGCCGAAATGTGGTGATGATGGGGGGTTAAAGTGCCATTGTGTGCCGTAATTTGAGAGTAGCTCTGATATTTCATGAGTGGCTTGTTTCTGAATTGCTCTAAATTCAGAAAATATAAAAATTTTTGCACCGATGAAATTTGTACCACAATCACTATACATGTTGGTACAAATGCCTCGCCTAGAAGTGAATCTTCGAAAAGCGGCGATGAATGCATGAGTGCTAAGGTCACTTACCAACTCTAAATGAATTGCCTTTGTACTCATGCAAACGAATATGCATATATAACCTTTGTGAATTCTATTGCAGCGTCCTTTCCACGCCTTGATCTCAATTGGGCCAGCATAATCAACTCCTGTATTTGTAAAAGCTCGATTTATTTGAACACGAGCAGCAGGAAGGTTGCCCATTAGTTGCGTTGGAGTTAAGGATCGGAAACGAAAACAGATTACACATTTGGTAAGTTCCTTTTTGATTTCTATTTTTGCATTAATTATCCAATATTTTAATTTTAGATATGCTGTTGTCAACTGAAAGCCACCATGAAGAGTATTCAAATGGGCGAATCGAATGATCAGTGTTGTGATGTGATTATTTGCTGGCAGAATTATTGGATGACATTGATCAAATCGTAGTGAGGAATTCTGCAGACGTCCACCAACCCTCAAGATCCCATTTTTGTCTAAAAATGGATTTAATTTCATAAGTCTGCTATTTTTAATAATAAATTTCTTGGGTAATGTTTGATCTTTATCATGATTGTTATTTAAATAATTTGTTTTTTCATTTAGTGTCTTGACTTCTGCTTCAAATGTTTGGGCTTGCACTGCCTTGATGATTTTATTGAATGATTCGTTTAATTCAGCTGTGGACAGTGAATATAAAATTTTTGATTTCGATTCATCTGCATTTAATTTTCTACAATTATTTGTAAATCTCAATATATATGCTGTACAACGAATTATTTGTGTAAGTGACGAAAATTTTTCAAAATATGAATAAGTAGTTTGAATTAAATTAACTCTTACCTTTTTTATTTCCAGATCTGTCTCAAAGTTCAGTACGGATTTTGGAATGGAATTGATGTCCTGATATAAAAATTCGGGACCCGACCACCAGAGTTTGCTGCTGATTAAATCGGCAGGCAACAAACCACGTGATCCTAGATCAGCAGGATTTTCCTTTGATCGTACGTGTCGCCAGCTTGCAGGGTTGGTGAACCGTTGGATTTCGGATACTCGATTCGCCACAAAACATTGCCACTTTGATGGATCAGCCTTTATCCATGCCAGAGTTATCATGGAATCGCACCAGGCAAATTGTGGAATGTTTTCCAAATTCATTTCTGTACATACCGTATACAGTAGTTTTGACAGCATTACTGCACCACATAGTTCCAGACGAGCCAATGTTATTTTTCGTAATGGTGCAACTTTTGTTTTTGATGTTATGAGTTGGATCTGGATTGGTGAATTTTCATTTTTTATGCGTAAGTATATAACCGCTGAATAAGCATGTTCAGACGCATCACAAAAACCATGTATTTCTATTTTTTCAGATTCCCTTTTTAATTGGATCCACCGTGGGATTTTCAAGCTTTCCAAATCTGGAAGACTTCCTTTGAATTTTGTCCAGCGTTGTTCTAACGCTGCATCAATTGGTTCGTCCCAATCACACTTGCTGAGCCAAAGTTCTTGGATCATAAGTTTGGCCAAAATGATACATGGTGATATCCACCCTAAGGGATCGTAGAGTTTGGCAATATCGGATAAAATAGTCCGTTTTGTAAATTTTTTGATGGGTGTTGTGGATATTTTAAAAGTAAAAATATCTTGTGCAGGATGCCACTGAATTCCTAAGGTCTTAATGACATCTTTTTCATCAAAAGACAATGGCATTTTAATCTCTATATCTTTTTCAGGTATATTTTTTAATATGGCTTCAGAATTACTTGCCCATTTTCTTAATGGGAAGCCTGCCGACTCCAGGATTTTCAGCAGTTGAAGTTGAGCTTCAATGGCTTCATCAATTGTATCTGCTCCATACAACAAATCATCCACATAGAAATTATTTTTTAAAATTTGTGCTGCTAATGGATATTTGTATCCTTCATCTATGGCCAATTGGTGGAGGGTGCGAACGGCCAAATATGGAGCAGATGCAGTTCCAAAAGTGACTGTTTTTAACGCATGAGGTGTGATGAGCTTGTCGGCGTTTCTCCATAAAATCAGTTGATACTGCTCATCTTGTGGTGCTATCCAGATCTGGCGATACATTTTCTCCATATCTGCAGTGTAAGCATATTTATATTTTCTCCATTTCATTATTAAACTTGTTATATCATCTTGTAGCCGAGGGCCGATCATGAGGTGGTCGTTCAAGGATACTCCAGAAGCATCTTTACATGAAGCATCAAAAACCACACGAACTTTCGTAGTTGTGCTGGTGGCCTTGAAGACAGCGTGATGTGGCAAAAAATAATTTTTCGAATTGTAACATGGTTGAAATTCTTCCATGTGCTTAAGATCGGCGTATTCTGAAATGCAGTTAGTATATGAAATATTTAGTTCGTTATTAGTCTTTAATCTTTTTTCTAATTGTAGGAATCGAATAAGTGCTGGACGATATGAATTTTCAAATATTGGCCTCATATTATCTTTGAATGGAAGACACACCTCATATCGGCCATCATCTCGTCTAGAATGGGTTTTTGCATAATGCTGTTCGCATTCTTCATCTTCTCGGGTAAGATTTCTTTTTGTTGGTATCTCTTCGATTTCCCAAAATTTATGTAAATCTTTTTCTAGATCTAATTGTGAGTGCATTGCTACGATCGATATTCTAGACTGATGTATGCTGCCTGAAATGATCCACCCCAGCTGAGTTTGTTGTGCTATTGGACAACCAATTGGTCCACGTTTAAGACCTTCTAGAATTATTATCGAATATAGATCTGCTCCCAGCAGTATATCTATTTGTCCTGGGGTGTAGTAAAGTGGATCAGCTAACTCGAGATCCTGGAGATAGTTCCAATCGTCAGCATCAACGGACAACTGCTTACCTGGGATCAACCCTGTTAATTTTTTAAATATATATAATTCTGTATTCATGATGAACGATGGATTTGGAATGGAACTAATGTCCAATCTGACTAGGTACTGTGATTGACCTGCATTATTTTCACCAAATCCTGTAATATTTACTGATGTTTTCTCTTTTTTCAGTTTCAGCAGTTGTACCGCGGATTCGGTTATAAATGATGCTTCAGAGCCAGGATCTACAAGTGCGCGAAGCTTAATTTTTTCACCAGATCTGGACACAGCATTGACCAATGCTGTAGCTAAAACAACCCTGGGTTGTTGCTGTATGTTTCTGGTGGCTACTAATGTAGAAACTTGATTATTCCTTGCTTCTCGAATTTCATCATTGGGATTATATGCAGTTGTATGGTAGTGGCTGCTGGGTCTGTTGAGATGCAACAAGGAGTGATGACGTTTGTTGCAATGGTAACAATTTTTATTGCTTGGGCATGTTGAAACAGTATGGCTGTGTGCCAGACAATTGATGCATGCCGAAATATTTTTAATTGTATCAAATCTTTGTGTAGGATTTTGTTTTAAAAATTTTTGACATTTACTTATAGGATGCGTGCCCGAATTGCATACTCTGCAATTAGCATTACTGGAGGACTTGACTGTATGGAAAGTTTTAGTGAAACGCTTGAAAGTTTCTGCTGGTCTTTGATTCGCTTTGGAGAAATTCGAGTGTGCACCTTGTACCGATTCAAGAGCACGAAACCTTATTTCTAAAAATTCTTGAAATATCTTGAATTCAGGTAAATTTTTAGAACCAGCAAGTTTCTCTTCCCATAACTGTTGGGTCTTGTAAGGTAACTTTTGTATTAATAAAAAAATCAAAATACTATTCCAACTTTCAACATGAATATTTAAATTTTTTAGGGAATGATAAGCTGCTGTGGTTGTATCCAACATGTTTTTAATGGCTGCAGCTGATTCTGTAGTAATCTGAGGTTGGTGTAATAATATTTTTAGTTGTGCGTTTACTATCATTCTTTTATTTTCGTAGCGGTCGATCAGGATGGACATCGCGGATTCGAACCCGGTGCTTTCAATAGTGAGATGTTGAATGAGAATTGCTGCATCCCCCTCAACTTTGGATTTTAGTACATTTAATTTCTGTACATTGGACATGGTTGGATATTGCAAAAAGTATGCATCAAGCATATTTTTAAACGAGGGCCAGCTTTCATATGTGCCAGCAAATGGAGGTACGTTTAAACGCGGTGGTATAAAATCATTATTTTTTTGTGCCACTGTCAGATTTGCGTCAGTTTCACCTTTAGTTAATTCATCATATGCTTCCTTTAAATCTCCACCACATTCAAAATATAGTGCTTGAATCTGATGAAAACTTTTATTTTTCAGATACTCTTTATCATCATCTTTGAGAATTAAATAGTGAAGATTTTTTGCTTCCTTGAAATTGGCTTCGAGATCCCGTAACCGAGCTTCAACGTGAGAACGTTTACGTTTATTAGTCAATTCTTCGTAGGACAATTGATTTTCTTGAATTGAATGGAGGATACCCTCCAGACACGATATGCATTCCGCAATTTTCTTTGGTGGCATAATATAGATATATATATATATATATATTATATTATAAAATTATATATTTTTTTTTTTTTTTTAGATTAATTTATATTAAAAATTTTATTTATTAAATAGTATTTAAATATATGTGTAATGTTGAAATATGATTTGTTAAAAAATATATTTTTATAAAAATATTTATTTATAATATAATTTGTATTAAATATAACTTATAAAAAAAAAAATGATTATGTAATTGTATATGTGTTATAAGATATTTATTTATCAAAATAATCTGTTTTAATGTTAAATATATAATTATATAAAAAAAAATAATATATTATAATAAATATTTTATTTTATTTAAATTGTTTTAATTTATTTATTATTTTAGTTTTTGGTAATTCTCAACTCAAACCTTTGATGTCCTTCACTTCTCCTTCAGTTCGTTTGATTTTTCCTTGAAATGGTTTTACTGCGGCGTCCCGTTTTTTTTTTTTTTTATTTTTATATTGTTATACCGCGACGCGAGTACCGGTATTATAAACCACACTTTATTATTTCACCACCAAAAAAAAAAATCAAAATTTATTGTACCACAATTTTTAACTTTAAATAAAAAAGAGTTATTTTATTCTTTGTAGGTACCACTGAAAAGTTTTCACACCACACAAAATATTTTATAATTTATAATTACAAAACTTATTATATTTTTTTTTTTTTTTTTTTAGAGCTTTAAAATTTTGAAACTTTTAAAGCTTTATGATTTTCACTGTACTATATTTTTTTTTTGTATGTTAACTTAATTTTTATATATTAATAAATTGCACTATGACAAAATTTTTTTTTTTTTTTTGTCTGTTAACTAAATTATATATATTAATAAATTGCACTATGACAATTTTTTTTTTTTTTATGTTAAATCTCCTCTATATTGTTTGAATAAATTTAATACTAAATTATAAAGAATTGCCAGGGAAAACCAGACAATAACGATAATTATAGTATAAATGCTTATCAAATTCTACTGATTAACTTTATATAAAAATATTTAATAGAGCACCACTTTGGTATTTTTTCCGGTTCGAAGGACCAATGTTTCTTCCGCTTGGAGAAATAAATAAATTAAATCTTATTAAATAAAAAGACACTTTGGTTTCCTTTTAAATTAATTTTATAATTTATAATTTTATATATATGAATCTTTGCTTTTTAAAAGAATTTAGATTTAGATTTAGATTTACAACTTTGAATATTAATATTTTTAATTTAAATTTGTAACTTTATATAATTTTATTTGTTCGACCGCTTTAACTAACTTTGATTAAAAAAAAAGAAGTGAAGTGAAGTAATCATTAATTTTAATTGAACATGAAAACTTTTAACTTTACTTTCCTTAAATTCTAACATTATTTAAATTCTGTTAGTTAATTATATTCCTTACATCCTGGTCATTGCCCTTTTTTTTATATTATTTTCTGTTAACAGAAATCAGTTAACAGATTACAAAAATGTGGAATGTAGAACTTGTTCCACATATCATATCAATAAGATAAAATCTGCGTAATGCAGGTTGACATTTGTCAAAATAATCGATAGTGAGTGACAGTTGTCAAATAATATATATATTTATATATATATTTTTGTGTATAAAAATGGATATCAACAAAGGAGCATGATCAGGTAAATATAAGAAATATATTTAACTTTATAAACATTTTACATTTGTTTTATTTTATTTTAGATAAAAAATATTGTTGCTGATCGCCAACATGCACGATGAATAACGTTCATAGTTTTGCCATTTTCAGCAAAAACGTATAATTCAGATGGCTTTCCGACGCGAAAACATGTGAAACAAAGTTGGCTATGGGAGAAGCATGGTGATTCTAAATCAATACCACATATGTTAAATGTTTGGCCTTGTGACTTATTAATTGAAATTGAAAATGCCAATCGAATTGGGAATTGAAGTCGCTTGAATGGAATTGGCGAATCTGTTGGTATCATAGGAATACGTGGTATTAATACATGTTCTCCTACGAATTTACCTGTTACAATTGTCGCTTCAATAACATTGCCATATATTTTTTTAATTACCTAGCGAGTTCCGTTACACAATTTGGGCTATTGAATATTGCGTAATAAAATAATTGAAGAACCAATTTTTAATTGCAAATGATGTGGTGCCAAACCTGGTATATTTATGGAATTTAAAAATTCCGTTGGAATTAACTGCTTCACTTTCTTCAGTGACAGTATAGAGTGATTTAAAAGACATTGTTTCTGTATCCAACATATCTTGAATTTTTAGATTCAAAAATTCTACATCAATATTTTTGAGCGCTATTAAAATAATTATAATATTTGTGTTGTTCTTGAAATTTTTTAATGTTCGATCCAATGCCTCCAATGAATGTTTATGAGCCATTGTGCATTCGTACCAAACTATAATGCGACATGTTTGCAGTACTTTGGCCATGTTTGATTTTTTTTTATACTACATGTTGCATTTTCATTAGTTTGAATATTTAATGGCAGTTTAAATTCTGAATGCGCTGTTCTCCCTCCATCTAATAAAGTTTCAGCAATTCCTGACGAAGCAACGGCTAATGCAATGTTACCTTGGGAACGAATTTCAGCTAATAAAAGGGAAATCATGAAAGTTTTTCCAGTTCCGCCTGGAGCATCCAAAAAAAAGAAGCCCCCAGTTTGAGCTTGAACTGCATGTAAAATTCTGTCGTAAATAATTTTTTGTTCATCTATCAATTTTGGCTTATTAATTTGAACAAATTCAAGTAAATCAAGCGTATTGTATGATTATTCTCGTGAAAGATCATAATTAATTAGATCTTGAAGGTGATGGCAATCCTAAAGTTTGAAGATTTTGATTTGAAATAGTCATGCAGATATCCTCAAGTCGAATTCAACAGTCATTGAACATGTATGGTAAGAAATCAATTTTGTTGTCGTTGTGAATATTGCGATATGTGTGAAGAATATCCTCAGTCATGAAATGTTTCATGTTGGTGTCCATTAAATTATTAAATGATGTAGGTCCTAGAACATTAATTAGTAATAAAATTAAATAGAAACATTCTTTTTGATTTGGATGAATGGTGTAAATTCTGCCTAAAACATTTGACTTAAAAATGCCAGGATGTCCATCAACAGGTGTACCTCGTTTTCTAAGTTCCCATTTTTTTTCCCACATATAGTAGGAAGGCATTTCTGAATACAGCAAATTACGTGTAAATGAATTTTGTTGTTGACATGTATTGGAAAATTCTGTTAAAGTAGTTTTTGGTGGAGAAGCAGTTCGATGTGCAATATTTTGGTCTGTAAAATAGACACGTTGTCCATTTTGTAGATGTACCGCTAGATGAATTACTGCTGGATCTCTTTCGAGGATTGAAAATGAAAAAATACGCCAAATAGCCTCGCTGGTACTTATATATCTTGAAATTTCGTCATTTAAATTGTCTTGTCGCTTAATACTGAAAACTTCCATGTCGGTTCCTTTGTTGATATATTTGTAAATATATTTTATGGATATTACGGATGACCATAGTTCAATGTTTTTGATAAAAATGGCGAATAAGGCACAATCCATCTATTGTCAAGCTCAAATTAATTTCTGTGAATATTTATCGTGAATGACTTTCCAGAATTCTCAATGGATCTTCTACGTCTACGATATAATGGATAACCATCAATTCCAGTAATTGTATGCATTGTAAAATCTTTAGGAAAACTTTTGGAACATTTACCATTAATCATACATGGTGAATTCATATTAAGTGCTCCACATGGACCATGAACCATATTTTATTTAACAATTTCAAACAATTCTAGATCCGTGTCTTCATCAGGAATTTCAGCCCTTATTAGTCGATATCGATTGATCTTATTTTATTTGTCAGCTATGGTTAAAATCTATGGTTAAGTTCTTAAGATGCTTCGCTACTGAGAAATAAAAAAAACCGTTATATCTTGGAAACAGCGCCACCTATCGGGTCCAAATTTTACAAAAACCTATAAATAGCAATGAAACAAACCTATGGTTGAAAATCTGAAGTTCCTAAGATGCTTCGTTACTGAGAAACAAAAAAACCGTTATATTTTGATAACAGCGCCACCAAGCGACTTCAAACCAAAACAAAAACCCAAACCGCTAAAATCCTAATCTATGCTGTAAATTTCAACTTCCTGTGATGTGTGGTTCCTGAGAAAGGCTATTACAATCATTATACACACCATTTTTATATATTAGATATATATATTAATGGAGATGTCCATAGTTCAAAAACATTTTTAGCGGATGTTTAATTACGGTGCATGTTAGAAAATTATTTTAAATAGTTGCTTTAACCATTATTATTATTAATCAATATTATTATTATTATTATTATTGTTACTAGACTATTTATTCTCGTTGTTATATTAGTAGAAATAGTGGGACAACAATTAAAATTACCTATACACCAAGAACTAATAAGTTCACAATTAAAATGGTTGGTATAGCATCATAGATAGTTCAACTAACAATTAAAATGTTTAAATTATTATTCTACTATTTTTCCTGGTCAAAATAATTATTTTGATATTTCATTAACCATGTCGTGATAATTTTATTAGAAAATATAGTTCATAAACTATTTAAGTAGTTGATTGACATTTGTAAATGTTAACCAATAATAAAATTAACTATTAAATGATTGGTTAACAAGAAATATTGTTGTTTCTATAAAATGAATAGTGAATAGAAATTCAACTATTCCGACTATATTGAAATAACCATGAGTCTTGGTAGACGCATTTTTAATCTAGTTTTGTGGTTGATTTTACCAAGTTTTTTTTGTGTGTACATATTCAAAATTTAAAGAAGACAAAACGTAATAATTTAATATATAATTTTAATAATATTTAGTATTTATACATTTTTTAAGTATATGCGTAAACAAAATTATAATTTATTCACGCACATAATTAAAAAACAACATATTTTTCGTTACTTATAATTACATAAGTTTGTATAACTTAAATTTAGCTATTAATAATTACATAATAATAATATTAAAAATAATTACAAGAATCACTTATTCATAGCTCATAGGCCATTAAATCCTTTTGGTATAATAATTATAAAATAAACTAAGTTTTTGGTAATTCAATGAAGTATCGTGCATTACTTTGTAATTCAATGAAGTATTTTGTACTGTGAAGTGATGTTAAGTATATATTTAATATTAAAAATTGATATAATAAAAACTGATATTTTATTTAAGCAGAACCATTTTTTCAAACTTCGCATCTGATAATGCTTTTCGTCTTGGTAAATTTATTAGCCCAGCAAAAGAAAATAGCCTTTCAACTGGTCCTGATGAAGTTAATGGCGTGTTATATTTAAGAAACGTTTTTTAATAAGGGGATACGTATTTAACACACCCACGTTTCTTGCGGTGTCAGCTAACTACAAATTATATTGTTCATTTGCAGAAAATTGTACTATTATAGCTCCATTTAAATCATTGATGTCTTCTTCTTCCAAAATCAAATAATTTATTAAAGTCTTGAATTTTAATATCATAAATTACCTTCTGCATTAAAATCGAAAAAGCTATCTAAATGTTGAATTTCTTTGGTATCTGAATCGGGGCTGCTACAATTATCATTATTAATATTTAATTCGCGCTGAATATATCTAATGATGACAATTGCACTTATGTCAATGATTTGTTGTTTATAGCTGAGTTATTTAATTTAATGCCTTTTATCCAGTTTAATTTTATTGCTGGATGCAACACTGAAGCAACAATTGCATTATTTATATCTGCCGATAAATTATAATATTTAACAAATCGATTTATTAATCATATATCTAATTGTTCCACTTCATTCCTCAACAGTATGATTGTAGAAAGTAATAACATTTTCTTAAATTTGACCCTTAATGTTGCCAAACATGGTAATAAATAACCATAGAAGGTAAAATTTTCGTCTTGTAAAAAATTATTTGAATCCGCTATTGGTATGGCACAATATTCTTCTAAATACTTAAAATCAGTCTCTGAAAAACTTTCAATTTAAATTCGTTGCATATATTAAACATTTGCTTCTTTTTGGATAGCAACATTTTGATCGAATCATATAACGAATTCCAAGGAGTTGCAACAGGATACTTTAATTGGATGCCGAGTATTGTTTTTATTTTCTCTGCTTGCTTAGGTCTATGGATTTTGCTCCATATAGCATTACATTTTTCAATAGCCTAAAAAGATTATAATAAATATTATCAAATTAAAATAAAAATCGTTAAACGAAAGCTTACATTAATATGTCTTGAATAATTTATTGAATTTTTTTTTCAAAATTTTCATAAAATCTGTGGTGGCAATCAAATTTAATGTGTGGCTACCACATCTAATACGCTTTGGTAAAGCATTAACAAATATTTCGTTGTTAAAATTTGGTATTTCTAAATCATCATATTCATCGTCATCATCACTAATTTTTATTTCAAAATTTTCTGCTAATTTATAATTTTCTATACCAAATTTCTGAAAAGCTTTTACAAAATTTGATCCATTATCAGTTATTGTTGCTATTATATATTGTTATGTGATAATCCAAAAATTTTATGAATTTCGATAATGCAATCATTAATTTTATCAAATCTATGTATTCCTTTAAATCTCTT
Source organism: Rhamphomyia laevipes (assembly GCA_963920725.1). Lineage (NCBI taxonomy): Eukaryota > Metazoa > Arthropoda > Insecta > Diptera > Empididae > Rhamphomyia > Rhamphomyia laevipes. The sequence continues at coordinate 36,268,693 of OY987256.1, forward strand.
ACATTCTAATGCTACAGATACTCTTTTAAAATTGTTGGTGTTTATCCAATGACCAGTATAACCTGTAATTTTTTGCACATATTCAAACATAAAACAATTAATTAATTCATAATAAATACCTAAAAAGCTCCTATTTTTCGTTGACCAAATATCAGTAGTTGTGCAAAAATACTTCTCATGGGAAATAATTTATCAATATTCTGATTATAAACATAATAGATATTTTTACTGAGAGTTTGCCTTGACATTACCTTGATAGCTGGATTTGAATGCTTCATCAGTTTAATGAAAGAATTGCTTTCTACAATAGAAATTGGAAGCATGTTTTCTACCACAAACTTAGCAATTTTCTACCACAAACTTAGCAAATTAAAATTGGTACTTTTTTATAAGTTGGAAAAATTTGTCAGAAAACAGTAATGAATTCTTGGATATATCATTTATATTTTTTTCCTGTATTTGCTGTTCTGGAGGCAATTGTAATGGAGTTTGCTCATTCAAACTTTCGGTATTTGGTGAATTACCAATTTCTGGTTGTGGCAAATAATCTGGATCGGCAAATGAATCATCTGATTCAAAATGTAAATCCATTTTAAAAAGTTTCCAAAATAATACTTTCTATAGATAATAATTTATTTGAAAAATACACAATTATTACTTTTATTAGTCAAATAAATTTATTAATATCACATATAATTTACCTTTAATACAGATATTTAATCAGTTTAATGTAAACTTATACACTGCACTTTTATTAAGAACTTTATAATATTGCCTAATTTAACTTATTAAATTATTAAAACAACAGGAGAAATAATAAGCAAATTATTTGTACTAAGTTACTTGTTAATTCACCGAGAAAAATTTACTATAGAAAATTCAAGGTGGTTATAACTCGATGTACATACAAAATAAGGTGTACAAATTCAAATTAAATTTTTGGCATTGTTGCTAAGCAAATTATCACATAAGTAAAAAGTAAATTGTCATCACAATGAATTGCGCATTTTGAATTGGCCATTTTGAATGTTGCACCTCGCATAAACCGGTTTGGAGTAATTTACAACACGCGATAAAATTTTATAACAATTAGTGAAAATGAACTATTGTAATTGTTATAAAATTACAATTACCATTTCTTACAGTAACAATAATTTTAACCTGAAATATTTTATATACAACATAGTAAAAAAGCTGCTAACTAGGGGGAGCAGATAACTCATAGTATGTTGTTTAACAGCGATTTATGTCCAAAAGTTTTTTGTAATTAACATTATCTTTGTAACAAACAGTGGTTTCTTCAAAAATTGCTCATCTTTATTATTTATTGATTTAATTTTATATTTTTATTTGTTTAATAATAAATAATATTATTAAAATAACTATAATAAGTATAAATATGCGTAATCACGAATCCAACCTGTGTACAAAATTTCATTGAAATTGAATAATATTTACCATATGTTCTAGAACATATGAAATATTAATCGGAAATTTTAGCATGGACCCCCTCAGGCTACTAACTTCTACCTTAGTCTACACATGCGTAATCACGAATCCAACCTGTGTACAAAATTTCATTGAAATTGAATAATATTTACCATATGTTCTAGAACATATGAAATATTAATCGGAAATTTTAGCATGGACCCCTCGGGCTACTAACTTCTACCTTTGTCTACACATGCGTAATCACGAATCCAACCTGTGTACAAAATTTCATTGAAATTGAATAATATTTACCATATGTTCTAGAACATATGAAATATTAATCGGAAATTTTAGCATGGACCCCCTCAGGCTACTAACTTCTACCTTAGTCTACACATGCGTAATCACGAATCCAACCTGTGTACAAAATTTCATTGAAATTGAATAATATTTACCATATGTTCTAGAACATATGAAATATTAATCGGAAATTTTAGCATGGACCCCCTCAGGCTACTAACTTCTACCTTAGTCTACACATGCGTAATCACGAATCCAACCTGTGTACAAAATTTCATTGAAATTGAATAATATTTACCATATGTTCTAGAACAGTGGTGCCCATAAGGTCGATCGCGATCGACCTGTCGATCGCATAATAATTTAAAGTCGATCGCCACCGAATATGAAATTATGTATAGAAAAACTAATTTTCACCCGTCATTAGCAAAAAAATAATTCTTTCCTATGTGAAATTTTATAATTGTTATATTTTTTTTATTTCATGTTTCCAAACTATTATAAATATCGTTATGTCGAATTTGTTTTTATATTAAGAATTAAGTACATATGTATGCTAGGCAATATTTAAAAAATACAAGCCTGCTGTTATTATCAGCTGAACAAAAAATATTTTTAGCTAAGAAAATATTTTTTATTTTAAATAAGTTCTTCAAATGGAATTTCTGTTATTCATTAATAAATACATCGTCTGTGGTCTGTGAAGTTAAAGCTGTTTAAGAAACTCTAACTACATATACCCCAAACTGAAACTACAAAAGAATAGTAAATGGAATGCAATGCAGAACATCAAACGCAGCAGGATTTTTAAAATAAATTTAAACCTTTAATTACTTTTTTTCTATTTTTGTAACTAAAATAATTAAATGAAATTATAATAATTTTGTTTTTATTTTATTATTATCACATATATACCGATAATTTATTTCAGTCGATCGCAATTGCTCTTATATTTCAAAAGTAGCTCTGTTGAGAAAAATAGTGGGCACCACTGTTCTAGAACATATGAAATATTAATCGGAATTTTTAGCATGGACCCCCTCAGGCTACTAACTTCTACCTTAGTCTACACATAATCACGAATCCAACCTGTGTACAAAATTTCATTGAAATTGAATAATATTTACCATATGTTCTAGAACATATGAAATATTAATCGGAAATTTTAGCATGGACCCCCTGAAGGTATTAACTTCTAACATGGCCAACACATGCATAATCAGAAGGTCTACCTTTGTGCCAAATTTCATTAAAATCAGATAATAATTACATGCTATAAAACACGTAATTATATAAAATTCGGAAACTAAAACTGTTTTCTAGGAATCCCCTGAAGGTCTCCAAATTTCAGGAGAGCCAACTAGATCACAAAATTAGCCTATATATAAAATATCTTTGAAATCGGTTAACAATTACTATATGCTGTAGAACATATGAAAAAAAAAAAATTAAAAATTAAATCGGAAATTTAACATGGACCCCCTAATCCTACTAACCTGTAATTTGGTCAACCAATGTAGAATCATGAACTCAACCTGTGTACCAAATTTCATTGAAATCGGATAATTATTACAAGCTGTAGAGCATAAAGAAAATATTCTTCGGAAACTAAGTTGCTCATATATTAGTTTCCCATGAACGTACTGTACCTACCAACTACAAATTTGTGGAGTATCAAATAGATAACTAAATGAAACTGTGTGTTCAATATCATTGAAATTGGGTGAAAGGCACGGTAGATATAGATAGTTGAACTTATGAAAAGTAATTACGGATTTTTACATGGACCCACTGAAGTATTGACTTCAAATTTTACAGACACCAAGTACATACGGAAACTATCATATGTACCAAAATTTATGCTAATTAGATAAAAATTACTATATGCTCTAGAGTATACGAAATTTTAATCGGAAATTTTACCAGGGACCCCCTGAAGTTACAGACCTGTATCTTGGTAGGCTTGTGGACAATCATGATACCAACCTATGTTTTAAATTTCATCCAAATCTGAGACATGAAATTTTTTTTTACATTTTCCCGTAGAACAAAAACACGTAGGTTGCCACATAAATGGGGAAATCTAACATGGTCCCACTGAAAGGATCGATCTCATCTTGTACCGGCACCTGCGCGAGGTATGTTAGAGCCTGTGTGCCAAATTTCATTAAAATCGGACAAGCGGTTCTAGGAGATGTTGCTGCGCACACTTTTTTTTTTTGCATTTTCGGACTCCCCGACCTCGGAAACGCCTAGAAAAAAATTTTGAGCGAACTTTTTTTTTGACCATCCAACCCATCACCAGACTTCATAGTATTTCATACTATTCGTAAAATCACATTTTTATATTAAATCAAGTTATATATTTTAAAACTTTTCCAAATTTTATTTTTGTTTACATTTTTATAAAAAGACTTTCAGTATCTCCATCGATATCGCTTATTATAATTAATTCTTCTTTTTTCTCCATTACAAAGATAACATCGCTCTCTGAAATTTATATATTATATTAATTTTTGGAACATAAAAACTATATTTGTATTGTATAAAATAAACTAACCATTTTCCACTTCAGAACAATAAGTTGCATCACTATCGTTATCGTGGCCATTTGTTTTGTAATCATCTGTAAAATCACATCACTTTTATAATACTAATTAAAATATAAACTAACCTACATTTTTCATTTTCCGCTTCAGAACAATAAGTTGCATCAGTATCGTTATCTTTATCGTTGCTACTTTCTTGTTTGCTCAATGCTCATTAATCACTTCAAACGATTATGCAAATAATTTTTTATATATTCCCAGTACAAAATACTTCATTGAATTACAAAGTAATGAACGGTACTTCATTGAATTACCAAAAACTTAGTTGGTAATTATAAGTACTTCATTGAAGTACCAAGTAATTCAAAATACTTCAAAGTAATTCACAAAAAAAAGTGAGGTACTGGAATGCAGTAAAATTGTGCATTACTTTTGAAGTATTCGATATAATGCATTACGAAGTACCAATATGGTAATTATGTACTCCAAATTTTTAAGTATGGTAGTACCAGTAATTAAGTTAAATTATACAATTTGAAGTAAATGTACTGGTGTAATGATACATTAATTCATTACACAAGTAATGCAGTATTTAACGACTCTGGTACCACAAAACTACTCATCTGACCTTGAAACAACTTTAACTATGTCTGCTCTTTCGTCAAGTTATAGTACAAATGAACAGGCCACTCAAATTTATTCAAATTTTAAGATTGATTGGCCAACAATGCCAACGATGAATTAAGAAAGCTATCCAATGTCTATTTTTAGAAAAGTATCACAAGATACTGCAGAAGCTTACCCTGAATATTTTATCGAAAAAAATTCTAATGGCCATATTATTTCTGTAATACCAACATCTCTAATAACAAAATTTAAGAATAGAAATAATTATCTAAATAGATCTAAAAAAACATTACATTGATGATATATCTAAATTAGCTGAGTCAAACATTCCTCTTAAACAATGGAAACGAGCTTTTGAATTAAAACAAACATGTTCTAACTGGCAATCTAAAAATGTATGTGATGCAAGTAAATTTATGAGAAGTGAATTGCTTAATTTATATAGAAATATAAATACAGAGGAACAAAAAAATACAGTACAGGATTATATGAAAAAAATATATGCGAGCCAACGATTATTTTTTAACAATTATGAACAAATTCCTTCTATACAAGATGTCAAAGAAAATTGACCGTTTATATTCAATAAAATTTATTTATACATCAACATTTCTCACAAATCGTCATGAATCTAAATGTTTATGATAGGGCCTGTCTAAATTGGTTAAAAAGATTTTTGGTTAAATTTAAATTTTTATTCAAAATGAATACTATTTGTAAAATATATTTCCCAATAATATTAACAATTTTATTGGAATATTTAAAAATAATTAATGGAGATTTAGATATTATAGTACAAAATTATAAAAAAAAACAAAGAAAGGTAAAAATTATATTGTACCATTATCATAAATTAAATAATTTATACAATTTTTTCCCATACATATAGCTTGTGCCATATTGCCATTTAAGAGTAATATCAGAGGATATTATTGAAATATTAAATTATAATGATGATGTTACGAAAAAACATCTGAGAATAACCTCTAATAGCTTCAGAAGAATCATTCAACTGATACCATCAAAACGTCATGGCTGGCCAAAGCAGTATGAATTGATTGTTTTCCTGTTTTGGATGGCGAGTGGGTGCAGCTACAGAGTTGCTGGTGTGTTTATTGGAATTAGCAAGTAAAAATTTATATTTTTCTTTTAACATAATTTTGTAATTTAACATAAAACAATTTAGGTCTACTGTCAACTTTATAGTTCACAAAATGCTGGACAATTTCATAAACAAAATGACATGTATTAAACCACCAACAATCGATGAATATGACCAAATTGCTGAGAAATTTTGTAAAAGAGCTAAAACAAATATATTTAAAGAAGCTATTGGTGCAATTGATGGTACTCATATACGAATTGCGTGCCCCGTAAGGAAACACGACGAATATATTAATTACAATTTTTTTTATTCCATACAATGTCAAGCAGTAGTAAATAGTAATCATATGTTCAGTGATGTTTTTGTTGGTTATCATGGTTCTGTTCATGATACTCGCGTGTTTCACAATAGTCCACTTTATAAAAATGGAACATTTACTCCTCATAACCATTATACATTAAGAGATAGTGGCTATCCATGTCAGTTAAGTCCAGTGGCAGTTATAACACCATTTAAAAATGCCACTGTTGTTCAAAAAAAAATAACACAGCTCTTAGTAAAGCTAGAAATATTGTGGAGTGCAGTTTTGGTTTAATGGAAATTAGATGGAGGAACATTTTCAATAAATCATTAGAGCTGAAAATATCTGACTCCATAAAAACAGTATTTGTAGCTTATACATAATATTTGTGTGTCAGGAGGTGATTTTGGACCAGCAGATGGAGTGGAAGCATTACTAAATGCTGAATTTGTATTTTTTAATGCTGATGATGATGAACAAATCCAAAATGTTAGTGATTCACCTGATGCTATAATATTCAGAAATAATTTATTACAAAATTTAATTAATAATCGTTAATGGTTATTAAAATAAAGGTGTTATTTATTTCATTTCATTTCATTTATTTCTATCTATATTATATTACATTTATTTCTTCTTTTATTTCAAATTTTTCTGTATTTATTTATTTCAACTTTTATATTCCAATAGGGATTATCAACCCAAATCCACTTATTATTAAAATATAATAATATATACAGTATATACATTTTATTCAGAACCAATAATTAGTGCATTAACGTCAATATTTGGATGTTTTTCTTTTACAACTTGACCAAAAACTAACATTAATGCACTAATGTTTTTGGTTATTTTTTTGTCTCTTTTAATTACATGCTTTTCAAAAGCAGAAAATTTATTATTAGAACGAGATGTTGATGGTGTTGGTGGTGTTGATCCATGAAACGAAGATGATAATGAAAAACTTTCTTCATCTATTATATCATTTTCTATTATATTATTATTTGATCGAAGCGCTCCTTCTGTGGTACTCAGCAAATAATAATTATGCTTCTTTAATGCATATTCATGTAAAATATTATAATAAGGCCAATTTTCTTTGGCTTCACTTTTTTCCGAGGCATCATCTCCGACACCTTCACCAGTACTTATTTCGCAAAAAGTTTAAAATAAATAAAAAATTATGTCATATGTTGAATAATATAATATAATTAAATAAATACATACTTTATATTATAGGTTCGATTGAAATTTAACTATTGTGTCAAAATTTCATGACGGTCTGGACCGTCATGAAATTTTGACGTAAAAGTTAAATTTTCGGCGCCTGCAAAAGGTGAATATTAATGTCAGAATTTCGATTTCTATGTCGAAATTTCAAATTTTAACCAATTTTTAACCAATTTAGACGCACAGTAACAATTTAATGCTGAAAAACAAACATTTACAAAAATTTTAAAATGTGAGCTTGATGATGGCGAAATATTCAAAGCTGTTTTTAAATATTTTAATGCGAAGTCGGAATATATTTTTTATGCATTTTGAAGTAAGTTATATTTTTTATACCATTTTTAAATCAAATTCATAATTTTTCTTGTCATACTGGTAAGTTAAGCTCTATTACGCTAGCCCGACCACTTTAGCCAGACGAGATCAAAAGTATGCCAATAATTGCAGCAAAATTGCAGCTAATTGCAGCTGTTTATAAAAAAAATGCAGCTTTAGCCGTTCTCAAGAAAAACGTGTCCGGCTAGCGTAATATTACGCTAGCCGGACACTCTGATACTACAAACGGCTAAGTTTACTAAAATAAAAAGTATGCCAATAATTGCAGCAAAATTGCAGCTAATTGCAGCTGTTTATAACAAAATTGCAGCTTCAGCCGTTCTCAAGAAAAACGTGTTCGGCTGGTTTAATATTACGCTAGCCGGACACTCTGATCCTACTAAACGGCTATGTTTACCAAAATAAAAAGTATACCCAAAATTGCAGCAAAACTTCAGCTAATTGCAGCTGTTAATAAAAAAATTGCAGCTTTAGCCGTTTTCAAAATAAACATCATCGGCTGGTTTAATATTACACTTCTTTATTTATTGTGATAGAAAAAAAAAATTATGTTTGCTTACCTAATAGTTTTATATACTTTTAATTACTTACTTATCTACTAGACTTAAAATTTAAAATATAGAACAATAGTAAAAAAATGTTTGTTTCAGATCTGTCAATTTTTGATAAAACTACTTTATCATACATCTTGATCGAAAAAGAATCAGTACTTTAACTGGAAAATGAAACACTTTTGGACTTGGTGGTTAATTCCATATTTTTTTTTTATAATCAATATGGAGTCCTAAAACCATATCATTAACACTCGAATTTTTTGTCCGCTATTTATTTCAACATTATTCAAAATCGGTATAATTTAAAAAAGGTATTAATTTTATTTTTAATGAATTAACATTTTTAATTTTTTAAATCATTTTTCAATATTTTATATAATATTTTTATATATGTTTGAATTTTTTATTTAATTTGTATTTTTTACTATAAAGCTAAGTATCTTACTATACCTTTACAACTTCAAATTGGGACTAAACAATTTCAAATTGGAACTAAACAATTTCAAAATGGAAATAAACAATTTCAAATTGGAACTAAACAATTTCAAAATGGGAATAAACAATTTCAAATTGAGACTTAACAATTTGAAAATGGGAAAAAATAAATAATTTTTATTCCAGTTAATTTAAAATATATTTATTAAAAATGCATTAATGTAGTTATGAATTAAAAAGTCATATCATTCATATTTATCGCATCCGGTATAAATTTTTGAATATGAGCGACGTGCCGGTTACAATTAGGAACAGTAATCTTTGTAGTTATGTTTTCGCAAATTATATGTTCTAGCCGTAGTAGACGGAACTCTGTTTGTGTTAAATTTGATCTACCTTCATCAGCTAGGATTCGCGGTAATTGGATAGTTAAATCATTTTTGACCCCAGATTTTAAGTTTGAGCAAACATATTCAATTGCATTTAACATTGGACTATATGGTGCGAGTCTTAGTAGGTGATTATTAAGAAATTCTTCTTCTAGGAATACTTCCTCAATGGCAGTATGACATGGTGCATTATCAATCACCATTACGATTGAGGTTCTATATATATTTTGAGCATACCGAAGACAACGACGCATGAATTCTTTTGCTTCTGGTTTGTGAAATGCTCCTCTTCTAATTTCGTGATGAATCAAACCCATATTACCTATACATCCAATTACATGTATATTGGATCCTCGACTGCCTGCTGCAATGTGGGTGCAACGACTTCCTTTTTTGGAACGACCTTTTGTTCTCGATATATATAAATTGAAATTAGTTTCATCCATGTAGAGTATGGGTGTATTGTTTGATTGATGTTCTTAAAGTTTGTGAACGTAATCACGTCGTTTTATTTTATTGTTTTCAACGTTTGCTCTTTCTGGCGCTCTTCGAATGTCTTTCAACGTATACAGTAATCCATCTAAGTGTTTTCTCAAACATTCCGTAGAAACAACAATTTGATGATTATTTTGGAATTTATCTCTTAGTTGTTTTAAAGTAATTCTAGGATTTTCCTCAATATAACTTTCAATAAATACTCGATGTTCATTAGTTATTTTTATTTTCCGTTTACCACCACGTTGCTCTCCGGATATTTATTGGTTGTTCACCCATCGATAGGCAGTTGATTTCTTTACGCCTAAAGTTTTTGCAACTATTCTCCAATCCTCGTTTTTATTGTACAATGCACATATTTGCTTCCTTATATTATCTGCTTCAATTTTCTTGATGTAAGACATGTTTAGGGATGAATTAATTACAAATGACACTATTAATAAAAAATGCTGTCTTTTATTTTTCTAAAGCCTGCTCAAATTTAAAATTGTTATGATACTTGTTGTATAAAATATTTATTCCCATTTTGAAATTGTTAAGTCTCAATTTGAAATTGTTTATTCCCATTTTGAAATTGTTTAGTTCCAATTTGAAATTGTTTAGTCCCAATTTGAAATTGTTTAGTCCCAATTTGAAGTTGTAAAGGTATAGAAAAAAAAAACCCGAATTTCCATACAAAATTTTACCGGCGACAAAAATGTTAATAATTTTTTTTTATAGTATTCTTTTTTTTATCCAGTTAAAAAAAAAAATAGGAATTTTACTAATTCATTTTCTGAGATACAGGTGGCATGTGTATAAAAAAAAACTCAAATTTTTACCAGACAGGCTGATTAAAAAGTGGGTAAAAATTTATTTTACTAGGCAGGCTGATTAAAAAGTGGGTAAAAATTTATTTTACTCAGTCTTGTCAATGTCAACAGATTTGATAGTTTTGATTATTATTTTTAAAAAGAATTTTAGGAATCGTATTATTTTATTCTTAATTTTCAAAGTGTTTTTTCTTATTAAAATAATACATATGTATATATAATACATATGTATATATACATATGTATATAAATCTAGGCAAAATTTAAAATAATATTGAACAATATGCAAATAAAATACTTTATATTTAAACTTTGGCAATCACTTGATTTATTTTAATTTTGACAATCAGCTGATTTTGAAATTACCGCCATCTATTTCCCAATCAGCTCAAACTTAAATTAAATTTTGTCCGATATTTTACTATCATTTTACCAGCCTGAAGTGCATACTAGCAGGATACTTAGCTTTAGAATGCTGGAAACATTTACTTTTGACAATAATAAAAAACAAATTATAATTAAAAATTATATATTTTATATATTTTATTTTATTTAGAAGGGAAGAGGTCTGTAAAATAAATTAATACCAAATTGTTCTAGTATTTTTAATAGTTTTTTAGACTAAATTTACACGTAAAGAAGTGTAAAATAATTAAATCACTGAACTTCACTAGTATTTTTAATATTTTTGTTGAGGGAAATTACACATAACAAAGTGTAAAACAAATGAATTACTCAATTATTGTAGTATTTTTAATAGTTTAGTAGACAAGTTTACACATAAAGAACTGTAAAATAAATAAGTCACTCGATTTATGTAGTATTTTTAATATTTTTATGAATTCAAATTACACATAAAAAAGTGTAACACATATAAATCACTAAATTCCTGTAGTATCTTTACTAAGAAAATACAGTATTTTTTTTACTACTTTGATAGTAGGCAACTAAATTACCTACTATCAAAGTATAGTAATCATTTATTGCAGTGTAGTAGATATATGAAAAACTAATAACTACGGAGCATGAAATGTATATTTCTTAATCTTTATCACAATTTAAATATATACATATTAGTCCATATGTCTATTTGACTGCTATCAGTATGTGTAACATTTAGGAATTATACAATTTTAACTTTCGTAATACACATAATATTTGTGATCTGAAGCATTGGAGCCATTAATATATTTTTAGACTGTTCGCAATACATAATGCAGATTAATAAATTGCAAGTGTTTTTTTTATAATTTATTATGAAACATGAACTTGAACTTTATAAAAGATTTGGGTAATATTCACAGTCATTTGTTTTTATAAAACTAAACGCATCTTGATCATCAGCCCTTGCAGTAATTTGTTCATTAATTTTAAAATTAACTTCGGGAGATATTGCTGAAATTCTATTTTTTCGAAGGACGTTTATGCAATAACATTAGACAATTTCTAATAATAATATATATATCTCCAATATGCGAAATTGGCCTAAGTAAAGTTTTTCTTCCGTAATATAATTGATATTTATTATTTTCCTACGTTAACCAAAATTGTTTTTGAGAATTTTTAAACTAATAAAAATATAATATAACATATTACAAATATTCGATGCTTTCTTTTAGATATACTTTCTAGTATGTAATTTAGTGACGGTATACCACGCTATTTATGGAAGTATTGGAAGCAAAAAAATGTATGGGCACTTTCCCGGCCTTGGAGTACATTTTAAGTTAGAACTAGAACCAATGCTCTGATTAGGTTTATAAAAATAGCATTATATTTGAGTTCATATCTCTAGAATAGGTAAAACGGGTAGTGTGGTTAAAATGGTATTAAATGTAATTAAATTAAATGTTGCTGCACCTCCCCCACCCAACCATGTCTACTCTTCGCAACTATTAAAATTTACAGGTAGACAATATATTAAAATTGTCTATAAAGAGTTGTGTTAGACTGACATCTTAATAATATGCCACATCTTCCATTTCCATGCCGACAATTTATGTGAATCAATCACATCCCTCTAAATAAATGTTACTCACATACATTCATGCTAACAGTATCTCATTCAAATTTATTTCAGTGTAGTTCATAATTATTATTATCCTTATTTATTATTTAAACAAAAGAAACACGGCTATTTATAATTTTAAAAAACGTAGCGTTTCATAAATATGTAGTTACACCCTGTAATTAAATATTAATCATTACGGGAATTATTAATCGTTATTATTATTTTATTGTTACAAAGAAGATTATTTTATCCATCGCGTGATTTTGAGTTTTTGTTAAGATCGAAAGATCAGAACGAAAAATTCTGATTGGCAGATTTCTCAATTAATTACATTTCTAATATATGCAGTTGATAACTCAGTCGATTGCATACATTAGAAAGGCGATAAGAGAAATCGTTATCAGTTAGTGTAAAACATTAATATCGAGCAGAACCAGAATTAATTTATTACATTAATAAATTAATGTGATATAAAAAATGAAGTATAAATAGCACGAAATTGTTTAAATAATTCAAACAGTTAATATTTATAAATTGTTAAAATAAATTAGATAAAAGACAAAAAACTTGCCTTTCATGTTGGTGTGTAATAAAATGTAGGTTTGGTATAAATCTAACCAATACCTTACAAATACATGAAAGTAAAAATAACGATATTCAAAATTTAATTAAAATAATCAATTATTTCAAAAGCACCCTGTATCATATGGTTTTACTGTTATAATACAATAATATATGAACAAATATTGTACACACTCACCAAACAATAATTGATTTATTTATTAGCAATCCATAGGTCAGCGTTGTTGCGCGCTGCATCTGCGAACCAGTCTTCATATTATTTTACAAAAATCCTTGGGCTAAAATTTTTTTTTTTTTAATAACAATAATTAAGAAAATATTTGGTTTCTTTCTTTTGGATAGTATAACCTAAATTTACATAAAATTTCAAAATCTAACTTAACTTCAAAATCTAACTTATATACATATGTATCTATTGTGATTTGAACAAATTTGGAAAAACGCTTTTCGGAAACATAATTTTCTTTCTTCTGATCTTTAATATCTATTATATGGAACTAATAGCTTAATTTCACCATAATATCTTAAAATTATTTTTGGTGAGCGGCGTAATAACTTTTTAATTTTTGGAGGAATTTCCATTTTCATTTTATGGTATTAACGCTGCTATCGTGTCAGGAACTTCCTGGCGCTAGTAGTTTTTATTACTTCTTTTTGTCGATAATATTAATGATGTTGGAAATTGAATATCAATTGTTCTATTAGTTGGATATGTAAATATTAGGGGATATCTTTTTTTCTCAAAATCTGGAAATTACTAGACGGTTCCTGTTATTTTTATTTTTCTAGGCTTTATTTATTTGCAGATTTAATTTATTCATAATTTAATTTATGTATATTTTACTTGCAAAATTTTAATACTTTTCGTTTGATTTTATATTTTTATTTGAATTGGTTTTATCGCAAAGAGAAAGAGAAGCATTCCGGAAAAGGATGAATACCAGAGAAGCGTTTTTAACTACAAAGGTCGACGTAATTAAACGTCTTATTAACTACTAAGGTTGATGTAATAAAACATTAATGTATTACTTAATTAATTAATTTACAATTAGGATTTAACGTTTTTTTTTGTAATAATTTATGTCTTTATCATTTTTTGTTTTTGTACTTCTTTAATAATTGTCTACAGCTGTTAATTATTTAACAGCTCTAGTAAACAACTACATATATTTGAAATATATTGTGAATTGTAAAATATCTTATATGTTTATATCATGTAATAAAATTGATGAAAATATTTGGTTATCTTAATAATTTATTTTCCTTCTTTTTACTTCAGAAGCCAAATAATGATATGCCAATTCGACAAATATATAAAGTTTTTTTGCTGATGTCAGTTTGCACTTTATATAAAAAAAATATATATATTTTAAGTTGAAAATTGGCAATAATAAAATACTGTTAAAATACAGAAATTGTAATAAAACATAATATATTTAAAGACAATAGAGACCAATTGGTTTTCTTTTTCATATTTTTGATTACTTTTTATTTTAAAGAAAAACTAATCTAAATAGTAGATATTTTTTTATTTGAAGTACAGGAGGTTCCTTAAAATTATTTTCATTTTTCTATTCCTGATTAATTATTTTCTATTCCTGATATATAAATATACATAAGTAATAAATTTTGAAAGTTAGAAATCTCAATCATTCATTCATCCATTGATTCGCAACTAGAGATTAAAGAAACATCTTTAACTATTAGGTTAGACACTCAATTTTTGTAATTTTGTATTATTTAGGTAAAGTACACATAATAATTAAATGGATTATACAAAGACAAACTTAGATATTAGAAATAGCGCAATAATGATCATTAGTTCTAGCAAAAATTATTTTTGTTTAGTTTTCCAAATTAGCAACAAAGATTTCAATTTCTTTATTCAAGTAAATAATTTGACTTGTTTAAGACAACAATAAAATTTTAATGAGGTTCAGTTCATTGCTCGTAGTGGAAATCAAAATTTAGAAAATTTAAAATTTTTGTGTTTTGTGTATATAATATATCGATTTGTAAAGGACAGAACAAGTTGAAAATATTCTAAAACATAACTTAAAATATTATCACGTACAATATTTTCTTAATAATGGAACTTTTGTAAAAATTAATTACATATTATGCTTTAATTTTACAATACAAAAAATTAGTGTACTTTTACGAAAGTACACGTACTTGATTTTAATCTATTGTTCTGGCAAATATTTAGGCTAGACTAGACTTTATGAGCTTTTTCAACTTATTTGTAACTAATGGTATAAAGTTTATGATATTTTGTACTAAGAAACTTTGATAAAAATATTAGATTTTAAAAAGTTTCAGATAAGACAATGTAAATAATATACATTCGTATATATAATTTAGTTTTATTTTGACATTTTAAAAATATAATTTTATTTTCCATATTAAATCATATTTTTGTTTGCTATAAATTAATATTCAATAAAATTGTTTGCATCCAGAAAATTAACTTTGATTTCATTTTATGTAAAAAAAATTATTTTTATTGACGTACTTAAATTGTAGATTTCACACTCAATATAATAATTTATGTTTTATGCTGTCATTTTGTTTGTCAAAAGTATGGAAAAATATTATTCTTGATTTATACACCATACAATAATCAATTATTTTGATTCTTCATATACTACAAAAGAACTGAATTATATATAAATTTCAATAAGATAGCAAGTACATACGTACATACTTAAATTACAAATAACATACATATTCAATTTCAGTTCAACAAATATATTAAAATTAAATTTTCATTAAATACCAATATGATTTTCAGATTTTGTTGAATTCTTAGACTTTATATAATTTAATATGGTTTCGTAATTGTAACCAATCAATTTTATGAACATATATATTCATTCCATTTCAGCTGTATATTTTACTTACAAAAAGAAATACATACATATGTGGATATGTAAACATAACATAATGTATTTTCATACATTTACAAGATTTTTTTTTTTAACATTGTTAAAATAAATTTAAAAGCTTTGTCGAATTTTACCGACAAGCGAGAACATATCCCAGTCGTCAAACTTTTTGCCATTACATAAATGGAAGGATTATAAAGTTTTTTGTATTACATTTTGTTAGCTTAGGATTTACTTGTACGTTGTACGCCAAAATCTGAAAAACATATTATATAAAGATTACGTTGTATAAGAAAATATTGCGAAAATAATTAGTTATTATTATATTAATAAGTTCTATTCAAATAAATGCAAAAAACTAACTTTAAAAAAACTTAATGATATTCAAAAAAGCTGCTTAACTAGGGGGAACAGAACAGATAATTATATCCAATAGTGTTTTATTTAAGTGATTAGTAAATATCAGCATACCTTTCTTAAAATAACTTTATAAAAATAACAGCTTTTTGTTAAGAATTTCACATATATTAAAACACAAATTTCACACCAACTTACTGGATTATGAAACCGACCTCTGTGCAAATCGGATAAAAATTACTATATAACTCTAGTATACTCTTGCTCAACAACACATAAAATATAAATTTGACCCTGAACCCCAAGTTTTATTAACACAAAATAGGTAACGATACAATACTAAATCCGATAATAATTACATGTTCTAAAACCAACTTGTATAGCATACTATTTCGTTATGCTAGAAAAAACACGGAATTCAACATAAATGGGAAAATTTAAAATTGACCCACTAAAAGCTACATCCACGGGAAGCCAAAAATCTTGTGCAAAATTTGATTACAAGTGACATTAATTAAGATTAGCTTATCCTACACGCAGGGGTATAGTATAGTTATTCTAACTACTCGTAAAATTAATAGAAATAGTCGTATACAAAACGTAGTTCTAATTCTAATGATTAAAATTAATTTGTGTAACTGCATATTTTTGACCATCATATGTAATATTTTTATAGCAATTTTTTTTATAACCAATAGGCAATGATGATTGAAAAGATGAATAATATTCGTATTTATTAATAATGTATATCTATAGTCTTAATACGTGACTATAACGACAGAAAGCTTTATCAATTATAGTACGGGTTGATTTATTAAAATAATTACCGTGATTAATAATAGAAGTACTAAATCAATATTTCTAAAATTCATTTTAACTATAACGTAAATATCGTACGTTTTTGTTATTCTAATAAATTTAATTGAAAACAATATTAAACGAAATCTACTAGATTTGCTAAAGTCTTTTACTATTTCTTTACAATATTAAATTTTTAATTTCTCACGTACATTTAAAAAAATGTTCAAAAATAAATGAATATTCTGCAGTCTTTTTTTTTGAACTGTCAATTCACTCACATAAAATAAATTAATATTTATGGTGAACTATATAAAAATTGTGCATCCATGGACATTACAAATTATATTTCCCGGTCAAACTGAGTGCAGTAAGCACTGTCGACACAAAGTGTTACGTAGGACGTAGGTAAATAACAGAAAATGGTGAAAACCTTGCGCTTCCTCTTAAATTTGACGAAAGGTGAAGATTTTCTGCATTAAATCTACGGGTTTTTCTTTAAAATAAAACTTTAATAATAGAAAAAGAAATACTTCTGAAATACTATTAAAACTTTTGTCGTTGTAATTTTTTCTTTAAGTCTGTGATCTATAAAATATATTTTACTAAATTTTGAAAGTGTAAAAATAAAAATAGAATTGTATTGGAAAATTATTTCCAAATAAACCAACTTTATCTTATTAATTTTTATTTAAATGAAATTTTCACAACACTTTTATATCGTTACTGTGATTACATTAAAATACTTTTTCTATTTTAGTTATTATAAAATTATGTTTAATAACATAACAAATGTTTTTACTTTTGTTATAAATATATTTACATAATATTTCAATTATACAAAATGTACGGATTAAAACATATATTAGTAGCGAAATAATTCAATTATTTAATCATTCTTCAAATAGAGTTACTAGAATTTATTTTTGCTTTTATATAATATTCATTAATTTTATTGATATCGAAAACATTGGGTATGGACAACATCGTAAATTATTGAAATCTGAATGTGATATATAAATATATATATATATCATACAAAAGCATACCGTTTCTATCAAATTGCGAAATTACTTTGATGTTGTGGCTGTGAACACTGAATATTAACTATTATTATACATATTTGCATTACCTTATTGAGCGCCTTGTTATCATGCATTATTGACATAACCAGAACAGAACCATACTAAATTAACAGTCCTCAACTATTAATTAAAAACTTAATAAATACCTGGAATATGGATAACATTAAAATATTTTCTAACTTGAAATGATAATTTGTACTTTCATTTTCATCACTTCACCTTAAAAAAAAATATTATTTACACAGCATTATAAAAAATTTACGGTAAAAAAAGTTTTACAAAACACATTTCTTATTCCTCGCAAATTTGATTATTTTTGAGAAATGAGTTTAAATTCATTTAGTAAAATGACCTTTAAAATTAAATAAACAGAAGTTTTGAAATCAATACCAGAAGCAAACAAAAATAAAATAATTTAAAATAAAAATTCACTAAATTTTAAAGAATCTTCCAATTATCGTCAACAATTTTCTTTATACAATATTTTTCCTGTTAAAAAATGAACCTTTTTATCAATTTTATGGCAATAAATTTAATGACGCAATACTTTGGGTTATATTTCTGCTTAATTACTTTTTATATAATATATGTAGTTACAGTAAAGAAGTAGAATTTTGGTGGATTTATTTGGGTAAATAAAAATTAACACGGTTTTGTTTTATAGCAAATACATTTTTTGACTTCACTGATTTTTAAGTTAGCGAAAGAATTAACAAAACAGGAGGTTTCCTAATAACACCAAATTAAATAAAATTATTAAATAGGTTCTGTTGAGTAGCTTTATAACTGAATTGTGACATATTTAGTTTAAAACTAGAGCATAATTTAAAATTTCTTCAGAAGAAAATAAAATATAAAGATGGAACTGTGTACTTTACAAAACATACAAATAATTAATTCATTTGAAAACTTTCTCAGTTGCTTTCGTTCGGTGTCTATTTTTACTTTAATATTATTTAGTATTTTGCTTTGATATTACAGTACGAGCACTCGAGCAGTCTAGTTATTCTAAGTATTGCAATGGACTTGACTTGACTATACATTTACTTGTTATTTCAAAATCTTTTTAAAAAAAGATTGTGTAAAAGGAGAATTAATTGTATATTCAAACTTAATACATAAATTGATTATCCTACAACTATCACAATTATTAATAATAAAAATATTATTAATTCCATGTTAATTCAACAATTAACATAATATTTCAATTTTAATTAAATTACAGTTATTTTATAAGTCGTCGTAAAATTTATTGGGCTATAAACGTTTATGTAAATGTATAGTAAATAAAATGCCAACCCATATTTATTCAATATTCTTTCAAAAATCACATCCGGAGTTATGAATTTTTTATTTGTCGATTGTACACCAAGTTGAAATGTGTGTAGCGAAAATTTACGACCCGGTTGATATCATATTGTACAGTGTATGGGCGGCATTATAAAAGTTACCGACTATCAGCAATCAGCCAGCAACCAATTACTAATACCATACCAACCAGAGAAAAGTTTAATTCAATAATAACAATTAATTCTAATCTAATTCCAAGCAAAATTGGGAAGATTACGAGCAGGCAGACAACGAGTATCCGCAGAAAAGGCAAAAAAGACACAAAAGTAGAAACAGATACAAAATTGCCATATATATGCAATCTTCAAATACCATCTATAGTAGACTGACAAGCTGCTATAATGTATTTGCAGTGGAGATGGTGACAGAGAGACCTCTATTTTATGGCAATCAGCATTTTGATTTATTGTTAATGTACATTATATTTCTATGTAATACAGTGAGTCAGTTCGCTATGTTGTTAAATTCTGAAATACACTAAACAGCATAATTATATTTTAATAAACTTTTCTTTATTGAATGTTCTCTAATTGTGAATTAAATTAATACAGTGGAGATGTAAGGTATAAACCTAATGTAAGTATCAATATAAATTTTACAAAGTTTAAATAAATTATTATTCTTTCTAATTCCAAAACTAATACCACGCATTCGCATATAATCGTTCAGGCGTTTTACATTATTTATTTTTCAAGTTATTTTTCAATCAAATATTGTGTTAAAAGTTAAATTTATGTAAAGTTTTCATTAGGTTTAAAATATTTTTTATTACCAAGCACAAAGTTTAAAAAACTTTTTATTCTATTGAAAATTAGGAGGATGCATATCCTTCCTCTGAAAAACATAAAAAAAAACTTTTTTATTAAATTTTGCTTTGTACGCACATGATAATAATAGTTTAGTCTGTTACAGAAAGGTGTACCTTGATCTAAGATTAAATGACATGTTTCCAAAGCATACAATATTTGTTTTGAAAAATTATATGATTTGCTTCTATTCTTTGGTCAAATGTTATGCGAAGGAAATAGATTTTGAATTTTATGATTTTCTTTTTAAAAAAACTCTTCCTGTTTTCCAATAAACTTCCTAATGTTATTGTATATTTTTATAAAGACATCCGAACTTTAATTATTTATATAAATGTAAATACGTATTTTTCAATTTTTTAAGTTTTCGCTTCATAAATTACAACCTTTTATTTTAATCGCCTTTTGTAAACTTTCGGAACAAGATCTTTGCTTTTTCTTGTTCGATATCCAATTGAGAGCCAGGGGCTTCAATGGTAGAAGTTTATACAATTAGAACCTAACTTTAATAAATTTTACATGAACTCCAAATCATAAGTTTCTTAATATGTATAGTGAAGAAACTTTTAATTTCAACAATAACATATCTTTTAATAGTAAGAAATTTTTGTCAACAAAATAATAAATCTATACCATTACATTATCTTTAAATATTCGTAAATCTTTATCATTTTTCAGAACCAAAATGATTTCTTTTATTACAACATTTATGTATAAATAATTATATGTACACCTTAATAGATTTACGGTATATATATTAGTATATACGGCATATATTTTCGGGTACGTAAAAGGTTAGTAGCACGCATTCTTTAACTTTCGAGTATCTTTCAACATATATTTGATTAAAATATTCAAAAGATTTTATTTTCATAATTTCTAATTGATTCAAGTTTATGTTATGAATATATTTTACCAAAAATAAAAAATATGAATATAATAATATACATATAATACTGAGACAATTTAAAATTATATGTAAAAAGTCTTTCGTTAAGCATGATACAATATTAATTTGAAATAAATCAAAATGTATGTAAAAAAGGTTTTTGGTTTTTTCTTTTTGAAGAACGTTCCTATATACATTGCAGTTTGCCAATAATTCACTCAAATGACCACCACGGCTACACGTCTGAGAAAGCTAATTATATCAGTATAAACCAATATCTTATCAATATCATCATAAATAATAGTCTAAAGATGTCAAATCACCCGATCTTGCTAGCCAATTTATAACTTCAAATTAAGAAATAAACGCATCATTAAATTTATTACTTCATAAATTCATTGATATATTACAAATCACTCAAACCATCTTCATATTTTTTTGGAAATAAAAGCATATATTCATTCAGCATTTCTCTATATTGATCTACATTGACCGTAATTTTGTTACCAAGATCATTTTTGAATAAATATGGTCCGATGACACCACCAGCATGAAATGCACCCCAAACAGTTAATTTTTCTGGATGTAATCATACTTCTTCAAATACATGTGGATTATTTTTATACCTAATATGGAAATTTGTTTATTAACGTATCCATTCAACTAGAAATGTATTCATCCGAAAGCATGGTTTTTTTTTTAAAAAAAACTTCAAACTGTTCTAATGCCAAATCAGATTCTTACTTGCATTTGTTTGAAATTTGGCTGCCTTGCCGGTCATTAAATTTATTACTACATAATAAATTTCAAGTGATTGTGATAATATTACAAGATCATCTGAAGGATCCGATAATTGTTCTACTTCAAAATCGAAATCAACAAATAAATTTGGAGAAATGATAAAATTCGAAATGATTACTGGGAAATGACGAGATTGTACACTTTTACATGCAATTGAAGAGAAACAGTTGTATGTTAGAAATAAACAGTTAACTTATGGTTCGATCGCATATACATGTCGTGAAAAAAAATGTAAAGTGTGTGTTTATCTATTGGACGGTGTATGCTATTCTCCACAAAATAATCTTACTCATTCACACGAAAACAAAGAAAATTTTATTGCTGAAATGCTTCTCGAAGCAAAAATTAAAAAAAAATTGTGCTGAAGTGCAACCGTCAACTTTACAAACAACATCTCGAATTTCAGATGTGCGTGAAATTTTTAATAATTCCATGATCGAGTAAGTAGTATACTACAAATCAAAATTGTTCTTATTTGCTTTTATCTAACGTCTAACCTAACGATTCCATAATCGAGTAAGGACAAATCAAAATATATTGATGTCATTGGTTACAAAAAGTATGTTATTACTGATTAGTATGTTATACTTTATTGATAAATAATAAAAATAAAATAAAACAATATTTTTTTTTGCATTAATAGGAAGGACCAGAAGTTATTTCAGTTTTTAAGCTGACATCACGAACAACTAGTGCTCTGGAAGCACAAAATGGTGTACTTGGAAAGAGATTAATGAAGCATGGTCACTTTTTCAAATTTGTTTCATATTTATTGCAACATGAATATGCAAAATCACGTGAATTCCAGATCTTGATTGACAGTGGTGGTTTAAGTGCACCAGGAATAAAGCGAAAATACAAAGTAATTTATATGTAACTTACATATTGCATATTACACAAATAACAAAATTATATTTATTGACCACCGTTTTAATTTTTTTTAATTGCATGTTTTCGTTTGTTTTATTTTTTAGTATCGTTCAGCTAAGATTTTGGAAGCAAGCTTGGAATTGGAACGAAAACAAATTGCTCCACACGTATTTATCAATCGAATTGCTTACGAAAATAATCACATTTGCAAGAATTTTGACGATTTCGAAAGTGTTGATGAAGCACGAGCCGTCAACAACAACATAGAGTAGTTAAATGTCAGTTTTACCTAATTGGAAAATCAGCTGATAATGTCAGTGTCAGTCCTTCTGGAGGTATAAATTAATTATTAATATATGTATATTCATCTATATTCATTGAATTCTAATCAGAAAAAATATAAACTGTTTAAATTAAAGAATTTCTATTAAAATAAAAAGACAAAATTTTCATTGTGATAAACATTTAGCTATTTTGCACAAATATAATATATTACATATTAAGAAAGTGAGAATTACAGATATATAATTTAATATAAATAAATGCATTAATATTTCAAAAAAAATTCAAAACCATTAACTAAAGTTTTAAGTTGTTAACTAAGTGAATTCTTTTAATTTTTAGATGGAACTATCAACATATGCAAAAAGTCTTGAACCTCTACAAAATCCGGTATATGAGTAAAATTGAAGTAATAGGTTAGGATGAAGGATCCTTATTTATTAAATATAGTGAATGATATGGTGCCAAGGAATGTTACTATTAGTAATATTTTAGATTATTTGTTGAATACTATTTCAGTTTTCACAGGTAATTCCACCAGTAATAATAATAGTTTACATAAGGGCCAGGAACTTTTTGATGCAGGATGGGTACAAGATTTTAAAGGATCGCATAAATGATCATAATATTGTTCTTGGAAAAGTAAATTAGAAATATAATTATAGTATAATATTTTGTAATTTTTTTTATTGTTAGGTACTACACTCCCAAAAACTAAATCAGCATCCACTAAAATGTTGGGTTTTAATCAACCACCAGGGTGGTAATATATTATCAGCTCATTGCCAATGTGTTGCAGGTTTATTTGAACCTTGCAGTCATGTAGCAGCAATTCTTTTTGCTCTGGAAAGTATATATCGAGGTTCACGTGCAGAAAGGGTAAGATATTTTTCATTGTTTTATTTATTTGCTTATATATATTTTCAGGTATCTGTAACCGATGTTGCTTGTTATTGGCGCAAAGCTCCAGTAAAAAAAACTTATATAAAAAAGCTGAAGATATAAGTTTTAACTTAAATACTATGGAAACAGAAGCAATAGTACCTTGTGAAAACTATGAGACAATAATTACATCTGAGGTTAAAATAAAAATATTGAAAACATTAGAAAAAAACATTTTTCCGGCTGCTATCACAAACAGTTATATTAAAGAAAGGAATGAGAGTATGCAAAATTTATGCGAAGCCAACTATTTAAAAAAAAATATACTTGGAAGAAAACAAAATGAAAAGCCGAGACGAGTTGGAAAACTTAGGACGTTTAAAAAGTTTTGAAATAGATTCAAAACTGCAAAATAAAATTGAAAAATTAACCAGAAATCAATCCGAAACTCCTGATAATATATGGCACGAGCTTAGGAAAGGAAGAATAACAGCATCAATATTTAAAGAAGTTTGTAGGACAAGTACAATAAATCCATCTTAAAGTCTTTTAAAAAAAATTGTTATCCTCAACCTTTTACAACGGCAGCAACGACGTATGGTAAATTAAAAGAAAAAACAGCAATTGCTTACTTAGAATTTTTTTTAAAATCAAATCACAACCATTCCAAATTAATTAGCGCTGGTCTTTTTGTTGATAAAAGCCAATCGTATTTTGCCTGCTCTCCTGATGGAATGTTCGTTTGTCAATGCTGTGGCTGTGGAGCTGTTCCAGTGGAGGTGAAATGCCCATATAATCTGAGAATTTTCGCCACAGTATTTTAAATAAAAAAGATTCCTGCATCACAGGAACTGCTGGTAAGTATGAAATGAATAAAAATCATTGTTATTATTAGCAATTGCAATTGCAAATATATATTACCAAATCTAGTTTTGGTTATTTTTGTATTTATTCACCAAATAAAAAAATTATACTAAAAGTAAAAAAAAAATGACAAATTTATTTCAATTCAAATAGAAAAAGCTACAGAATATTTTTTTTAAATATTAATGCCAGAACTTTTAGGTAATTACTTCTTAAATAACTATCTGTAATATAATCTTTTAATGTTTCTGTTTCTTTATTATCTATTTATATAAAAACTATTAATTTTTGTTTTTGCATGTTGATTTTGTTAAATGTTAAATTTTAATGTATATTTAATTTTGCTTTAATCACTATATTCTTATTTTTTGCATGTGATAACCATAATATAATTAAATTTTCATTATATTATACTATTATATTTTAATTTCATTTATATTAATTTAATTTTAAGCTATTTACTAAATTCTTACATTTAAAAACATAAATAATTTCATTTTCATTATACTGTACTACTAATTTCATTTTCATCATAAATAAAATATATATTTTCGTTTTGCATGGTATATATATTTTACAAATATTTTTATTGGTTTGGTTTTTTTTTAAATATAAGATTTTATTCCGAATCTTCATCATACTCCAGCACTGTATTCTGTTTTATTACCGATGGACTGAGATTAATTAATGAACAACATACTCTAACTATTACATCGTAGCAGGAACTACCATACATTTTTTTCCTACACATGTAATAGGCTGTTTATTCGCAACAATTAGATACTTTCGTCTGATTAAACCAATTACACGTTCTACATGAATTCTTATTTCAGCTTTCTGTCTTGTATCTTCTATATGGAATGCATCTAATTGTGTTTTTTTTCCTTTAAATGCTGGCATTTTTACTTCAGCTCCTTTTTTTTGCACGGCTTCTTCTATTAAAAAGCCACGATCGCACAATATAATATCACCCAGCTTCGATATTAATTAAAAAATCTGAGTTTTCTGTTATGAATTTGTCACTACATCTTCCACCAAAAGCCTTTCATATGTATATAATTGATCCGCTTGGTGCAATTCCAATTAAAAATTTAATTGTTTCATGATTTTTGTAATTTGAAAATACGGAGGCTTTTGCTAATTGATTACCTATCATTAAATAAATATAATAAGATTAAAATATTATTTAAATAAAGAAATAGGTCAGTAATCAGTATTACCAGGCTTTTCAATAAATACTGCTAATCGATCCCCAAAAATAGTTTTAAAAAAGTCCGGTGTGTAGTGAATACGTACTCCTTTTTTTTCGGCCAAGAAACAAATGTACCAAGTTCTTTGTCCAAAATGAATAAACATTCATAAAATTTCTTGGATATAGTTGAGATTGTTGTACCAAATTTATACGCTAAATATTTGAATGGTAAGTCTAATCTTAACTTCATTAAGGTAATAATTAAAATTTGTAATCTATTCAGTTTTAAACTCTGCGGCAGATTAGTTTCAATTGTCTGAAATATTATTTTTAATGTGTCGAAATGTGATAATCCAGTAAAATAATTTGTTTTCTTATCATCATTTTCAAAGTAATGTAGATGGCGAATAACGCTGTTACAATTATCTTTTGCTTCTTTTTTTAGTCTTTGAATTTCTTTATTATTTTGTTTTACAATTCCTTCCAAATAATAATTTTTTTCATCTGAATATTAATTTATTCTGTTTTCTCAATAATCGTTGTCTTAGCTGTTTTTAATTCCATGTCTTTTTGTGCTATTATTTTTTCGTAATAAATTACCATATCACCATAGTTTTCAGTTTGAAATGCTAAAAAATAATCAAATTTAAGAAGTTTATTTTCTAATTATAAATATATTTTACTTGAATCTTTTTGTGAAGCAGTTAGGGTATTAGGATCATCCAATTCAATTGCATTAAAAACTAATTTCTGGGGATACAACAGTAGCTACACCAGTTTTAGATGATCTTTTATTTAGCCTCTGGTACCTTCTTAAAGCTTGCTTTGGATTCTTGATGTTACTTTATATACCCTAATTTTAAATTAGGTACCCAATCTGGATTAAGCCTATCTTTTAGTTTTGCACTGCAGCCTGGATATTGAATTAATTAAATATTTTTAAAAACAACATATTGCTTTCCTATACAAGTACATTACCATTTACAAAATGATCGCTACATATACGAGCATTCAAAATGTTCAAGTTTTTCCTGTTGATTGCTGCCATCCAAAGTCTCCTTCGCTCAATGGACAACAAGTTTTCTTCCTTCGACTTGTTGCATATTGCTGGAAACCGAAAAAAACTTTTATCGGAATTTTTAAATCCATTATTATAATTTGTTATACAACAATATGACGGCATTATAATATCGACTGAAAATATATATTTAACAACAATGAAAAAGAGCATTAACACATATTATTTGTTATAATTTGTATTTAAATTATCACAATATTTAATTTAATTTTATAGTTTTTAAACAAATATTTACCTCTCTACAATATAAATGTGTACTTTTTTATACCTCCAGAGATAAATGACAACAAAATGACATTTCCCACTGACAGTTCTTTTAACTACTCTATTGATAATTTATAAGACAATGAAGACAATTCTGATGATGATAGTGCGGGTCTATCCACACAAACTAGTGCATTGAAAATATGGCTTATTCGGTCGGTTTGGATAATGCAAGCGAAGTGGTTATGCAGCCATG
This sequence comes from Rhamphomyia laevipes, assembly GCA_963920725.1. Lineage (NCBI taxonomy): Eukaryota > Metazoa > Arthropoda > Insecta > Diptera > Empididae > Rhamphomyia > Rhamphomyia laevipes. Next base: position 36,296,452 of record OY987256.1, read on the forward strand.
TGGGCATTTAAAAGTTTGTAATAGTTGCTGGAAAATTATGCGCACAAATCACGATGAAAAATATCCAAAATGGCTTCAACATGGATATGATGAAGAATACAAACCAGTTCTCAAATGTCAATATTATAATAATGCTACTGAAGGATTTGTCGAGAAAATTTTCACTTGAACAATCATTATATATTTTTACTTATTTTGTTATTTTGAATCAACATTTTTAATTTTTTGCGAAAACGATGTAAAGTTTGTTCTACCTCAATGAAATCTACCATAATATGATCAATAAAAAATTTATATTAATAAAAAAAGTACATTGAAATAATTTCGGATGTTTTATTTAGAGAAAATTAAAGCTGAATTCGTCTATTTAAACGGCTCCATGAATATCATACATTACATATTTGTAGAATTACAAATGCATTTACATTATATTTAAAAGTGCAATTTTTTTTTTTTTCAAATGTATGTAACAACTCATTAATATGACATTTTTCGTAGAACTTATTAACATGTTCAAACATGCTTATTTCCGCTGTCAAAATTCATAATAAAAATAAATTTTGTTCGCCCAACAAAATGTCTTTTCTCCGCCCGGTCAAAATTCAGTCTTTTTTCACAATTATGACGTCGGCCAAAATTCACATTCAAAAAGAATTTTGGCCGCATAGCTTGTCGCGGTTAAAATTCATTATGTTTCACAATTTGACGGCGGCCAAAATTCATTTTTAAAATGAATTTTAACCGCGAAAAAAAAACTGTCGCGGGCAAAATTCACGCGGTCAAAATTCATGGAGCCTAAAATATATTTAGATATTTAAATTTTAGAGTGATTTGAGTACGATGGGTGAAAAAAACGCGTTTGCAAATTTTCAAACGAGATCACAGTGGATTATCCTTTTATAAAAAAATCAAAAATTATTGAATCAAACGTTTATTGCACTAAACTAATTTAATCACTTCTTAATCAAAATTTGCCTGTGCTCGAAGAAAATCGGAGGCAATAATTAAGAATGTTTTATTACCTTATGTGTTAATTCAATTAAAAAACGATTTAATGAACGATAATTTCATTTGTATTTATACCGATTTATGAATATATGATATTCTTGTTCGCCTTTTTATAGAGGTAAACGAAATTCCAGTTAATACCATTTTCATTTTATGGGTTGAATGGGTTCTTTAAAGCAAAATATGCCAAAGAATTTTGATTTTAATATATAGAAAAAAATAGCGTAATTAGAGAAAATAATAAATAATGCATGTCACACTATGCAAATTTTTGTGTTTTCGACAAATTTTATATAATGCAAAGTAAATTATATTTAATATAAACATAATTCACAACACAACGTTTATTGAAGCATTTGTGTAATTCTCACATATCGATGGCAACAATTCATAACCTCGTAAGTGATTTTTCAAAGTTTTTCAGGAGAGACTAAAAACTATATAACTTATAAATCAAAATGTATTAAGCGACAAAATTTAGGTTAGCGTTAAAATTTTTGTGTAGGCTATGTTTAAAATACTAAAAATTAAAAAAAAACTTTATTTAATACCTTTTTTACGACATACAAGGTACTGCTCGAAAAACTTAACAAACTTACATGGTATTGCATCTGAAATTCGTACAAAAAAAATAAGCAGAAATATTTTAAGATTATTCTTTAATGATTTTATTTAATTAAAAAAAAAATAAACAAAAGATTTCAGTAAAAAATTATAGAAAAATAACAAAACTCTTCAATTAAAAACAAACAATAAAAAAGTAAAATATAAAATGGGCTTTCAGCCTATAACAAAAATAAAATTTTCATGACTGTTTAAAAATTAAAAAATAAGGCTTCGTGCCTAAACAAAATGAATATAAAATAAATAATTAATGAAATGAATATTATAAAAATAAGTTTTCTTTGTATTTTATGATACTTAGCAATTAATCAGCCTTATACGTTAAATTATCATAAAATAGCCAACAATCTCTTGGCATTACAGATTTCATACTTTGAAGATGATCATATTTTTTTTTAGAAATATCTTGTGGTTTTCTATTTAACTTCGGAAATTCTACCATAGCTAAATCAATTTTTTTAGGCCGCTGCGGAAGATATCGAAACTCGCTATCAAAATCAATTTTATACTGTATTTTACCTTCAGGAAGATAGCGCAATACTCTTAAATCGGTAACCACAGGATCATTTGCAATTTTACCAGGTCTTATTGAAGAGTATTTAAGGAAGCTGTTATAATTATAATTTAAGAAAAAATTATAGTCGGGCTCCTTAATATGGTATGGAGTTTTGGGTGGTTTCCTTGCTGTTTTCGTTATCCTTGCATAATCGCTGGGAAGAAATATTTCCTTGTTTTTCAAGGCTTTTTCAATACATGCATGGACACTGTCGCATTCCATATAAGTGTGTCCTTTAATGAGATATTTCTGTTGTATTTCAACTTTATATTTTTCTGCGAGGTGTTGGAGAGCATTTGATAACGTAGAGTTTCTATTTTGTGCTGTACAACCATCTGAATATATTATAATCGGACGCAAATCTTCTTTGTTCAAAAAGTTTTCAACAATATAATCCACCAAACACGAGGCAAAAGTAGACGCTTGACAATCAGTTACAGATTCATTAAACCAATAACAGCAGGTATGTCCTGTAGCGATATCAAAAACAGTGTAATTATGGCAACATAGTTTTGTTTTATAATACAAAGCACTAGCTGTGGTAAATGGAGCAAGCTTAACAGCTTGAACATCGACTGTTAACACATGTGTAAGCATATTTTTTGCCTTTTCTTTGTCCATATCATGTTCTTTTTGCGCACGATCTTTTGCATTTCGATGTTTTGCCCAAACTTCATTACTCAAATTACTCAATTTAAATTGGAAACAAATATCACATTGATCCTTACGGGGACTAAAGAGACCAATCTTTAAATCAGTAAATACTGTTTTAAAAGTTGTTAAGGACAATATATTGACATTTTCATCTTCGCAATACTTTTGATAAGCGTTGTATACACTTGAAATTGTTTGAAACTGTTGCTCTAAATATAATTTTGATGTATCCTTACGGCAGTAATGAGATGGTATTTTATTAAGTGATTTTAGAAACTGTTCTAAATATGCAGTTCCAACTGTCACAACAGACCTAGTTGAATTAACCGATGAAATATTTTTTTTTCTCTGGACTAACCCATGTTCACCTTTATCGACGCAGTTTTGGACGTACCATTCACCTAACCCGGTTGTATTTAAATACATTTTTTTACAAACAGGAATTAAACTTTCATTAATATTAAGATTATATATAAAGGTAAACTTCCTTCTACTATGTTCTGCGTCTGTGTTTTTTGCTGTTTTATTAATTTTGAAGACAGTGTTAGCTACGAAAGTAGCCCTTTGATCCCAGGATGTTTCATTCCACAGTTTAGTAAAAATTGCCTTTCTTTGTGACTCTACAATAGTATGACATTTATGTCCTTTTTTACAGCTACAAGCTGGTTTTAGTGCACGCTGATTCCTTTTAACATCGTGGAAATTATTTTTTTGACCAGCAGGTTTTCTGAATCCTATATATTCTTGACCTTTCATCCTTTTTATCTTATTTATATCTCTAAAAGACTGATTTCTTCTCTTATAATGCTCAACATGTTCCATTTCCATTCCTTCATTATTTATGTTAATTACTTTATCATGAGTAACATCCATTTCATATTCTATTACTTGTTGCTCACCAACATCTAGATCTAGAATAACTTCCGAAGAAGGATTATCAGCTACTGTAGCTTGTGAATCTACTATTATATCATTATCTATTTTATCTTCAATATTTTTATTGCAAATCGGAAAAGGCGTTTCGTCAACTAGGATATAAAAATCATCTGTTGTAGAAGTAGTTGAGATTATATCTCCAATTTTTAGTTCATTTTCTTTACATACTTCTTTATTTGTAAGGTTTTTGTTGTGCAAAAATAGTGTATATATTTTCTCACCCCGGGAAGCCATTCTACTATAATTATTAAAAATCTTTTAAAAAATAATATTCAATAATATAAAAATTTTAAAGATACGTGGTACTGTTTTTGTTTTACACTAGTTTTAAACTAAAAAAAATCAAATTTTATTCAAAATAAAACATACGAGTTCCTGCTTCACGTTATAATACATAAAGCAGGAACTCGTATGTTTTCTTTTAATAAATCTTAAAGTTTTTCTTAGTTTAAAACTAGAATTTTAATAAAATATTTCATGTTATATGTTTATTAAAGTATTTTGAATATAAATCTATAACTATCTAATTAATAATAACAACTGTACACTTACTTTTTAACAAATTCCGGAACACATTAACAAATACCGGTACACAACACTGAATAAACACTCACAGAATGAATGTTACGAGGTAATGCATTGACATAAATAATCCCACAACTTACGAGTTTTATTTTGGCGCGTTTTTAATTAACTTGGCAATAATTATGACCTAAACAGAATAAACCAGATGATCCGGCGTATATTTTTAAAGGTTATTGCATTAAAAAAAAAAAAATGGATTTTTGAACATACGAGGTTATGAATTGTTGCCATCGATATGTACATTTGATAAACGTTAGAATTTTTAAATCAATTTAGAAATATTTATATACAAATATGGTATATGGAATTTCACTTAGGAATCACCCTGTAACAATATTTACAAAACTCATCTAACTTATAACTTACAACAATTAATTAAATGAGTTAGCAACAGTGGAATATTATTGTCAATCTATTGTCATTGCACATTGGGCAAACGCCGATTGTTTGATTTCAATTCAGCAATTAACCAATATATATCATATGAATAATAAAAACTAATTTCACAGCTTAGTTTTTATTAAGATTCTAACGCGATAGATTTCGATAAAAATTAAAGATTATATTTACGACAAAAGTTAAATAAAAACGGTGTGCTTAAAAAATTAAAATAAAAATCATAATTAAAATAAATTTTTATAATTCCAATAACTTTTTACAATTCAATAAAAATAAATATAATAAATATTAAATAAATTAAAAGTAATAATAATTAAATAAAATAAATTAGTTTGTAAGTTTGTAATATATTAAATTAAGTTAGTTGCTATGGTAAAATAAATATTAAAAAAACTTAAAATATTTGTGAATAAAATAAAACTATAAAACATAAACTAAACCTAATCAATTTTTTTATTTAACCAACAAACATATTCTTAATCAATGATACAGGTTAATTAGTTAGCACTCCTGAAATTTAATTTGAATTTGGTTTTAAATCTAGTTTGTACCTTTAAAATATCGAATTTTAAAAATTCTATTATTGGTTTGAAAATGGAGAAATTTTGAATAAAGCACTGTTTGTTAAAAGAGATCCTGTTAATTACAATACACAGTTGGATATAAATCATTATGAAACCTAACTACGAATTATCGGTTCTTTTTTAGCAGCTTTTTAGTACTGAATTATTCTCATATTTGTTATTATAATTCATATTACAAAAATAACAAATTTCCTTTTTTCTAAATAGATGAACAATATACTAATATAGCTAATATAGATGACATTATCGAAGGAAAAACAAATTTAAGAATTATCGACACAGCAGATATCCAATTTTGATACACATGAACAAAATTGTGAAATAGAAATAGAATTGGATTTAAATGAAATTGACATATTTGAAAAGGTGGCACAAATTGGACCTAAAACAAATTTGAGCATAGTCGTCAAATATATTAAAAACGATCAGTAATCAAACTGGAAAAGATAATAACAACATATATAAAATCAAAGATTTGCGTCATTATGACAAGAAATGCATTGTATTTATATGTTGTTTTTCTCGTAGAAATATAGAAATACGGAAAATTTTTAAATTTCCAAAGAAAAATTCTGATAAATTTAATATAAATTTTAACTGGATAAATTAAATTTTAACATGCCTAATCAGTCGTCACTAAATCATTGGCTACCTGGAAAACCTGGCTTGGACGAAAATATTATTTATGAATTAAAATATAAAATGGGATGAGATGGCCATGGACAGAGATCTAGAGTATAATATGTATCACGATTTTATTGATGGATTTATAAATGTAACCCAAAAAATACGGTAGCTAAAGAAATTTGCGTATTTATGCTGCGAGTACTTTTCTCTAATTGGAAATATCCTGTAGCCGATGTGACATCTGATAAATTAATTACAGGTGATATTATTTTATTTTTGTGGGAAAATATGGTCAAAAATCATAATTCTTAATTCGTTTATTTAAAAGACAAATCTATGTGTAAAAAAATAATTATTACTACATTTTACGTATATATATTACATGTGATGACCTATCAACAATATTGTCAAGGGCTCTTAAAATTGCGTTTGATACTGGCTTAGTGTTACTTGTGATCAGGTACCAAATAATAGTAAATGCCTAACAATTCTCAATGTAACAAAAGAAGTACCGTTTTTCTTTTTCAAAGATAAAAATGTATGCACTGTACGATGTACACATTTATTCAAATCCATCCTAAATAACATGATGATGAAAAATGTTATTGAAGCACCTAATGGTTGTGTAACTAGTTAGTTTTAGAAGCACTGTACTACCTTGAAAAAGGAAAAACAACAAAAATGTCTACAAAATTAACTCGAAGATATGTTTTCACGAATACATTTGAGAAAATACGAGAAAAAAATCAAGCTATGGCAAATGCTACAGCACAATGCTTTGAGAATCTTGATAGCATATTTGATTTGATTATGTTTAAATGGAAAACATTTTTATCATAAAAAAGTATTTATCAAGTTTAAAATCAAATGGCTTAGTATATTTACATTTGGAAGCGATGTTAAAATAAATTAAATTACTAAAATTTTCCACTAAAATGCAATATATTATTGAAATGGACTTGCACTTACTATATTTGCAATATTATCGCTAGCTGATGACACATTTGAAAATTAAGATTTATATATATATATATTAACTTCTCGTTTTAATCTAGATCCCATTGAAAATATATTTGGACTTATGCGAAGTAAAAGTGGCAATAATAAGAACCTATCATGCAATATTTTTGGTTTTATTATTAGTAAAATACTATCAATGAAATTTTTAAACTCATTAGATTTGACAAACTGTGAATCAGATTAAGACGAATTATTAATGGATCATTTATTTCTTCAGATAACGTAGATGTAACAGAAAATGTATCTATCTTTGATGAAGCTATTGACTTTTATGAGCGTACTGAAACTTCTGAAGAAGATCAGGAGATGCAAGAAATTATTGACGGTCATACTGGAAATTGATTTTGTTTTAACTGATACAGTTAAAACAAAATCAGTTTCCAGTATGATATTTTTTGGCTATATAGCTTGCAGGCTTCTAAGAAAAACCAAAGGTGGTATTACAAAAATTTCATGGTTACCAGATCGTCAACACCAGAAAGAATAATAGTTTACCAAAATTTATCAAAAAATTATGATATTGGAAACCTGTGTCCACCTACCAATATTTTTTATGAAATTTTTAAACAACACGTGATTATATTCATTGCATTTTCCAACAAAAAATCACACATCAATAATTTAAAATATACGATAACAAAATATTCCATTGAAGAAACTAATTCAAATCTATTATTCGGTAATTATTTTGCATAATTAAACCCTAGTAATATGTATCGAGAATGGACTTTGAATTTATTAATTTAATATTAATTTGAAAAAGTTGTAAGTGGATAGCGACTGAATCAAAAAGCTCACAAGTATTGAGGTGATTTACGAAAGACTCGAAACTACAAAATTCTTACTTCTTAATAAAAATTATTAATAACTAATAATATGCTTTTTTTATCATATAAAGATCATATTTGTATGTATGTGAACTATATATATGTATACATGATATATCTAAAATAAAGCTGCATTGTTAAAAATTTCATATCTTTTAATACTGTTGTGTTACTCTTTTTTTTGATGTTCTTACCTCTGCTTATATTTTCTTCTCTTTGGCCTGATCGTCTTCTTTAAAATGAATTACTACTTTTTATTTAATTTCAAAGACTACTTTTTATTGAACTTCAGATTTAATTATCTTTTTAATTCTTTCCTTACAATCTACTATAATTAAATAATTAGTCTACTAATAAGTATAACATATTGAGTCTGCTTGTATTTAAGGTCAGAATTGAAAGACAATTGAATATAAAATTTCCTCGACTTATATAGTGTTAAATTGCCCTTTCAGCAAATTAATTTAATTTTTAAACGTTAATTATTAATATATAAATTATTATTACAGCACGTGTAATCAGATTTTACCACTGTTTCAGTTGCCAATTCAATAATGCTGAACTAGCTTTGACATTACTAAATACTCTACAAAACAATATGAAAAAAGAGAAGGTTATTCACATGTGCATTAAATTGTATGCATTATTATGTAAATAAAATTATGAATGCATTTTTGTTCATTAACCTTTTCTTTGCTTTATTTATTATTTTGATGTTATCGCATTACATATTATTGTTTACATTTTTGACTTATATGTGTCACATATAAGTTAAGGTATTTGCTGAAGCGCCTTTTTCGATTTTATCTGAAGGTCGCATTTACTATAACAGAAATGTAAACAATAATATCAGAGCTGGAAACAATGATAAAACCCGTTACACAACAATACACCAATAAAGTATTTCATGTAATCCAAAATTTTTATAGCTACCCACTGAAACTGCAGAATTTAGCTGGCACCATAACTACATATAAGAAAACTATCATGTGTGCCAAATTTAATTCAAATCAGGCAATAATTACTATATTATCAGAAATTTTAATATGGCGTCACTGAAGCTACTGACCTTTATCTAAGTAGATAACATGCATAATCATAATCACGAATAAAAAAAAAAGTTTTTATAACAATATTTTAATATTCTGAGTTCCATATGATATATTAATATACCTCCACAATAAATGTTAGAAAAAAATTGCTTACTTAATACTTAATTGGGTTCCATCTTCTATCAGTACATACGTGTTTTTTTTTTTTTTTTGCGTGATTTATTTATTTTTAATTATTCAAGTTCTATGTATAGTTTTTTGTTTAAATTTAGCAAAATTCACATTTTAAATTTAATTTTAAATATTACTAATTGAAACTGCTTTCTCAAATATTCTTTTATTAGTTTGTATTTTGTGTAATTAATTAGAACCGAATTGCAATTTTGGTTTTCGATTTCAACGACCTAAACTAAACACACAATTTTTTATAATAATTGTTTTGGAATGATATCCATTCTTTTGTCCACGCCACGGCACATAGCAACTATTTCTCGATTTAAACTTTGCTTCAATAAAACTAATCTCACTTTATTCTCTAAATTATTATAAAATTAACCTATCACTACGGATCATTCATCGTGCCATAATATTAATCTATTGTTCTATACTATATAGTTATCGAAATGTCATGATCGTTGGTTGTTAGAGTATTATCAAATAATTTATAAGTAATTCTGTTGTGATAAAAGAGCGAAATCGAACAGTCGTGAAATTAAAAAAAAAGTTAAAATATAGAAATAATTGCAAAGTGCCGTGAAATATATTATCAATAAGTTAAATTTAAATTAATTAAAGTAGTCTAATTAAAAGACATTTATTTGCATTTTAAAATAAATAAAACATAACATAAGTTGTTGATCATCAAAATATTAAATAAAATAATTAATTTTTTTCTTAAAAACTAAATCTTAAAGTTAAATTAAATTAATATAAATATATAAAATTTTGGTTGATTAACTAAGAAATAAAATTTGTTATTTAAAAAAAAAAAATTAAATACTTGGTTGATTAATTTTGCTACTTAAAACTAAATCTTCAATTATATTATAATATCAAATTTAAAGTAAAATAGTTAACCACAACTGCAATTGCGGTACCCAACTGCAATTGCAGTGAGCTGATCATGTGATCTATTGTTTCAGCTATAGCTGAATCACGTGAACAAAATTGTGTCCGCCAAAGCGTTAAATATATATTCTTGTTTTTTTTTTTTTTTTTGTTAAATAAATAATAAAATTTAAATATTGAACCAACGCATTTATTAATTTATATTCACAATCCTAAACAATAATGGTCACTTGCGGAAGCAAAAATTGTCTAGATACAACTGATAAGAATGAGTTAGGTTTTTTATGTTCTGGTCTTTATGGTAAATTTTTTCAGCCAGTTTGTGTTTTATTAAGTAAAAATGCATCACGTTATGTAAAGGACTACCTACATACAGGCTACAGCTTTTCTAATTATAGAAAATAAAAATAATATAAGTTCTATTTCTATTGAAAGTTGAAAGTAAAAAAACACATGAATTTAAAATTAATTCTGAAAATTTGATATATTAATTCAAGGTGTGGATGATTTAAGTTCATTGGTAGAAAAAATAACCTCTGAAAAAAATAGTGGAATTGATCTGAAAATGAAAATTGATTATGTTTTAAATAGTATTGATAATAAAATTGAAGATAAATTTAAAAATATAGATGCTAAAATGTGTCATAAGTTAGAGGAAATTAAAAATTATTTATTTATTTTTCTCCATATAAGAATACAATTAAAAAATTGACGAATGAAATGGAAATCATTAATTGTAATATAAATATAAATGATATATATTTCCGGAAAAATACAACAAATATTTTCACTAACTTCATCTTTGAAAAAATCTTCGGCGTCGCTATCGGAAAATTCCAAAAATACTGATGTTCTTGTTGAAGAAATTTTACCAAAAATTTGAAATGACATAGTTTTTTCAAAAAAAAATGTTGCAAACATTGTCGAAGAATGCAATTTAACAAACTCTAAAATAGAATCTGTTTTGGTATCGTCTTATAATAATGTTGAAAAGACTCTTTCAACTACTCTTATGTTATGACGAATTGATTGAAACTGTAAAAATTATACATAATGTTTCTAGTTATCATTCTTTACCCATGTAAATATAAATAAAAATAAAAATTAAAAAACAAATATGAACAAGAAATTAATGAAAATAAATAATAAAAATAATGATATACATAAATACTAAAAATGAGAAGATTGATATGAATTGTTCGAAAACCATAATCTTAAATAAGAAGAATGATAATTTCTTCCCTTAGTTACAATCGCCATTTTTATCGCAGCAATATTTCTCATCGCCTATGATAACACCATTTCTTAGTACACAATCGCCTCCAATTTCTAATTATAAATAATAATTATGAATAATAATAAAAATAATTATTATGAATAATAATAATCTTGCAGTAACTGACTTGGTCGATCTCAATTACCACCATCGGCTACACCACGGGGTGAATTTGAAGAAATGAAAAAAGGTATTTGAAAACAAATATACATATATATTAAAAATTCTGAATCATCGACAATCAAATTGTTCTATGGAATATCAAACGCGCTGATCTACGTTTTTGCAGTTCCAACATTAATGTACTAGAAAAATTCTTAAAATCTATGCTAAATATTCGAACTTGGCCTAACATTACTTCATACATCAATTATAGTGATAATTCCGAAAATTTCGAATGTATCGCCGTAATTGCGTAAGGACTTAAAAATTTAGTATCAAAATGTGTCTGGGAAGCGGGGTAATTTGATGGAGTTCTACAGGATCGGATCATCTTGTGAATATAATGTTTTAATGATCACTGAAACTTGTTTGAAAGCAGATTATCTTGATAATGAAATTTTACACTCCAATTGACAAATTTGATCGTTCTTTTAATGCATTATGACATATACGGTTGCTTTTGTCAGGCTTATTTTTTACGATAAAGCAAAGCCGGGAATAAAAGATATAGATAGCTTTCGCAAGACAGAAATAGCATAATTTCGTTTGAAAAATAATAATAATAAAAAATAACTGTCAAGTTTAAGTTTTTTCAAAGCAGTTCAATTTCAGTTACTTAAAAAAACCAGTTCAGTCTTTAGTTTAAATTAAAATATTTTAATTTATAATAATGGCAACAAAATGTAATTTAAGTAATCAACATTATATTGTCCATTATTAAAAAAATTCAGAGAAATGAATTTGTGTGGAACCATCAAAATAGGAGTTACAAAAATAAAGGTAAAAAACAAATATTTTTCAACAATCAACAATTTGGTTGAAGAATTAAATAAAGAATTTAAAGAAGATGGAGTTTTTACCTACTGTAAGTTTTTTTTAAAATAAAACTTTTTTTTTTTAATAAATTGAAGTAAAATTTATTTCGAAATTTTATTTTTTCTTTCAACCGAAGTGGTAAAAATGAGGAATAATTTGAGGTCATACTTAACCAGAAATTATGTAAAATTAAAAAAAGCGGCGCTTGCAAAATAGATTTGGTTGCATTAGAAGAAACTTCTACGTGGAAGTATTACGAAAAAATACTTTTTTTTTTTAAAGGAGACAACAGAAGCCATGCCGTCAATTAATAATTTAAATAAAAAGTCGATGAATGTAAGTAAAATTTAAAAATATTGTTTATAATTTTTATTTACTTTAGGAATTATATAAAGAATCAGGTTGGTACAAGCACTGCATCACAGTCTCTTGAAATGGAATCACAATAATTGGTTATCACTGATGATGAAACATCGGAATTTATGTCAGAATTTTTATATTTTTGGGTACCATAAGCATCACCAACGTTATCGTCTTGAAATACTTTTAAAGCACCATCTCTGACAACATCACAAGATATACAATTTTCGGAAATACAATTATCATCAAATACTTTTAAAAGACCATCTTCTTCGAATTTATCAAAATCTCGATAATCACAATCTAGTACAAATACAAGTATAGTACAGTCTTCTGCACCAGCAGGACTAGTTCGTCCACTTCCATTGCATCCTAGAAAAAAAGAGAATGGTATCCAAAAATAAGGATGACGAATACTGGAATCCTGTTCGAAGAAAGTGAAACAAGTTGATGCTGTACTGACACATATACCTGCGGAATCTGCTTTTGGAAATTATGTTGTTACAGATGAAGGTAAATTGTAGAAAATGTTTATAAAATAAAACATAATACAAATAATATTTTTTTATTTTATAACAATACTGGACGATGAATAAAGGGCTATCACGAAAAACAAAATTTCAAATATATTGTGTGAAGTAGTTATTGAACAAATACAGAAGCACAAAAAAAAATTAAAAGTAATGAAAACCAAAAGATGTTGTGATGACAAGCAAAGTGGTGATATTACTAATAAAATTTATTAATTTTGCAAAAATAATTAGTCTATTTTATGTTAAAATAAGATATGGTAAAAAAAATTAATTTTGTAATATTTATGTCAACTTTTTTTAATAAAACCTAAACCATATTGTATTTTTAAAATTTAATTATAAGTGTTGTATACTTTTAAAAAATAATTGTGGTAAATTTTTATAAGGCAAAAAATTACTTACTAGAATATTTTTAAACTGACAAAGTTTTGTTCTGGAAGAGCGAATTTGCTCTACCACGTATTTTACTCCGTATTAAATTTGTTAATACTAATGGCCTCCCAGTCTCTTTCCATATAAAATGAACTTCTTCTGCTAGTACTAAAAAATTTTGTAATTCCAAAGCAGGACTTTGTGGGAGGGGTTCTTTTCGGATTTAAAGCCGCGAAAGGTTCTCGTTTTTTTTTCTATTTCTTGGTTTACCAAGTTAAAATTATTAATATCGTTATTAATCAGAAAATTGTTTACTAAATTGTTTACTCTTATTTACTAAATTATTATTATCTTTTTCAGTACCTGTATTTAAATCCGCTGTGCGAGGATAGTTCTCCTTCGACCGCAACTGGAGATCTGGTTTTTCTGGAAATGCTCCTTGTAGCTGGAACCCTGCTGCGCCTTTTAAATTTTTTGCTGCTGGTGTGGACATGGCTGCTGGCACTTCTGATAATGATGAGGTGAGGTCTGGAACTCCGAACTTTCGTTGTCGAAAGTTATTTCATTAATTCAACTACCGTATCGCACTTTCGACCAGACCATTAATTTTTAATTTATATATTACGAATAGTATGAAATACTATGAAGTCTGGTGATGGGTTGGATGGTCAAAAAAAAAAGTTCGCTCAAAATTTTTTTCTAGGCGTTTCCGAGGTCGGGGAGTCCGAAAATGCAAAAAAAAAAAAGTGTCCGGGGGACGCGTACGCGTACGCGTACGCTTTTTATGTGCGCAGCAACATCTCCTAGAACCGCTTGTCCGATTTTAATGAAATTTGGCACACAGGTTCTAACATACCTCGCGCAGGTGCCGGTACAAGATGAGATCGATCCTTTCAGTGGGACCATATTAGATTTCCCCATTTATGTGGCAACCTACGTGTTTTTGTTCTACGGGAAAATGTAAAAAAAAATTTCATGTCTCAGATTTGGATGAAATTTAAAACATAGGTTGGTATCATGATTGTCCACAAGCCTACCAAGATATAGGTCTGTAACTTCAGGGGGTCCCTGGTAAAATTTCCGATTAAAATTTCGTATACTCTAGAGCATATAGTAATTTTTATCTAATTAGCATAAATTTTGGTACATATGATAGTTTCCGTATGTACTTGGTGTCTGTAAAATTTGAAGTCAATACTTCAGTGGGTCCATGTAAAAATCCGTAATTACTTTTCATAAGTTCAACTATCTATATCTACCGTACCTTTCACCCAATTTCAATGATATTGAACACACAGTTTCATTTAGTTATCTATTTGATACTCCACAAATTTGTAGTTGGTAGGTACAGTACGTTCATGGGAAACTAATATATGAGCAACTTAGTTTCCGAAGAATATTTTCTTTATGCTCTACAGCTTGTAATTATTATCCGATTTCAATGAAATTTGGTACACAGGTTGAGTTCATGATTCTACATTGGTTGACCAAATTACAGGTTAGTAGGATTAGGGGGTCCATGTTAAATTTCCGATTTAATTTTTAATTTTTTTTTTCATATGTTCTACAGCATATAGTAATTGTTAACCGATTTCAAAGATATTTTATATATAGGCTAATTTTGGGATCTAGTTGGCTCTCCTGAAATTTGGAGACCTTCAGGGGGTTCCTAGAAAACAGTTTTAGTTTCCGAATTTTATATAATTACGTGTTTTATAGCATGTAATTATTATCTGATTTTAATGAAATTTGGCACAAAGGTAGACCTTCTGATTATGCATGTGTTGGCTATGTTACAAGTTAATTCCTTTAGGGGGTCCATGCTAAAATTTCCGATTAATATTTCATATGTTCTAGAACATATGGTAAATATTATTCAATTTCAATGAAATTTTGTACACAGGTTGGATTCGTGATTACGCATGTGTAGACTAAGGTAAAAGTTAGTAGCCTGAGGGGGTCCATGCTAAAATTTCCGATTAATATTTCATATGTTCTAGAACATATGGTAAATATTATTCAATTTCAATGAAATTTTGTACACAGGTTGGATTCGTGATTACGCATGTGTAGACTAAGGTAGAAGTTAGTAGCCTGAGGGGGTCCATGCTTAAATTTCCGATTAATATTTCATATGTTCTAGAACATATGGTAAATATTATTCAATTTCAATGAAATTTTGTACACAGGTTGGATTCGTGATTACGCATGTGTAGACTAAGGTAGAAGTTAGTAGCCTGAGGGGGTCCATGCTAAAATTTCCGATTAATATTTCATATGTTCTAGAACATATGGTAAATATTATTCAATTTCAATGAAATTTTGTACACAGGTTGGATTCGTGATTACGCATATTTATACTTATTATAGTTATTTTAATAATATTATTTATTATTAAACAAATAAAAATATAAAATTAAATCAATAAATAATAAAGATGAGCAATTTTTGAAGAAACCACTGTTTGTTACAAAGATAATGTTAATTACAAAAAACTTTTGGACATAAATCGCTGTTAAACAACATACTATGAGTTATCTGCTCCCCCTAGTTAGCAGCTTTTTTTTTATTTGTATACATATATTTTTAAAAAAAATTGTATTTCATTAAAAATAACGAAAAAAAAAATCACAATCACAACTAAAAAAATTTCTTTGTTCTTTATGTTACTGTTTTTTCACTATGTGTTTTATATATATATTTTACTGTTTTATTTCACTCCTATTTTTTTTTATTTATTACTGTAGTAATAGTAGTAACTGGTTTGCCAATGTTGGATTGTATATTTCTTACCAAATAACACTCCTCTGATGAACTTCTCAAATAAAACTGTTATTTACCTTTCTTATACTTTATTACTTTATTTTTCTTATACTTCATTATTTTAAACTTTACTTATACTTTATTATTTTAAACTTTATTTTCTTACTTTCAATTCCTGATTTTGTCTTCTTTTCTAATTGAATCCTTACGTTGGGTAGAGAGAAGTCTAATAGTCAAAGCAAATGGATTGAATGACAACAATCGTTGAATTTCACCGCTTTTATGGGATTTAATTTTTTGCAATTCAGCAAAAACGGCTCTATAAGCAGCGAAGACGAATACAAACTAGTAAGAGCAGTGGAAGGTGAACGCGTTTGTTCCATATAAGGACTTACCACAACTTAGGACGGAAATAGAGAAATGCGTACAAATACAAGACGAATCCGTAGAATAATTCGACGACAAAGTAGAACGAAAATTGGGATGCTTCAAGGATGCGGCAAGACACAAATACCCACACAGTTTTCGTGGAATAATACAGGACGCAGAAAAAACAGCGATACGGACTTTTATTCGCGGACTCCAGTAGGAGACGATAAAGTAATATATCGTCGGGCAAAATTCGTTTCCAGCTAACTGTCAAAATCGACCAAATTTTCCAGGGAATCTTTGAAGTTATTACAACCAAACCGAAGATATGAAAGATCGATTTCGAACCCGACAAATTAAGACGCGACGTATGTTCTAGTGGATTTACTACAAAAATACAAATGAAAAATTTCGACAGTGGTGAACCACAGATGAATAACTTTTCACGCGGTACAATAAATAGTAGAAATAGTCAGTCAGGCAGACGAACAACAGCGAAACATGCCACAAACAAATTCGAATTGCGGGAATTACGGATGGTATCAACCACCATCGACCGCACTAGCGCACGGTTGTCTTGGCACTAGATCTTTCCAAAGCTTTTGACACGGTCTCTCATTCGATTCTGCCTAGATTCCTGTCAGCCTACATCCATGGCAGGACAGCATATATTGAGTTTAGAAACTTACGTTCTAAGCGTAGGATACTGAAAATGGGAATACCACAAGGAGGTGTCCTTTCTCCAATTCTTTTTAATTTATACTTATCAATGATACACCTACCACATATGGGTATCAAATAGATTACGTACGCTGACGACTGCTCAGTCAATACTGAAAGAATTAACAGCTATCTCTCAGAACTCGAACTGTTCTTTAATGTGAGGAAACTCCAACTTGCCTCACACAAATCGTCTGCCACGCTGTTTACGTCATGGACTAAAGAAGTCAGACTCCAGCTGAACATGAATATTAATGGAGAACCCAAATATTCTGGGAGTCACATTTGACAATATTCTGACATTCTCGAAACACTCTCAATTCATTTGTAATAAAGTAACCATATTATTTCATAATCATAAATTATGCCGCTCCTGTTTGGACGACATACGTTAGCGACACTCAATGGAATAAACTCCAAGGCAGACAAAACACTGCCACTCCATCTCCTGTCCAGACCAACTTCACCACGAAACATCTCTCCTCCCCATCAGGCAGCATAACGAATTGCTATCATGTCATAATCCTTCACATCCCATTCAGTGAGTTGCCCCACAGTAACATACGGAAAGATCTCAGGACGTTTGAATCCGAATTGCACCAGCTATTCCGACCAACTGGAATGCTGTTATACTTCATGAAGCACATAAACACCTCCATACGGACACTGTCTCGACGGCTATTTCAACAAGCAAACCAAATAGGGTCCTAGGTGCATGGCCTCATATTGTCGATAGTTGCTTAATCTATTGCTTATTGTAGTTAGTGCTTTTGTAGAAATAGCTGCTTTAATTAATAATTTTTCAATATAGAAATATAATACGTCATAACATTGCAATGAGGGGGAGATTTTTTTAATGTATTTTCAGTACTGGATTCGCTACAACAACAACAAACAAATTCCCGCTTTAACCAGCCCAATAATAGTAATATAATGAATACCAGAGACGGGCCTAAGGTAACCTGTTTCAATTGCTGGCAACCTGGTTATTACAGTAGAGACTGCCGAACACCTAGAAATAGCAGGCCAGAACGCAAAATTGAATGTTACCTGTGCAAAAATACATGACACATGGAAAACACATATTTACACGACAGGAACCAAGAGCTGCCGATGTTCCCGCCCGCGTCAATACGATTCGTGATGGATTGGGACAGGTGATTATTGGTACGATTTGTGATTGTAGTGAAACCTTAGGTAGATGATATGGTAAGTTTCTAACACCAGAAATTTTAGATTGTAAGTTCCAAGTAGTGAAACTTTAGGTAGAGGATATGGTAAGTTTCTAACACCAGAAATTTTAGATTGTAAGTTCCAAGTATTTGGAAATAATTGTGAATTTCCTTCTGATGGAATATTAGGTATAGACTTTTTGGCGAAGCATTGTAATATTCTTGGCCTGGACCGGACGCTGCACTTTCCGATAACGAACAGAAATAAAACTGATTGTAAGCTACCAATTACAAATGAAAATAATATGAATATGATAGAAAATAAAATAAGTGATGGAACTAATGGAAACTTAAGTAGGAAAATAGAAAAAAATAGAGTTGTTACAGATTTAGATGTTAAGACAATAATAGAATCAACAGAGATACATAAATATTTTGGAGAAGAAGGATAGTATAGTAATAGAAGAATTATATTATACTGTGGAAAGCAATGTTCACCTTGTAACTCTTCTATACTACGACTTCTTTTTTCAAATTCTATTTTCAATTCTTCTGGATTTAAATGTCGAATTAGCTTAGTTGTATGTGGCATTTTTAAAGAAAAATTTGCTGCTAGAATTGATGAAAAATTTAATTTTTCCATCATTACATCGGATACAATTTTGGAAAACTCCATTCCTTCTGATGATACGTTGTTCTCGATCTGTCGTTTATATCGTAACTATAAATTTCCCATTGTGAAATCACAATTTTCAGTTAATGATAAAACACCAGTACCTTGTAACAGAACCCTACTGGTTTGTTGTTTTTTACAGTACGTGACCAGTTCTTGTGGTTCCGCAAACATGTATAACCATATAAACTGGTTCTCTAATGGAATTATCATGTTTGGAATGGATTTTAATATGTGATATTTACATCCCTCAAACACAAGTGATATATTTTGGTCTTGGTGAGTAAACAAGTCTAAAACACAATTTCCCGAAGCGAGATTTAAAATTTTTGGATGAAGTGCCTGACAGATGACAGTAATCTTATTTTCTTCGTCTTTTATTTTCTTACAAAAATTTTGATATTCTCTGCTGTTAAAATGAATATACTGATTCAGATTGTTTTTTGCTACATAATCCCATTCAGGAGATAATACCGCGTAATGATTATTCTCAATATCCCTTGGTAATGGGTATATTCTGTAACTTTCAAATTCTTCTTTCAGCAATTCTGCTACTCCAATAGGTACTCCTATCTCACCCTTATAGTAATTCAATTATATGTCTGCTAATTGATTAATAACAAATGTTGAATTTAATATACCATGAAAAGAAAAAATTTGAAGGAATACAGAACGAAATGAAGCATATTTAGGCTGAAATAGAACTTCATAAATTCATTATTTATGTTTTGGCAGAACTTGAACGTGTTCAAGGATTTATATTAGAACAAGGCGAAATTATAAATGCGCTACAACAGCACAAAATTCATCCTTCGGTAATTGATTCCCAGTTATTAGTAGAGGTATTACAAAATATGACTAATACTAATAGTGATGCCAATATGCATCTATATTCAGCAGAAGTAGTAAATCAACTCGCAAATATTGCCTTAGCTTTTTGGGAGAAACAAATAAGAATTCGTGTGTCAATTAATGTGTTAAAACATGAAGAATTTCAACTATACAAGATATACCCACTACCAATAGCAGACAACAACGGACAAATAACGGTTGTACAGACGGACTGGGATTACATAGCAAATAATTGAGCAAGACATTATATTTATTATACGACTACAGATTATGCGTACGCTTGTAAAAAAATAAAAATGGCGAATAACGAGTTAATTCAAGTATGTAGACAGTTGCATCCAAAATTATTATTGACAAATTCAGAAGATTGCATAGTAAAAATATTTCGTAATTTAGGAGAAACGGACGAACATTGGACTTGAATATAACTAGCCACGTAAAACCATTAGGACCTGACGAACTAAGATATGAGTTTGACAAACGTAGTTTAGGAATAAAAAATTTACAGGACGATATTAACAAAGAAAAAAACAGACAACAAAATTATAATTATTTGCAAACCACCACATTGGCTAATACAATTATAATAGGAATTATTGTAATAATAATAATAATTTTTATTATGATTAAAATAATAAGATGTTGCCAATGCCAACCACCAAAAAGTTATAGACCAGAAGAGACGTACGAACAGCCTATAGAAGTAAAAAACAAAAACTCGAGACAAATAGAAATTTCAAGACCAATAGAATTATCAAGTGCAGTTAAAATAACCCGCCATTCCACCGACTAAACCAAAAAATCAAACGTACAAATATAGACAAAAAAGACAACACATAGTTAAATCAGACTCATCTATATCACCTGTTATGTTAGCATTCAAATAAATTGTTGCATATAAAATATAAATTTTTTAAATACATATTATACAAAAATACATGCATACTAACCGTTTTAATTTTTATAATACATATCATTTTTTTTTTCTAAAATTAAAATATACAAAAACACATTATACAAATATACATACATACTAACCATTTTCATTTGTAATTTATTTTGGTTATTACTCGACCGAGCCTGCCAGAAATCCTAGGTGAAAGTGCGAAATTCGGTAAAAATAAAAAAATTATGAAATAGCTAACCAGGGTAAATTTTTTTTGGTAAAAAAAATATTACATTAATAGTAGACTAAAGGGGAAGGAAAAGTATATAAAATAAAGGGTATATAAATAATGTAATATTACAATTTAAAATAATGTAATATAAAAAAAAATTGTTTAGGCAGTGGTATATAAGTAATTTATAATTAATGTAATAAAAATAAAAAAAAAATTATATATAAAATAAATAAAAAAAATTGAAACAATGAAAAAATAAATAAAAAAATTTAATTTAAATTTTACTAAATACAAATTTTGTAGTAATGTAATAAATAAATAATTTTATAATGTAATGAAGTAAAAATATATAAAATTAATAAATAATGTACTAAATACAAATTTTGTAGTAATGTAATAAATAAAAAATTATACTGTAATGAAATAAATATATATAAAATAATATAATAAATAAATAAAATTATAAATTAACAATGTGCAAACTGAACAATTTTTGATTTTAAATGTTAATATATATTATTTAAGTTAATTATTATTTAAAAAATATTTTTGAACTCTCAAATTTAATCTTTTATTAATGCGAAATAAGAATTTTGAAAAAGCTAGTTCTCATTTTTGCCGTAAGAGGTTTTTTGAATAACCCAAGACATGTCTTTGCAGAATAAGCAAAGACACTTACGCAACGACAAGTATCAGACATGTCTTTAAAGAAGACATGTGACATTCCCATATGAATGTCAGCGGGCTGTCTTTTATTTGTCTTCAAGACATCTCCATAGCGTGTCTTTGAGTAGTCTTCAATGACGCGTTTGCTGGGTACTTGTAAACATTGTAAAAAAAAAACTTTTTAAGGAAAAAATGTAATAGTAATAAATATACGAAATTTGTATAATAAAAAAAGATCGTATATAAAAATTTTGGTAAAATTGTAATAAAATGTAATTAATTTAAAAAAGTTCGGTTTTTTATAAAAAGTCAAATTTTATAAGCAAAATTTTGTAAATTAATTTAAATTTGAATTTAAAATGTAAATTATCTAGAAAAAGAAAGAAAATGTACCTATAAAATGTAAGAAAATTGTAAATAATAAATGATCAATTAATCAACAACTAAGTACGAAGACCTTTAGTACTGTAACACCGCACAGTTCGCAATGTGCAACAGAACCGGAGGACACCACTTGGCTTTGGCCTGTTAATTTTTAATTATATTTTGTGGGGTGGCAATGGTACCCGTGCACCATTACACACTTCGACCAAAAAAGAAATCTTTGGCCCACTCAACAATAAAAATTTGGAGCGCCACTGGTTTTTCAACCACAAAAAAAAACTATATAAAAAAAATTATTTAAAAAAAATAGCTCATTATTTTGTTTTTCCGATAACAATTAACAAAACCAAGTGGGTCTGGTTACTACACGTTATTGCGGAGGAGACGCGTTTTAGAAACTTCCAAGGTTTTCAATTATGCGGGCGCCAGGTCTTGAGTGATCCACAACCGCGGACCACCAAGGAACAAGACCGAATTTCTAAAATAAAACCTTGAAAGTTTCAAGGACCGATTGGGATTTCCTCCTGGTTGCCGGCTCAGCAAAGTCTATGGGGCGTGAGTCAACCAATCGATCTTACCTGCAAATCAAATCATCATCAACAAGGAATGGGGTCAAGGGAAATGCGGCGACGTCATCAATCCTGGGTGGGTATGGTGGCCTTAGCCAACCCTACTGAAACCAACTAATCAAAATAACAAAAAAAATAATCCAAAAATAAATAAAACCTTTTGATTTAAAAAAAAATTGTCATAGCCATCCAACTACATTTTTTTTTATTTCTATGATTTTATATATTTTTTTTTTTTTTTAATTATATAAACTACAAGTTACTACAGTTTTTCATCGGCAGTAATTTTCAATTTTTTTTTTTTTTTTTTGGTCTTTTACCAAATTACTAACAAATTATTTATTTTAAACAACATACCTTTAATATTTTTCTGCACGGTGCCTGTCCTGACATGTCGGGATAGTCCGGCTAAAAATTAATATTTATTTGGTTTGAATTAAAAATTTAAAAAAAACTACCGCAAAAACTACCAAAAAAAATTAATACAAAAAAAATAACTCAAAAATTTTACTCTACCAATATAATCAAAATCGAATTCAAAAAAAATTACTATACTAAATTATAATTACAACTTAAAATAAAAAAAAACTACTCTACTAATATGACAAAATCCAACTTAAAAAAAAATATTTGGAAAAAAAAATCAAAAAAACTACTCTACAAAAAATAATAAAATCAAATTAACAACATTACTACTAATTTTACAACAAAAAAAAACTACTCTACGAACTGATAACAATTTTTTTCATTTATATACTGGAACACCACTTTAATTTTCTTTAAAAAAAATCTTATTGGTTTAATAAAAAAAAAATTTTTTTTTTTTTTTTTTTCAGGAACGTCCTGGTAAATTCCAGGAACCTCGCCAACCAGCTTATCCATTTTTTTCGCGGTCGACCAGTAGCTCGGTCGACCCTCAATTTTCCTGGATCATACCGGCTTCTCGGTAGATCCATTTCCTCGACCTTTTATTTATTTTTATTTTTTTTTTCCGACACGGAAAATTAAATATTTGGGAACGTTTTTATTTTTTTTTATTTTATTTTTTTTTTATTTTCTTTTCCTTTTTTTGTAGGGCAAAAGAATTAATAAACAAAACTATCTTTTAAACTAAAAACTCAACAAAAAAAACTAGAAAAAACTAGAAAAAAAAAACTATTCCACATCTCAGCAGACCACGTCTACCCTCCTCGAGATCTTATTTCCGAAGCCCCGAAAAAACCCACGTTTTTTTCTTCGCCTTCCTTTTCGAAAAAAAACCTCTTCGCATTTCCGCCTGTACCGATTCGAACTATGGCCTGCCCGATCTAATTGGGGTTTCGGTGGTAGCCAACAGATGGAATGGTGGTTTCGGCTAAAATTAATTATTCACAATTATAATGTCTAAATGACATTTATAATTGTCAATATTTTTTCCAGGTTTAGAAGAAAAAAAAATAACTAAAATGGCATTTATTTTGGTGACGGATATTTCCTGGAGAAGTAATTACTTTAACATTTTTTTTATTTTATAATAATTCTATTTTTTTATTTAAATTTTAGGTTCCCAATTTATATACAGAAATGTACCAACATAACCTGTTGGCTATGTTTTTATCTATGGTTATTTTTGGACAATCATATTGGAATTATCCAATATGATTTTGTCTACAACCAATATTCAGCGCCCGCAGGGTCACAAAACAGGCTTGTAACCAGTTCTTAACGTGGCTACAAGTCTGAAATATTTATTTGTTTTATATAATTTATAAACTACCAAATTATCCTAAGTTATTCTAATATACTTAACCTAAATATACTTCTTTTTTTTTTATCCTATAAATTCATTTTTTTTTTCTTAAGCTACTAATAATTCAGTTTTTCGTAAGCTACTTCCACAAAAAAAAATGCCTACCTAATGTCGTGGTTCGGAGTTTTACCTTTTGGTATATCCACATATACCGTTGAATCGATTACTGCCTTTTTCTTCTTGTGGTGACCAAAACCTTACCACTGGTGGGGGGTTTTGATCAGGAGTACCTGTTTGTTATGGAATAAAACCAGAGCAGTTGTTAATTTGTGAACTTTATTAATATTAGTTGATGATACAACTTATTAATAATTAATCAAGTAACTACAACTTTTCACTCTGGTTGATCAAATTGTTCTGATGATATACAATCGATTTTCACCCTATTTATATGATTTACTTTAATCGATTGACCGGACGCATATCTCGAATTACTTATATTTCAAAATGCATTTAGGTAATTCACCTTTAGTATTTTATTAATCAATATGCTTAATTAGCAAAATTGCTAATTAAGCATTTTACATTTAAATTAATAATTAATTAATAAAATATTTAATTGATTCATTTTGTCAATTTGACAAAATTGATTTAAATTTAAAATATCAATACAGGGTGCACCATGTTGCATTCTGAAATATTATTACAAATTTTATTACAGGGTGTACCATGTGGTACACCACATACCTCCCTTTCCCAGATAAAAAGACTATTTTGAAGAAAAGTCTTTTTTTAGGTACTAAAGGTCTTCGGTCTTGATTACTTGATTATTTATTATTTACAATTTCCTTAAAATTTATAAGTACATTTTAGATAATTTAATTCAAATTTAAATTCCCTTAAAAAATTAATTACTTTCTTTTTTAGATTTTTTTTTTTTTTTACAACTACAAAAAATTTATTTAAATTGCGTATATTTATTTTTACTATTCTTGTTTTTTAAAACTCCTTTTATTTATTACATTATTTATTAATTATTTTTCTTAATTTTCTATATTTTACTTCAATACATTATAGCTTATTTTATTTATTACATTATTTATTAATTATTTTTCTTAATTTTCTATATTTTAATTCATTATAAAATTATTTTATTTATTACATTATTTATTAATTATTTTTCTATATTTTAATTCATTACATTATAAAATTATTTATTTATTTCATTATTTATTCCAATCTATTAATTAAAAATTATATTAATTACAAATAATTTAATTCATTACATTATAATTACAACTGTTTTAATTCATTACATTATAAAATTATTTATTTATTTCATTATTTATTCCAATCTATTAATTAAAAATTATATTAATTACAAATAATTTATTCATATACCACTGCCTACTTTTCCTTCCCCTCTAATTTATTATTAATGTAATTTTTTCAACAACAATTTACCCTGGTTATTTCATTTTTTGTTTTCTATTTTTTACCGAATTTCGCACTTCCAACGTTATGTTGTTGGAAACTTTCACCTATCCAGGATTTCTGGTAGGCTCGGTCGAATAATAACCAAAATAAATTACAACTGAAAAATGGTTAATATGTATGTATTTTTGTATAATATGTTTTTGTATATTTTTTTATTTTAGAACAAAAATTGATATGTATTATTAAATTTAAAACGGTTAGTATGTATGTATTTTGTATAGTATGTATTTATATAATTAAAAAATTTATGTTTTATGTGCAATAATTTATCTGAATGATAACATAACAGGAGATATTGATGAGTCTGATTTAACGATGTTTTGTCTTTTTGATCTAATTTTGGATATTTGAGTTTTTGTTTTAATCGGTGTAATGGTGGGTGATTTACAATTGAATCCCGTTATTTTAACTGGACTTGATAATTCTATTGGTCTGGAAATTTCTATTTGTCTCGAATTTTTGTTTTTTATTTCTATAGGCTGTTCGTACGTCTCCTCTGGTCTATAATTTTTTGATGCTTGGCAACATCTTATTATTTTAATAATAATAAAAATTATTATTATTATTACAATAATACTTATTATAATTGTATTAGTCAATGTGTTGGTTTTCAAATAATTATAATTTTGTTGTCTGTTTTTTTCTTTATTAATATCGTCCTGTAAATTTTTTATTCCAAAACTACGTTTGTCAAATTCGTATCTTAGTTCGTCAGGTCCTAATGGTTTTACATGGCTAGTTACATTTAAGTCCAATGTCCACTGTTCCTCTAATTCTGTAAAATTATGCGTGATTATTGGTATTTTATTAAAAATATAACGTGTCATATTTCCCACCTGCTTAATTTTCCTATCAAAATAAGGTATTTCCAAACTACCTAAAACATTCGAGCATTTTTGTATGAATTTAACTATTCCTGTCCCAACTATCACTTGCTTAATGGTATGCGAATTACAAAAACTAGTTAACTCTTGTTTCTTAAAAAATATAAATAACCAACTATTTTCTGTTTGCAGGGGTATAACATGATTTTCTACATTTTTTATGACCTTCCTTTGACATTGTTTATTTTCGCCCGTTTCTCCAAAATTACGAAATATTTTAACTATACAATCTTCTGAATTTGTTAATAATAATTTTGGCAAAATTACGAAATATTTTAACTATACAATCTTCTGAATTTGTTAATAATAATTTTAGGTGTAACTGTCTACATACCTCAACTCATTATTCGCTATTTTTATTTTTTTACAAGCATACGCATAGTCTTTAGTCGTATAGTAAATATATTGTTTTGCTGAATTATTTGCTATGTAATCCCAGTCCGTCTGTACTATCGTTATTTGTCCGTTGTTGTCTTTTAACACATTAATAGACACACGAATTCCTATTTGTTTTTCCCAAAAAGCTAAGTCAATATTTGCTAATTGATTTACTACTTCTGCTGAATATAGATGCATGTTGGCATCATTATTAGTCATATTTTGTAATACCTCTACTAATAACTGAGAATCAATAACCGAAGGATGAATTTTGTGCTGTTGTAGCGCATTTATAATTTCGCCTTGTTCTAATATAAATCCTTGAACCCGTTCAAGTTCTGCCAAAACATAAATAATTAATTTATGAAGTTCTATTTCAGCCCAAATATGCTTCATTTCATTCTGTATTCCTTCAAATTTTTTCTTTTTTACTAACTTCTCGACTGACCCCAACCTATCCTCTAATTCTATTGTACGTGCTGTCAGATTTCCCGTTACATCTTTCATGAATTCAAAATTTGAAGCTATTATTGCTGTTTGATGATCTAATAATTCCATTACCTTCTCCCCGTTATGTTTTAAATTTTCTAACCCACTATAAATTTTGTCCGCGTCATTTTCGTCCATTGTCCCGAATAACATTTTTGAGACCGACCCTATTATATTTATTGCGCCCCTTTTTCTTCTACTAAAATAATGGTTAATACCCGTAGTTGATTTAGTAATGCTGTCCACCAATAAGTTTATCTCTTTTTTGAAAGTATCACATGTACGTGTTTCTGTGTATTGTAATAGTGTTAAACATGTATTATCTACTTGGTTAGTAATAGATATTAAAAAATCATTCATTTCTTCATTTGTAGTTAACTGCATTTTAGTGTAGATGTGAATAGTATCCTGATATTCTATAACCGTTCCAATTTTTTCAAATAATACATCGGTGTTTTTTATTTGTTCGACTATAACTGGAGTGCAATATACCAAATTTGTTAATAACAATAACACAATTATTTGTAAAATTCCCATTTTTCCTAAAAAAAAATACATTTATGAAATTACTATATCATAATTTTTATCCTAACAAAATTATTTTATTAGGAAACTAAAAAAAATTCTTTGTAATTCTATCCCTTCAATGCCTAGTCTAAATTTTTTATATACCTAATGCAAAAAAAACTGCATAATAGGCTAAAAAAAATTCATAATTACCTTATAAAAGAATTTTATAATTGTCTTATACCTTCAATTGACAATTAATTCTTATACCGTCAAGTTAAAAATTTAAAAAAACTAACAAAAATGGAATCTATTTGGATCAACTTTTCGGCTTCCGGTCCAGGACGAGTAGTCCGCATGGTTCATAGGTACGATTGCGACCTATGTACCCTATACTTCCGTAATGAACAGGATAGGCAGGCTCATTACGAGGTTACTGGCCACAAAAAAGTGGTTTTAAAAAAATTATAGTAAGTATTTTTTTTTTTTTTTTATTTTTTTGTTAAATAAATATATAATAATTTGATTTTTTTTTTATATATTATTTTCAGATTTCGTTGCCGTTTATTAACTTTTAATTTTGTATATATTACATATTAAAAATAAATTGTTTTAAAAAATAAAAAAAATTAAAAATTAAAAATATGCAAATTATGTTTTCTTTTTTTTTTATTTTGTTCCTATTTCCCATCTCCTAAGTTGTTTTCTCTCAATTTCGCATCCAGTTTTTATTTTTCTTTACACCTGTTTCTCTAAATTCCCTAGCATCTTACATTCCGTTGAACTTAGTGTTGCACTAAGCATTCAACAGAATTTGTTATAACCCAAAATTTTACATTTTCGTTCCATTACTTATACAAGTTCGTTCCAATTTCTGACATTTCACATTTGTTGTGACATGTGGCACACAATAAGATGGATAACTAATTTGACATAATAAGCAAGAAATTATCCGTACATAAGAAAATTAATTAAGGTAAAGAAAAATTATTATTTATTTAAAATAATAAAATTATTATTATTATATTTTTGTTTTTATTAATATATATAGTATATATAGCGGTATATATCTATTTTATTATTAAATTACTTAGTAAATTATAATCGAGTGTGTGAAAATAAAAAATATTTGATATGTGAATCATCAATATGGTGCCAAAAATTATATGTATATATTTATATATGTATATATATTTATATATTTAAAATGTTTTATTTACTGAAAATATTCTAACATTTTTTTACTATTTTTAATTTTCCAGGTTATTTTAAAACAAATTATACTGCTAAAAAAAATTCATTATGGATAAAAAAAATACAATCAACATAGAAAAATGAATTATATATATATATATATATATATACTTCACACTTTTAGGAAAGTAGCATTTTATTTTTAAAAAAAAATCACAAAACTGTAATCGCTTTATTTATTTTCAGAATTAAATTTTGCGGGAGGATAGCCGCTTTGTTTTCATTTGTAATATATTTTTTTTATATAAGTTACTAAAAATGTTTTTTTTTTTTTAGTTCTTCAAAAATTACGTCATCAGTATTACCACTTGAAAAATTATTGTATGCAGCTGATAATATTCCATTAATCTCAATGAACGATTTTTTTCAAAAAAAATTATTTCAACAATTTTTAAAAAAAACATATGATGTTGTATACACGTTGATATGTGTATCAGGAACAAATAATTAGTATTTGTTTACGTTTTTTTTATTTCATTATATTTTCCCCAAAAAAAAAATTTTTTAAAACATTTGTATTTATTTTAGGCAATTCAGCGGAACTTATGACGTGGAAAAAAAAATATAAACTATGACAACAATAACTGGAAAATTTTTAAAACTGGAGATATCGAATCAGGAATAACCGTGAGTAGTTTTAACATTTCTTTTTTTTCTTTCCTTTCTTTTTTCAATATAACAATTACTTAAATAGTCACAAAAGAAATAAACCGAGTTTGTTTTGCCAATTTTATTTTATTATCATGTCTTAACGTTAATTTATTCGTAAAATAGTATATTATGTAACTTGTTTGCTTGTAAAGTAAAAAAAATACTCGGTATAAACTAAACCGAATTGTCAATATAAAATGTACATATTGATGATTCATAACATGTTAGGTTGTTATAATTACTAACTTTCCTTAATAACATTCTATCTACGGTTTTACAGTTTGTGGTAGACTGTAATTCTAGTTCTAATTTGTTTAATACCACACAAAAATAAAAAAAATATTTAAATTATGTTACTAGATTAGATTATTTCAATTTTCCCATTCCTAAAAATTTTGGTATAGTAATATGCTAATGAAAAAACTAATTTAATTAATAATTGTTTAAAAAAAATTGTTCATTATAATATAAAAGAAAACTGACTATTACTATAGTGTACACAATATAGTACAGATCGTATACCAAAAAAACTATTTATCTAATTGTCGGTCCATCTTTTAATTCTGTTGTTGTGTATTCTTCTGAGCTTTTTACCTACTTTTATAATAGTATTTAAAGAGTTTGGAACTTCCACAACTTCATATGGACCTAGCCAACCTGCACTTAGTTTGTTAGCCTTATTAGGGTTAATTAACAACACGCGATCTCCTTTCGAATATTTTTCTTCGACTACCTTTTTATCGTAATATTTTTTCGTTTTCAGTTTACTGGCTATTAAATTTTCCTTCACGGCTTTATGAATAGTTTGTAATTTGTAACGTATTGTGGAACATAAATCCTCATAGTTATAAATTGGTTCAGGTTTTTGTTTGATTATTGTAGGCAGGGGATCACAAAATCCGTACAAAGCGTAAAGTGGCGAAAATTTCGTTCCTTCATGTGGCGTATGGTTATGTGAAAAAACTGCTTCTGCTAACCATCCATCCCAGCTCTGTGTATTTTGATTTACCATAATACGCAGATATTCTACCAATGGACCGTGTCGCCTCTCTAACGAACCATTGAACTGGGGGTGATAAGCAGTGGTTTGAACATTTTTAATTTTTAGCAATTTACACAATTTTCGAAATACTTCTCCAGTGAAGTTAGTTCCTTGGTCAGTTATTAGCTTTTTTGGAATTACTGAATATTTCAGAATTATTCGTTGATAGAAAGCTTCTGCTACTGTTACTGCCTCCATGTTGGGTATTGCTACACAATCCAATAATTTGGTTAGGTCATCTTGAAATGTTAAAATATACTTATTACCATTGTTGGTAATAGGAAAAGGACCTACTAAATCCAAATACACTTTATCAAACGGTCTCTTTGCCGTATCTGTTATGGCCATTCCCATTTTGGTAACTTTACCTCGTTTTCCTTTTTGACATTTAGGGCATGCTTTTATATATTTCCTTATAGTCCTAAGCATATTTTTCCAAAAATAAAATCTATTCACTCTTTTATAGGTTTTTACGACTCCAAAATGTCCTCCTAGTGGGGTATCATGGTATTCCTTTAATATGATTTTAATTTCCTCTGGATCAGTTACTTCTATTCGTTGTGCAGAGCTTTCCTTAATCTCCAATCCCTCTTCGTCTATTTCTGATTCTGTATCGGATTCATGTGTTTCTACCTCCACCTTTTCCTCTTGATGAGCTTTAGCCTGCGCTCTAGTTACAATATTTATTTTTCCCAATGTAACTTCCTCGCTTTTCTCTTCTAATTCATCATATGGGATACGGCTAAGTGCATCAGCATTTGAATTTAGCTTTCCTGGTTTATACTGAACTTTGTATGAATATTCAGATAGACGCATTTTCCACCTGTTTAGTCGACCCTCAGGGTTTCGTTTATTAAATTCGCTGATCAGGGGTTTATGATCAGTATATACAATAAAATCCCTACCGAACAGATAACACCTGTAATTTTTTATTGCCCAGTATATAGCCAACATTTCTTTTTCAATTGTGCTATAGTTACGTTCGGCACTGTTCAATACTCGACTAGCGTAGGCTATTGGTGAATCATTTCCTACTTCACCTTGCGATAATACCGCACCCAATGCAGTGTTACATGCATCTGTAGTTAATAAAAATGGTTTGTCAAAATCTGGATATTTCAGTAATGGTGGTTCCACCAATCATTTCTTTACTCCTTTGAATGCTATTTGACATTCCGGTGTCCATACAAATTTTTTACTTTTTGTAGCTAATTTATACAATGGCTCACCTATTTGTGCTAGATTAGGCGTGCTAGTACGATAATAATTTACTAGTCCCAAAAAAGATTGCAACTGAGTCGTAGTTTTTGGTGTGGGAAAATCTTCAACACATTTAATTTTTTCAGGGTCTGGTAATACACCATTTTCAGTACATTTATGACCCAAATAAACTACTTCTCTTCTTAAAAACTTGCATTTCTCTGGTTGAAGTTTCAAGTTATTTTCTCTCAGTCTTTCTAACACCGTTTTTAGTTTTTGCTGATGGTCATCAAGATTTCGACCATAAATTACTATATCATCCAAATAAACAAAGCATTTTAGTCCTTGTAAACCTGACAATACATAATTCATTAATCTTTGAAATGTGGCCGGTGCTCCGGTCAAACCGAATGGCATTCTTTTAAATTCATAATGACCATGAGTTGGGCTAAAAGCAGTTTTTTCTTGATCTGTTTCATCAACTAATACTTGATGATATCCACTGGCTAAATCCAAGGTGGTGAAATAACGCGAATTTCCTAACTGTTGCAATATATCCTCTATTCTAGGTAAAGGGAATGCATCCTTTACTGTTACTGCATTTAATTTTCTATAATCTATTACTACCCTAAAACGCTTTTTACCATCAGGTCCTGGTTTTTTAGGTACTACCAAAAGTGGCGAATTCCAAGCACTTCGACTGGGTTGAATTATATCATTATCCAACATTTGTTCTACTTGTTCTTGAATTTCTTTCCTATGTGCTTCTGGTAACCTGTAATTAGCTTGAGCTATTGGTGGACTATCTTCCTTTATTTGTATTTTATGTGCTATGGACTTTGTGTAACCTAGATGGTCACCTGGTAGATAAAAAATATCCTTAAATTCATTACAAATGTCTTCAACTGCTGATCGCTCTTCATCATTCCAATTTTTATCCCATTCCAATTTTTCCTTAAGTAATTCCATTCTAGGACAATTCTCCGATGTTGCGTACTCCTCCGCAAAAAGTGTTTTTAATTCTCCATACACCTCTGAGTTTTCTGAATTCTTAATTTCCTTATTTTCATTAATATCAAAAATTTCAAAATCTTCTATATGTTTCAAATTAATTTTTGGATTCTTTATTATAACTTCATTTTCATTAACATTTATTACACTAATCTGTACCTGTCCATTATTAGCCTTAACTAAACTATTTCCTACAAATACCCCTGGATGAATTTCTCCACTTTCACATAAAAATTCCCCTACCTTATCACAAGCTACTGTAATTATTTGTTCTACTCTACCTATTACTTTAATTTCTTCTAAATCTTCTTCATCATTTTTTATATGCCTTTTACCTACATTTTTATCCTCTATTTCATTCTCCTCTATTTTAACTGCATTAACAATTTTTAATTTTTCATTAACTATCTCATTTTCCTCTTCATTTTTACAAATTTTTTTATTTTTTATATTTTGAAATGGTTTAGAAACATTGAATTGTACCATATCATTGAAACTGTTTTCATGTACTGGAATTATTTTTCCTAAGTATTCGCTGTTGCTGGTCCAATAATTTGGAACCTTGTTATCAGCATTAGTGTAATAATTCACATGATTAGTTTCTTTGCTATTGTTCACAATTCCCAAAAATTTTGTTTCTAAAATTGCATTATTCGAATTGTTAAATATTGGTTTGTTATTAGTAAAAATTATCTCATTGAATTTACCATGACTTTGTTCTTTTTTAGGTGTTCCCATTTGATCAATTCCTTTGGCACTGTTCTCATTTGTTAATTTTGTATTTTCTAAGTTATCGCTGTTTCTGTTATTAAACTTGTTATCAGCCTCAGTGATACAAATCAAATGATCAGTTCCTTCAAAACTGTTCTCAACTTTACAACTGTTTTCGATTCAATCAAGTTTTCGCTGTTACTGGTTATCACCTTGTTATCAGCCTTGGTACTACAATTTGTTTCGAAAACTGGAGCCTTATGAAAACTAAAAATGCTCGCTTCTGACGATATCGCATTTTGTTTTACTGGTTCCTTTGTTGTTGTTGGTCTTAAACTTAGTGGTACGATAAATTCTTTTTTATTTATTTCTGTGATAGGGAACCGTAGCTGTTGCATTGGCCCTTCTATGTTACAATTTGCTGTTAAAAATTCATTTCCTAAAATTCCATCCACGGGTAATTGGAAATTATCGTCCATTACTTGAAACTCACAACTCAATTTACTAGGAGTCAAAAAAGTTCCTGTACAAGTACCCATTGTGTTACTTTCGCTGTGAATTGATCTTACTTTCATTTTTCTGTTTTTATCTATTGTATTTATTTTAGCTAAACTATTTTTATTTAACAAGCTGATTTGGGCGCCTGTATCTACTAATAATGTTACTTCTTTTCTTTTACTTATGTCTAATGGTAATGTGACTAAAGTTTCAGGTCCAATGTTTGGTAATTTTGATAATTTTGGACCTGCCCCTATATTCTGTTTTAGGAGTGTGCACGGGTATTTTGCGCCACTCCCTTGTCGTTTCCCGCGTTAGTTTGAACCCTAGATTGGTAACGTTGTCTTGTAGAACAATTTAGTTCTAAATGACCTCGACGATCACACCAATCACACCACAAGTCGTTAGTTAATGTGTTTACCTTTGCAGCGGCGTTTCTCCTTACATTGCAGGTAGCTGCATAATGTCCTTCTATTCCACAAAGTTTACATTTCATTATCTGATTCGAGCGCATATTATTCTTACAGTCTCTACTAATATGCCCCTGTTGCCCACATTTGTAACAATTAATTGGTCCACCGTTCCTTTCTATATTCTTTTGGAAGGGCCTAGGATTGTTATTGGTTACGTGATTTTGTCTAAATGGATTATTATGGTTATTAGGATTCCTATTGAATTGGTTAGTATTGTTATTGGGGTAATGAGTCCTATTAGGAATTCTATTGTTATAGGAATTATTCCTAAATGTTGGTGGACCATTGTTGTTCATTGTTGTATTATGTGGTACTTGGGCAATTTGGTTATTCTTTAATAAATTAACTAATTCCCCAAACATTTTCTCTATTTTGTTATCACTATTTTTATGTGTGTGATTAACTCTTCGTGTTGTTGTTACCAAATCCAATTGTTCTGCAAAACGTTTCGTTCCTCTTATTATTTCTGCAAAACTTTTATAATCCTGTCCCAAAATATGTTGTTTGATTGTCTCTGACCTTAATCCTCTGATAAATACCCGTTGAGCTGTTTCCTCAGCTTCCTGTAGCATAGAACCTGGTTCGACGCTGTATCGTTTCCTAATTCCTAATTTAAGACAAGCATATTTCCTACTTATCCTATCCCCGAATGAATTAACTGACTCATCTATCGTTTGAAAACAGTCTTCTAGCTCTGTTTTCAGTTGTGCGACTGATTTTCTAGGTACAAAATTAACTTCCAAAATTTCCCTAAACTCACTAAAAGTACCTACTGTCCTGTCTTGAAATAAATCCGCGGCACCGTTTCTTAGTTTGCCCCAGATTAATTGTCGCAATACTGACGATCTGTCTAACTCATCTGTTTTAAAATATGCTTCATGAGCTAATTCTATAAATCTTTGTAAATCTAACACTACCCTATCACCTTCTCCTGTAAAATTTGGAATACCCGCTAAATACAAAGTGTAGGTCGTCGTTAGTGGTAATGTCACGTTATTTCTTAAATTATATGTATTATCCTGATTTACGAACCTATTAGTATTATTTATTTGTTGTGTAGTGTGTTGTGTGGGTATGTTTTGTGTAGTTGGTGTAGTTTGATCTTCTAAATTTTGTTCTATATTTGTTTCAGGCATTGTGGCTTGTCTTTGTTTTTTATTTCTAGTATTATAATTATGCATTAAATTTTTATTTGTTATATCCTTAAATGTAACCGATTTTCTATTACCTACTATGCGCGGTGTTGATGAAATTGGTTCAGTTATCTCTATTATTTTGCTTCCCTCGTTGGAGCTTGTAGATACTTCTGGATTTGGAATATTGAAAGTGAAGGAGTCAATTACTCTATTAAATTTTTTCCCATTCATTTAATTTCGACCAAAAAAAAATTATTTCAACAATTTTTCAAATATAAAGTTTTTAAATGTACAAACTTTCAACAAACCCCTTTTTTTTAAAAAAAAATATAAAGTGTTAAATGTATTTTATAAAATATTATTTCAAAAAAAATTTTTTTTTTATAAAAATTTAAAATGTACTTTATTTTATATATAAGCTTCTAAAAAAAATCTTATTATTATGCTAGTTTGCATTCAACTGAGTTCCAAACAAATAAAAATGTTCTAATACAAATTCAATAACTTTTATTTAGCATATTTAAAAAAAAAATATTTCATTTACTTATTTCATTTTTTTTTTTTATACAGTTTTTTTTATTAATAATTTTTTAAAAAAACAACAAGTTTTTTATATATTTTTTTTTTTATTCAAATTCTAATTATGGCTGTTAAACACTGCAACCATATTTCTTTCAATTATAATAATCATGTTCTCTTCTATAAAAAACATGCTAAAATAATTTAGTTCGTCGTACCTAACTAAATTAGTCATAATTAACGTAAAATCCTCCTTCCCTTTCTTTCTTCCAATATTTTCCTTAAGCTCTTGATTATTTTCCTATGTTGCGCTGCCTCCTCTTTGCTGCAGGTTGGAAGACGTAGCAACCTGTATTCCTCTGCAATCTGCCTTTTATTTTTCTTAATTATCCCTCCCTTTGTTTTGACACTGCTAACTGGTGCCGGCGTAGTTGGTAATTTTCTCTCTTCAATTCTCCTCCTGTACTCCTCTATACTGATTGGCCTTGGACCGGCTGATGGCTCTTCTCTTAACACCACGTCCAAAGGTTCTACCTGTACCTTATGAAGAGAAGAAAAAAAATCTCATTAGTAAAGCAATATTGCCTCGTAAACGCAGCATTTAAGCCACTTTGCTAGAGATTTTTTTTATATATTGAACGTAATTGGTTCAACAGAAACGTACTTTCTGCTTCACCGGCTGCGCCATATGTCGTGGTTCGGAGTTTTACCTTTTGGTATATCCACATATGCCGTTGAATCGATTACTGCCTTTTTCTTCTTGTGGTGACCAAAACCTTACCACTGGTGGGTGGTTTTGATCAGGAGTACCTGTTTGTTATGGAATAAAACCAGAGCAGTTGTTAATTTCTGAACTTTATTAATATTAGTTGATGATACAACTTATTAATAATTAATCAAGTAACTACAACTTTTCACTCGGGTTGATCAAATTGTTCTGATGATATACAATCGATTTTCACCCTATTTATATGATTTACTTTAATCGATTGACCGGACGCATATCTCGAATTACTTATATTTCAAAATGCATTTAGGTAATTCACCTTTAGTATTTTATTAATCAATATGCTTAATTAGCAAAATTGCTAATTAAGCATTTTACATTTAAATCAATAATTAATTAATAAAATATTTAATTGATTCATTTTGTCAATTTGACAAAATTGATTTAAATTTAAAATATCAATACAGGGTGCACCATGTTGCATTCTGAAATATTATTACAAATTTTATTACAGGGTGTACCATGTGGTACACCACACTAACTTAACCTAAGTAAAGTTCCTACATTAATAAAAAATATATAACTAATAATTTAATCCTAATAATCCAAATTAAATTTCATTTTTCTTAACATATAATTCATTCATAACCTAATATCTTAAATCTACATAATTAATAACTAATAATACCTAATTACTATAACTAATCCTATTCCTACTCCTAATATTAATAATTCATTTCCTATTCCTAAATTTAATTAAATTAAAACCATATATTTATTTATATTTGCCACATCTCAACGTGGGGCTGTCCCACACCCCGAGCCGTCTCATGCTCTACCGACTGAATAGCCGGGCATTACGCTTTTAGATATTTTGCCTGTACTATGGCTGTTATGTTTTCGTCTCCTCTGCGTCCAGTATCGACGGATTCATGCTAACCAATTCCCAATGCAAAATCTTTCGCCAAAATTACTCTACTATTTGTTCTCAACTCACACCCACTAAATGATTTGCAGCCAAAATAGTATTTAAATAAATTGTTTTAATTTTAATTTATTTAAATTTCCTAACCTTCTATATAATTTTAACTTAAACAAAATTTATTTAATTTGAAAAAATATATATAATTTTTTTAAGATTTGAATAGTTATAATCTAAATTTTTAACCCTAAAAAAAAATTATTAACAAAATATATATCAAATATTAATATATAATGTAAAGAAAAATTTATTTGAATTTATTTATGACTAACATTTTCAAAATTATATATATTCTTACATTCTACATTCTAAATCATAAATTCTTACTTCTAAATCTATAACTATTTATGCTTACTACGACTACCTACACCTACACAATAATATTAAACTAATCCTACAAAAAAAATTAATTTACAAAATATTAAGCCTACAAAAATTTACAAAATATACCAATCCAAATAATAAAATTATTAAAATGTACCATTATTAATAATATTTTTACACTATCATTAAATTCCAAATACAAAATTCAAAATCAGTCAAGTGGTAACCCTACTTCATTTCCACCATAAATATTTGTTAAATTTCATTATTTTATTTACTCCACTATAATTCAATATAAAAATTCACCGATACAAATAATTCGTTTATAAAAAAAATTCCATCCGTTCACTAAACGTACTCCCGATACACGAAACCAAAAAAAAAATCCCCAACAGAATCAATATTATACCCCGACGACACTACCATTTATTTTTCGAAACCCAGGTTGACCAGATTCAATAAAAATTTATAAAAGTATTTTAATTCCTACCAAGGATTGATTCAGTCAATTCGCATTTAAAGGAAAAGGACAAAATCAATGTAATAGGAATTGGAAAAGGAAACAAGGTACGGGATAAAGGAACTTCATCATCATATTTTATACATCAAGTCCCGGAAAAAAATCAAAAAAAAAATTCAATAAAAAAACTATTCAAAATAATTTACGTATTCTACAATTACAGGTACTAGGACGGACATTTTCGACTACGAAAATAACGTCTTACTAGCACTTAACAAAACTACGAATGAGGTATATTTTATGGACAACCATAATATTTTTCTTACTCAAAACACAATAAATAATTTGACCGCATACGGAAGAAATGTACCAACATAACCTGTTGGCTATGTTTTTATCTATGGTTTTTTTTGGACAATCATATTGGAATTATCCAATATGATTTTGTCTACAACCAATATTCAGCGCCCGCAGGGTCACAGTACCTAAAAAAGACTTATTTCTTCAAAATAGTCTTTTCATCTGGGAAAGGGAAGTATGTGGTGTACCACATGGTACACCCTGTAATAATATTTTGAAATGCAACATGGTGCACCCTGTATTTAATATTTTTAAATAAAATCAATTTTGTCAAATTGACAAAATTAATCAATTAAATATAATTTATTAATTTAAATATAAAATGCTTAATTAGCAATTTTGCTAATTAAGCATATTGATTAATAAATTATTAAAGGTGAATTACCTAAAGGCATTTCAAAATTAAAGTAATTCGAGATATGCGTCCGGTCAATTAATTAAATCAAATCACATAACTAGAGCGAAAATCGATTGCAATTAATCAGAACAATTTTGATCACCAGCATACTAAGTTGAGTTAACTGATCATTAATTAAATTAAAGTTGTATTTCCAAATCAAAGTAATAAATCACTTAACAACATTTATAATGGTTTTTTCCTTCACTAAATATAGGTACTCCTGATCAAAACCCCCCACCAGTGGTTAGGTTTTGGTCACCATAAGCAGCAAAACATATAGCAGATCATCGATATATGGATATACCAAAAGGTAAAGAGCAGAACCACGACAGAAGTCACAATAGGCGACCCTTTTTCACTATCTCGTGTAGAGGAAATCTTGGATCGGGATCTAGATATTTCACAACTTTAGATTTATTTAGTTGGTACCACCAACTCCAAATGCAACCAGCAGCACCGCATATGACCATTTTGAGTTCAGGAGAATACCATTCGGTCTGTTATTTAAAATTGTACCCAGCATAAGGTTCAAGTACCTGTTGTTGACACGCCTAGTTATAATCAAATATATTAATGCAACTAAGTCGCAAATTGCAGCGGAAACTTACTTGCTTAATTAACATTTTTGTTAATTAAGTAAAGTAAAAATATAATAGGTAATTGAACGCAAATAATGAGACCTTGATTTTTGTTATATTGGCAACGTTCAAAGTAATCGGTTGATTTTATAAAAGTTGTTAAGAAATTCAACTGGCGTGGTGATTAGCACCACCCAAGATTTTGAAAATATAAATTGCTTAAAATAATGTTATTCTAAAATAAATTGTTGATTATAAAATAAATAATATCACAGACAAATTATTTATCAGATAGGAAAACAAGAGTATATACAAATGATTATCGTTGGAATTAAAAATTGTTCATTTAAAATCCATTATACTATAGTGTCATCTAGCGGCTATTAATCTACCTACAGCGGATTTGGTTTAAATATGTCATTGGTTTGAAGCTATAGTGATATGATTTTGTAAACAATATGCTTGTGTGAGCAGTTTCGTAGATGAAATTTTAATATACTCTGCATGTGTTGGAATATCATTTTCTGCTTTATAAAATTTTCTATTTGAAATTCAACAAATTTCTATTTCAAATTCAAAACTTCTAAACTTATGAATGAATATTTTGTATGTTTTTTTTTATTTTTTATTATATGCAAAGGAAAGAGTTTTTATTATAATGCAGAAATCGATTCTTATTAGGGATTTAATAAGAAAATATTTACATTAAATGTCCATAGTTATAATAAAAAAAATAAAAGAGAATATTTACATTAAAAGTAGTTATAAGAAAATTTTAATTATAAAAATGATTTACATTACATAATTCATAATGTACGAAGTAGTAAATTAAGAACAAATTCAACGTTAAAATAATTTTTGCCAATTTATTATTTATTTATTTTATTTTCTTGTCAAAAAAAGACAACAACTTAAAAATACATACATAATTATAACAAAATATTACAAAAAAACAATATAGTATATATATTTCAATTACATAGTCTGAAAATAACCTAAATAAAATTTATTTTTACAGTTTACAACTATTTTTTTTTTTTTAAATATATTAACTAAAATTTAATTAAGAAAAAAATTTAATTATTCTGCCCTTAAAAGTATCCCGCGATAAGTTAGCATCGTATAAGTGATAGAACTTGTTGAAAGCTTTAGCACATCGATTAAAAGGTTCATTATTTGCATATGTGGTATTATGGCTATGTTCAATTAAATATTTAGTGTGCCTTAAACTTCTAACATTATTATTCAACTGAATTTTTGAACATAGCGAAGATGAATTAATATTTTTATGCAATAGATCGAAGGCATAAAGAGCTTCAGCAAGCACTCGTCTATTTTTTAAAGACATTAAATTAATTTCTTTGAGTCTTAATGAATAAGATGGAAGGGTGAAAGTATCATCATTTTGATAATTATAACGGTTTCTCAAAGAAAATAACAGAAATTGTTTTTGAATAGACTCAATTTTATCAATATCACATTGAAAATGTGGAGCCCAAATAGTATGGCAGTATTCTATAATTGGTCTGACCAAGCTGCAGTAAATACTTTTAGTAAGAAAAGGATCATCGAATTCTTTAGCCCTTCTCTTAACAAAACCTAAAATTCGTTTACTATGA
Organism: Rhamphomyia laevipes; assembly: GCA_963920725.1. NCBI lineage: Eukaryota > Metazoa > Arthropoda > Insecta > Diptera > Empididae > Rhamphomyia > Rhamphomyia laevipes. The sequence goes on from OY987256.1 coordinate 36,338,629, forward strand.
GAACACACTTTGTCAATTTGGTGCTTAAACGTGAGTTTTTCGTCGAAATGTACTCCAAGATCTTTTACAACATTTTTATTCTCAATAATATTTGAGTTAATATTATAGTTATATGTTGTAAGAGATTTTTTTCTACAAAAATTAATAGAAAAACATTTATTGACATTAAGTAGCATACCATTTTTCGAGCACCAATTACTTAAACTGTTGACACTATTTTGTAAAACTAAGCAGTCAGTGTAGTCTTTGATACACTTGTATAGTTTTAGATCATCAGCATAAAAAGAAAAATAAATATTAATTAATAATAACGATAAATCATTAATAAATAATATAAATAGAAGTGGACCAAGATGGCTACCTTGGGGAACACCTGAGCTGACAATTATGTTATGCGAAAAAATGTTGTTAAATTTGACAAACTGTATTCTTGACGACAGATACGATTTAATCCAGGATAAAATAGATCCAGATATACCGTATTTTTCAAGTTTAAAAATTAATAGATTGTGGTCAACTCTATCAAAGGCTTTACTGAAATCAGTGTAAATGGAATCAACTTGAAAACCTTTCTCCATTGATTTCAGGATAAAACTAGTATAGTCTGAAAGGTTAGTCATAGTAGATTTACCTTTGACAAAACCGTGCTGATGCTCGTTAATTATATCCTTCAAAAAAACGTACATTCAGTTACTAGCTTTTCAAATAACTTAGGAATGCATGAAAGAATAGCTATACCACGGTAGTTATCAATTTTACATTTGTCTCCGTTTTTAAAAATTGGGCAAAGATGAGAGCTCTTCCAGATGGTCGGGAAATTGCCAATAGCAAGAGAGCAATTGAAAATATCAAGTAACGGAGAGACTATGGATTCAGCTGTATATTTAATGAACCTTGTTTGAATTTTATCGGGCCCTGTTGGCTTATTAGGGTCAAGTAATTTAAGTGCTGACAGTAGTTCAGAGCCACTAATAGAAATTGAACTCAAATTAGATATGTTTTGGTTAATATGTCCAAAATCGTCAGAATTGAAACTAATTGGCTCACAGTAAACCGATTCAAAAAATGATGCAAATTTATCACATATTTTTATAGGATCTGAGATATATGTATTTTCAAAAATCATCATTGATGGAAAATTAGAAACATTTCTTTTATAATTAATGAATTTATAGAATGTTTTTGGATCGTTCTTAATTGATGCACCAGTTCGGCAAACATATCTGTTATAGCATACTTTATCGTAATTGTCAAATTCAGATTTATTTAGTATAAATAAATCATAGTCATTACTAATCTTTGATGCTATCCATTTACGATGCGATCTGTTTTTATATTTTTTAAATTAATTAATTTTTTATCATACCATGGAGGATGACTACAAATAGTTTTAATTTTTCTCTGCAAAAACATTACAAAAACAGAATAAATTATATTTAAGAAAAAATCTGTCTTATCATTAATATCATTACTACTGCATTGCCAATTAATGTTATTTTGCATATAATTATTAATTTGTACATAGTCGGCATTTAAAAAATCATAATTTAAAGTGCTTTCCTTAGAATTAAATAAGTTAGTGTCTGAGTAAAAACTGCTTAAACATATAATTTTATGAAAAATACTAGTTTTATCTTTTACAATAGATACAGTTTGATTTAAAATATAATTTTCAGTTACGTTGTTAGTATAAACTAAATCTAAAACATTATTAAAGTTATTTTTTAAACTACAGACCTGATTAAACCCTAATTCAGAGAAGAAATCTACAATTGTTGATTGTTGTGAAGTACATATATTAGCTGGATCATATGAATACTCATTGTCATCAGATGGTAACCATTCCAGACCTGGAAGATTGAAATCACCAAAAATCCATACATCATCCGAATTTAAAATATTTGTGCAGATCTCGCTGAAGCCAGACACACATTGTTGGTAAATAGTTTTATCAGAACCTTGATGAATGTAGCACCCACATATATATATATTTTTTTCTCTTGTAACTATTTTCACCCAAACTTGCTGGGACAAATTCAGATTAATATTCTCATTTGTCAACTCAACAGAGAAACATGAAAGAGAATTGTGGACAGCAACTATTACTCCACCACCTCTGTTTTGCATATTGAGTAAAGTACGATCGCATCTGAAAAGGTTCCAATTTGGACCAAAAATTTCTGAATTGAGGTGATCATTTTTTAGCCAAGTTTCGGTTAAAATTATTACATTATACTGTATACTTGCAGTAACCCTAAATATTTCGTTGATGTCACCTCTCATATCTGACATATTTTGGTAAAAAATTCTTAATTCCTTCCGAAAAATCGGATCTTTCTGCATCAATTTTTGGTTATTATTTTTGAAAGAGCAATTTTTCAATGATTTATTTTGAGAAATTAAGTGCTGAAATTCTCTCACAGTACATTCTTTAGGCCATAAGCAACTATGAAGTAGTGTCGATACGAAGGGCCCAGGTACACTAACTTTGAAATTTTGATATTTTAGATCGCCCAATTTTGTATTCCATGGTATTACGGGATTACAGACAATATCATATAAGTTAAAGTTACTGTTGATGAAATGAACTATGTTGAAACTAGAAACATCTGTGCAAACATTTTTTATATAAATATGTTTACGATTACAGTTATTCTGATTAGAGTTGTTAGAACTATTGGAAACAGGCAGGCAATAATTATTATCTTGAAAATTTCTATATGCCTGCTGTGATAATGGAGTATTCTGTGATGCTTTAGGAAGACGGACGATAGTATCTAAACTGAGCTTCTCTTTGTCTTTGTACATCCTTTTTGAAGAAATATGGCTGCGATATGCTTTTAAATCCGCCGAAACTCTATCAGATGAGACCCCAAAAGTTTCATGATATTTATCAAAGTTTTCTTAGCTCAACTGGATTGGAAGGGAGCCCTTCCTGTTGGATTACAACCATGATATTGATTTTAGTATCTCCATCGATACAAACTGTATTGTCCTGATCATGAAGATATGCCAAGAATAAACGTACATTGTAAAATAATCTGCGGTCCGTAAATCTGGATAGCAAATATCTACCTTCACCTTGTTCCACAGAAATTTTAGTGAGCCTTGAAATTGGTGGAACTAATGGATCGACAAAATTAGGAGATGGATGAGAAATAGCTGGACCACTGTTTAAAGCTATTGGAGAAGATCCAGCAATAAAAGTATCGCCTTTTATGAAATTATTGTATTTATTATTATTTTTATCATTTCCATTATTACTGCTATTAATATCATTATTATTATTTTTGTCATCATTATAATTATTATTATTATTATTATTATTATTATTATTATAATTATTATTATTATTATTATTATTATTATTATTATCATTATTATTATTATTATTATTATTATTATTATTATTATTATTATTATTATTATTATTATTATTATTATTATTATTATTATTATTATTATTATTATTATTATTATTATTATTATTATTAATCTTATTATTATTATTATTATTATTGTTGTTGTTGTTGTTGTTATTATTACTAATAATTTTACTATTATTCCTCTTTCTCCTTTTATTATTATTATTATCATCAATTTTAAATTTATTTTTTTTCAAATTCGCCTTGATGTGCAACTGAAGGTGGAGCTACATCTTTTGGAACTATTGTAGTAGATGGTTTGTCCAAGAAATCTGCGATGACTGTTCCGTTGCGCCATAATTTGGAAGTTTTAATTCTTTTAATTTGGAACTGCAATTTTGAAAGCAAGAAATTTTGGCTTACGTAATTTAAATGGAGTGATTTGTTTGCACCGAACGTGGGTACAATTTAATTTCATTTTTATAAATGTTTCAAGCTGTTTTTCAGTGGTACTGACATCAAGATTTGAAATACACAAAACATATTCAGGCTCTTATATAGCTTTAGGGGCAAGTAAATTATGATTATTGCCATTATTGTGTTTTGATATATTGTCAAAATCCTTCATCATGTTTTTAGAAGAAGTGGTATTTTTGATATTTTTTTTTTCAATAACTTTCTTCTTATTTTTTTTCACTTCAGCTTTATGTGAAGCATCGTTTGTTTTGAAAGACATATTTTTGGTAATATTTAAATTACCAATCTCTGTATTTTTATTAATTTCAGTATTAACTGAAATATCATCAGTAGAATTAATAGTATGGATTTCCTTATCATTTACCAATAATGTTACTTCACTAGAACTCTGAAAATGTTTGTCCTCAATGGTTATAGTAGGAATTTGAATTTGACTTTCTTTTTCATTATTGTCAAAAATATTTTTTTCAGACGCTTGTAATTCCGAATGAAGCGATTTATTGCAAATTTTATCAAAAGCATCAGTAATACTTTCATTCAAAATTCTGTTGGAATTATACTTTATGTTCACATTAGCTTGAACTAATTCATTTTTAAGAAAATCAAGATCTTTTAAAATTTCTTCCCTGAAACCCATACACATTTGTGCACCACTTGTCAGAAATCTAAGACTTTCATTTAAATTGTTTAAATAATTTGATTCATTTCCTAAAACATTGTTATTGGAAGCCTGTGCACATGAATATGAAATTAAGGAAGTGATTTCTTCTTTAAAGCAATCTAGTCTACCTTGAATAAGTTTATTTAATTGCTGTTTCTGGTCATGTAAAAAAGTCGCCATTGTTTGATTCAATGCAACATAATTTTTCCCCATTTCATCAAAGTTCATAGAATTTGCTCTAATAACTTCAGCGGACTTTGCAGCTATTTCAGTGGCGAAACTACAAATATTGCGCCCCTAGGCAAAAATTTATTTTGCGCCCACTCCCCCACATAAATTAAAAAAAAAAAAAAAAAAAAAATTTGTTTTAATACAAATTATATTTGTAAACAAATTTTTTTTTTAATGAATTATTTAAAAAAAAAAAATAACATTTCAGTTTCTAGAAAATAAATATTAAAATATTAATTAATTAATTAAAAATTATTGCAATTTTTTTTGGTATAACTATTTAAATATTAAAAGATTTTTTTCTTGTTTTTGCCGATACAAAATCTTTTATTATTTGTGTCAATTCAAGTTTGTTTGCTTCTTCAGCTTCAATTGACAGCAATGCCATATATTTTAGACGATCCTGGCCAATTGAGTTCCTGAGGTAGTTTTTTATTATTTTTAGTTTGGAGAAGGATCTTTCAGCAGAAGCGACTGTTACAGGTAATGTTAGAAAAAGTTGCAGCGCTATTGAAACTTCACTAAAAGACGAGGCCATATAGCTATGTGTTATTTGTAAGAAATTATATAAATCTTTAATGCTTTTAATATCAGTTAGTTGAGTTTGAGTTCCAAAACTACGTTTAAAAAGTATTATTTCGATTTCAAATGCTAATGTGAGATCAGTTGAGTAATAATTCTGTAAAAGTTTAGCGAAATTTTTTATTTCAGCTTCAGTCTTTGTTATAATATTTTGTGGTTGAAGGAAATCAAACTTGTCAATAATTTGGTTCATAGACTGGAATCTATATTTCATTTGAGTACTAATAATATCAAACACTCTATAATATGTGTTAATTTTAAAATTTTCTTCTGAATTCGCAAGTCGGTAATCTTCAGATAATTCATCGTGAAATTTTTTTATTTTTCAATGACGAATATTTTTGAAATTTGGATCTATTTCCCATTTGGAAGCAAATTCTATAGCTTCAAGTTTAATTTCAATATATGACTGCCGAAAATGATTAATTCTATGAACAACATTTTGTAAATTATTCCTCGCAGTTATTAAATCCAATTCTTTATATTGTAACAATTTTGAAACTGTATATATGAGTGTGAATATCTTAGATAGAATTGTACATAGAAATACGAATTCAAAATTAGCCATAGATTTCAACAATCTATTTGCTTCATCACTATCCTTTTTGTTTTTGAAAGTCAGAGAAATTTTAGTAAGTGCCATCAAAATATCCTTATACCGTATTGTCACAGCAGTAAGTGATCTTGCTCTTCCAGCCCAACGAGTTGGATTTAATTTCTTTAGTGTTTTACTTGATTCGCTTGTAAACGACGCAAGTAATTCCCATCTGTTGAGACTTACTCCAAAAAAATTAAACAGATCTTGTAGTACAGTGAAAAATGTTGACACTTCTCTAACACCACAGACAGCATCATTAATTACCAAACCGGTGTTATGGTAATGAATAAATTCTGCTGTTTCTTCAATGTCCTTAATACGTTTCTGAACGCCTGCATAAATACCACTCATAACACTGGCACCGTCGTATCCTTGGCCCCGGCATTTATGAATGTCCAAATCAGATTTTGTTATAAAATTTAAAATTTCGTTGGTTAGACCACCAGCACTTCGATCTGTCACATTTATAAATCCCAAAAAACTTTCACAAATATTAAATTTGATAGTATTGCCAAATTTATCTTTCTCGATATCGATGTACCTAATGATAATGGACAATTGGTCTACTTTAGTTATATCTTGAGTAGTGTCCATAATTATCGTGTAAAAAGGGCATGCTCTAACTCTTTTTATTATATTGTTCTGCAAATTATGTCCCAAACAATATATTATTTCATTTTGAATTTTGGGACTCAAATATTTAATTTGTCCTTTTGGTTTTTGCAAAAGTTCTTTCATCACTGGGTCATATTTAGCCAAAAGTTCCACTTCACTTAAAAAATTTCCATTATAAATTTCGAAGATGTGTTCACGATGTCCCCTGAAGGGCAGGGAACATTTTGTCAACCGCAAAGTGATACTAAATAATCTTTCCAAAACATCTGTCCAAAATTTTTTTTCATTCAGTAATTGCCTTTCAAGATTTTTATTGGATATAATTGACTGACCAACTTTCCAATTATTATAAATTATGCAACAGTTTATATGTAAGTGTGAATGCATATGCCTAGTAATTGTTTGGTGCAAGTTTTTCCAATCATTAGTTCCATTGACTATATTATGTAGTTGTTGGTTATTTCCAAATAGCCAACAAAGTTCACAATAAGCTTTATTTTCAATTGCGGAATAGCAAAGCCAAAACAAATTTGTAACTTGACCTGTATGCGAAATTCTCGTATAAAAACTGACTGAAAATCTTCTTTTTTTATCATTTTTAGGAAATATAATTTTTGGTCTGCAAGGCCCATTCTCAATTACAAATTTCTTTAGAGTGTCATTAAAAATTCTATTATTAAAATTAGCTTTGTCAGTAGGATTTTTTTTTTTTTTTAACGAACTAATTAAATTATTGATGTCTTCATCGTTAATTGGGCATGGATATGAATCCTCCTCGTTCACCAGTTGTTGCACTGATTCCGTACATGACACAGTATTCGTTACGCCGCTTGTTAGATTTAATACAGATTCATTATTATTGGTTTCAGCAGATTCATTATTTATTGTGTTGACCGAGTTATCGTCAGCTGTAACTTTTGTTACCTTAGTGAAGAAAGTTGAAATTTTTTTATGTTTTTCTGCGTTTTCTTCCTGTAATTTTCTTTTCTTTCTAAAATATGCTCCGCTCGGTTTGCTCGCCATTATCCTAACAACCCATTAATTAAAATTTATTTCATTAAGATTAATATTTTCAAATAAGAAATGTAACGTTTAAAATAATATTTCAAATAAGAATTACCAATTAAAATAATAAGCTGATATAAATATTGACTGGTGCTGACAGCTGAGTAGAAAATATTATAAAAATACTTAATATGGGATGGATTTTTTTCGTAAATGCTTCAATTTTTTATGTAATAAATCGTTCTCAATATAATCGTAATAAATCCTAAATAAAATAAATCCATATTTTTAAAATAATCTATTTTATATTTATGTTTTCAGTATTTACATATTACTATTTACATATGCAATTACTATTTACATATTTCAATATTAATTTATTAATATTTTGTTGTCATATGATGAAGGGATATTTCCGAAAACACGATTTGCTGTAAAACTAATCGAAAAGTATATGTAAAATTTTTGTATTTTAATTGTTGGATATTGTCAAAAATTATATTTGATAAGTAATTTAATTAAAATAAAATTAAGAGATTTATAAAAATAGCTATTTATCGATCGAGTAATATCCAAAAAAAAATATGAGTCAGAGTCATTAAATTCAGATAAAGGATTTAAACAAATATAAATCATTTAAATAATTTGCCACACTTTCGTTATAATTTGACAGTTGAATTTGTTGTTTGAAATTGAAAAAGAATAAATGTCACTGAACTAAAGTAAAACCACCTTTATTTATTCATACAAAAAGTAAATTACCTAAAAGTAGGCGATAATGGCTGATATGTGAATTGCAAACTGATTTTTTTTATAACACTATTTTGTTTGCATAAAAAAAAATATCAATCTCAAAAGAATACAAATTTAAAAAAAAAAATATCAATCTCAAAAGAATACAAATTTTTACATATGTATTTTCAGCTATGCATTTATATTCATTGTTAGTATTATAGTGGCATAGTTTATCATATCCAATTTCCTCAATTGACATATTGACAAGTATCGATAAATACCATAAATGCGTAATTACAACAAAAATATGGAAAATTTCTGATTTACGTTTTACGTAAACCAATTAATCTGTAAAACACTTTATTTAAGAAAAATCAATCTTAAGTTTGATTAATTTTATAGTCTTTTGGGACATAATTTTTACTAGAAGAGCGTTGATTAAGATTTATGTAAAGTATTTTATCATAGAGTGATGCTCGATGCTCGTATGGCGATTAATACTTATAAAACTGACATAGCAAATATAAATTTCAGAATTAATACTTTCCATATCAATATTCTTGAATTCTTACTTGATTATTGCATAAATTTGTATAACTGTATCGCAATTGAAATTATATATTCTTGAATTTGAATTTCCATATTTTACGTCTTCCAAAACTCAATTGCATTTCAATTCACTCAAAAACTGGTTGGAACTTTTCAACTTTAAAATTACTATTAGTAATAAGCATAAAAATATAATTAAATCTTCTTATTTGAAATTCTGGTAATAGTTATTTAAGACTGTTTTCTCTAGAGTCATATACTCAATAATTTTTTTTTACAAAATCTGCAAATAAGAAATGTACCGTTTAAAATAATTTATTCAAATAAGAAAAAAATTACCAATTAAAATAATAAGCTGCTAAAACTATAGAATCGACCGAATCGATTGGTCACTGGTGCTGACAGCTGAGTAATAATTTAATTTGACTCGAATGTCATTATTTATATATGACATTCGTATATCAAGATATCAAGTGTCAGCTGTCCCTGTACGCATTAATTAGATATTGATATCCCTGTACGCATTTTTTAATGCATTTTCGAAGCAAAATTCGTAGCGGTATTTTATACGGAATTGGGTGTGATTTTAAGACGAAAAAAAAATATTTATTCTAACTAAAATTCTACAAAAAAAAATATTTATTCTAACTAAATTTCTAAAAAAAAAAAAAAAAAAGTTTTTGTAAAAAATTACAAATTTCTTTGTAAAATGCTAGCTAAAAGTGCGCCCTTTAAATTAGTGCGCCCGCAGCGTTTGCTGCGGGCGCCTATAGGTAGTTTCGCCACTGAGCTATTTCTTTAAATTCCGTTTGAGATTGATCAATTCGTTTGTCCATTTTGTCGTACATACTTTTTAGTATGTTTTGGAAGTTAAGACAATCCTCACAAACGAAGTACTGTGATAAAAATTCAGAAAACCAACCTCTTGGAGCATTCAAACATACCCCATGGAACTTACGTTTGCAAAATCCATTACAATTTACTGAATCCAATTTAGCGTCATTAACGAGACAAGAATTTAAGCTACATTTAAAAGTCATATTTTTTTTAGTATTTAACATACCCGTTCAATTAAAAGTTTTTTTAAATGTTTTTGCGTAATTATTATTGATTACACAACAAAAAATTTATTTATTTTATATTAAATGTAAAAAATAAATATATTTAAGACATTTAAAAATTAATTTTTATTTTTTTGATGACACTAGATATTATTGGTTTAATACATATATGTAATTAGAAGCGTGCCGGAAATTTATTTATTTATTTCAAAAAATCTGTAATTTAATATATTGTGTGGAAAAGTACGAAAAAACATATAGGTGAACGACACGATTTTGAAAACAAAAAAATAAACAAAAAAATTATTATTTTTTACAGCGAGACTAAAAAAAAAACACGTCCGCACTGTATGAAATGCACTTTTAATTTTTTTGCAATAATTTGGTGTTGTGAATATTTTCTTCAAAATAATTTTCGAACGCCTTAATGTGGAAATAGGATATTTCAAAAAATTCATCTGTTGGATTTTGTAGATATATTTCTTCAGATTGATTAATATAATTTCTACATTTTATTAGATATTCCGAGGGCAAAGATAAACTTTCATTTGATTTAGCCATTACATAATTACATAATTCACACCTGTTTTTTTTATTTAATTTATACACAATGTATCCAACAAAATATCTTACAGACGGTATATCTATTTCTAAATTTTCGTTTGAAAAATTATCAACAAAAGCTATTTCAGTTAAAACGGTAAATTCTAGATTTTGTTTTTCTATTAATGTTATATCATTCTCTTTTACTTCCTGTACAACGTTGGAAATATCTTCTGGCTCTAATATATATTGACAGGAATCAGGTTCATAGTTGGTAGATGATGAAGCACAAATTAACTTGCTGGACATAATTTTCGCAATAATGAAATTGAATTCATATACAGACGGATTATAATTAAAACCTCCTCGAGAACGAACTTGCGAAAACAAATTTTCTACGGGATCGTTTTGTAATTTTGAAGTTAAAATATAACTTATTCCCAAATTTGCTTCAATTAATCCAGCAGTAATTTTTAGTGTGCTTTCAATTGTTTGTAAGAGTCCGTCTATGCAAAAAATTTTACTCTTACTTTGCACCTTCAATGCTTTTACGTATTTAATCATGTCCTGAAAAATCTGAAAAGGAATGTTGTTAACATCTAAACATAAATCTGAATTCGCTGCATTCTTAGAGAATTTGTTTTTGCTATTTAGAGCATCAAAAAGACGATCCATTTTTTCTAAGAATGTTGCCGTTGCTAAAGCACATTGCACACTTCAAATTTCTTATTCCTTCAGCACAACTTTTGCTTAAAATTTGGGTAGCTAAGCTAACTCGCATTCTTTCAAAAGTATTTGGATAAATATGTCTCAATGTTAGTTTCGGACAAACTCTTGTAACTGATTGACTGTCAAGGTTATAAAACTCCTTAATTACAGCCCATGAAATTAAACCTTCAGGAGTAATTATATCATGTGCCAGCAATGTGTTTCTTAATGATTTAAACAGATGTGGTATATCGTACAGTGCAAAAATCATACAATTATCAATATATAATTTTGGTGAAGTTATGGTCACTCCTAATTCTTTAAACGCATTTCGATTATTCGTACCTTGGTCACTAACTACCCCCCAAACACGTAAGCCTAAATCTTGAATGATTAAAATATTCTTTTTTATCAACTCCGCAAGTTTTTTCCCAGGAATTTGATTTTCAGAGGCGAAATAACTAATTACAAATTTCTCAGAACTAAATAATCCTCTAAACATGAATACACACACGGTTTTGGCCGGTATCGGTTTCCTATCACCATCGCCAAAGTCTACAAGGCCAATCACTTCATCAATCGAATTATTAAACTTTAAATCCATTTTAATTTTGATTTCGTCAAATAGAATCATTACCTGTTTTGACTGTTCTGGCATATTTTTAACTTTTAGTGCAATTTGTATTAATAATTGCTCATTGAAACCTGGTTGCAGTTGCTTCAGAACACTGCAATTGTTGATGGATCTAGTAGACGGTAAATTAAATTTCAAGGTATCCCTTAAAAAATGATATGCTGAATGTGACCGAAATTCAATGCTTTGTGCTAAATATCTTTGGTGCTTAGTATATTTAGTGTTCCTGGCTCGCTTTTCCAGTAACATCTTACAAAACTCTTTTGTATTTTCATTTACATGAGATATTTCATTAATGCTCTCTGTAAAAGTTTTTTGTCTTAATTTCTTATACTTATTTTTAATTCTTCTCATTAAATTACTATTTAATTTCATATTACGAATTATTTTATTTTTTATACATACAACTTTATACTTTTCTTCAATCTCGTTGAATTTCCTTCTATAATATAAAGTGTTTCTCTCATTTTTTAGACAATTTTCACAAAATTGATTATTATCTTTTTCCGGTTTGTCAAACACATTCTGTTCCGCACAAACATTCGCGTTGTCAGCGTCTTCGTTTTCCGTGTTTTTCAAATCATCCTCGCATACATGTTGCTCCTCAATCACATTTTTTCTGTTTGCGTTAGCACCGGGGTAGGTTCTCACCATTTTATTTATAATTGGAGCTAACACATTTGAATTTTTGGGCCCCAAATAAACACGCACATTTTACGATTTTAATACTTCTAATTTATAATTTTTTAAAAATAAAGATGGAATTGCATCTTTCGATAAATTTTTTCGTTTTATAAATTTCTGTTCGAAATGCATTTCGCATATAAATAATTTCTTACCTTCATATTGTGGGGATAAATTTAAACGGCATATTTCTGCCCAAATCTTAAATCGATTTTCTTCACGTGGAAAACTGAAAAGTCTACATTTATCGTCAACACGCTTATTTCGCCCACAGGATTCAACAACGCATTTACTACCGCAATTTAATTTTTTTCCAGACATAACTTTTGTCAAATTTTATTTTTATGTTATTTTTTAGTAAAATTAGAAATTTTTTGGTTTTTTTTTTCTAAAACTATGAACTTATTGTTTTTAATATGTAATGAACTTATAAAATATGTAATGAACTTATTCAATAAAAAGTATATACATTTTTTTTTTTCTATACCTTTACAACTTCAAATTGGGACTAAACAATTTCAAATTGGAACTAAACAATTTCAAAATCGGAATAAACAATTTCAAATTGGAACTAAACAATTTCAAAATGGGAATAAACAATTTCAAATTGAGACTTAACAATTTCAAAATGGGAAAAAATAAATAATTTTTATTCCAGTTAATTTAAAATATATTTATTAAAAATGTATTAATGTAGTTATGAATTAAAAAGTCATATCATTCATATTTATCGCATCCGGTATAAATTTTTGAATATGAGCGACGTGCCGGTTACAATTAGGAACAGTAATCTTTGTAGTTATGTTTTCGCAAATTATATGTTCTAGCCGTAGTAGACGGAACTCTGTTTGTGTTAAATTTGATCTACCTTCATCAGCTAGGATTCGCGGTAATTGGATAGTTAAATCATTTTTGACCCCAGATTTTAAGTTTGACCAAACATATTCAATTGCATTTAACATTGGACTATATGGTGCGAGTCTTAGTAGATGATTATTAAGAAATTCTTCTTCTAGGAATACTTCCTCAATGGCAGTATGACATGGTGCATTATCAATCACCATTACGATTGAGGTTCTATATATATTTTGAGCATTCCGAAGACAACGACGCATGAATTCTTTTGCTTCTGGTTTGTGAAATGCTCCTCTTCTAATTTCGTGATGAATCAAACCCATATTACCTATACATCCAATTACATGTATATTGGATCCTCGACTGCCTGCTGCAATGTGGGTGCAACGACTTCCTTTTTTGGAACGACCTTTTGTTCTCGATATATATAAATTGAAATTAGTTTCATCCATGTAGAGTATGGGTGTATTGTTTGATTGATGTTCTAAAAGTTTGTGAACGTAATCACGTCGTTTTATTTTATTGTTTTCAACGTTTGCTCTTTCTGGCGCTCTTCGAATGTCTTTCAACGTATACAGTAATCCATCTAAGTGTTTTCTCAAACATTCCGTAGAAACAACAATTTGATGATTATTTTGGAATTTATCTCTTAGTTGTTTTAAAGTAATTCTAGGATTTTCCTCAATATAACTTTCAATAAATACTCGATGTTCATTAGTTATTTTTATTTTCCGTTTACCACCACGTTGCTCTCCGGATATTTGTTGGTTGTTCACCCATCGATAGGCAGTTGATTTCTTTACGCAAAAAGTTTTTGCAACTATTCTCCAATCCTCGTTTTTATTGTACAATGCACATATTTGCTTCCTTATATTATCTGCTTCAATTTTCTTGATGTAAGACATGTTTAGGGATGAATTAATTACAAATGACACTATTAATAAAAAATGCTGTCTTTTATTTTTCTAAAGCCTGAAATTGTTTAGTTCCAATTTGAAATTGTTTATTCCGATTTTGAAATTGTTTAGTTCCAATTTGAAATTGTTTAGTCCCAATTTGAAGTTGTAAAGGTATAAAACTGAGTTTATTGTTTTTTTTTGTATTGTGTACTAAAATACGAACTTATTAAATAAAAAGTGAAATTATTAAATAAAAATAAGAACGCAATAACGATGAATTTAAATTATATAAAAAATATCTTTAAGCATCAGCTATGAGACGTCATGAACATTTCATGCAATAATAAACTCATGCAATAATAAACTGTAACACAAAATGACAAAATATTTTTTTTTTTGTTACAATCGTAGTATTATTTTTTTTCATCGTTTTCACACTACATACATACTTTATTTATTACTTTTTATTTTACCGTAAACTCAATTTAAAAAATTTGCATTACACCCTAGACTCAGTTTAAAAAAATAGTTTTAAAAACAAACAACAGATGGACTGTATGGAAATGGAGTTAACTTAAAAATAGATGAGCATAATTTTTTGTTCCTGTTTTCCTATCTGATAAATAATTTGTCTGTGATAATATGTAAAAAATATAAAAATGTCTCTTGTGTATTTATTAAATAAGAATAAATAATAACTATGAAATATATAACAGGTCTGACTGGTGCTCCAGCAACTTTTCAAAGAGTGATGAATTGTGTACTTGCAGGCCTACAAGGATTTAAATGTTTCGTGTATCTCGACGACATAGTGGTTTATGGAAAAAACTTGGCAGACCATGACGAAAAACTGAGAATAGCGACTTAGAGAACACAATTTAAACTCCATCCAGAAAAGTGTAAGTTTCTGATGAAAGCAGTGGTGTAGGTACCTCGGATATAAGATTGCGACCGATGGAGTTAAAACTGATCCCGAAAAGACAAGGCGTGTCCAAGATCACCCTACATTTCGTACAAAAAAAATAATTACAATCTTTTTTGGGATTAGTTCGTGTATGCCAAACTTAGCAGAAGCTTGTGCGATACTTTACAAAATGGCAAGTAAGTCGCAAATTTTCAAATGGACGGAAGATAATCAAAAAGCATTTGAAAAGGTAAAGTTGTTATTGGTTAATCCTCCCCTCCTTGCATACCCAGATTGATTTTACCAAACCTTTTAATATAACAACGGATGCTTGTAATTATGCTTTAGGTGCAGTTCTATCGCAGAGCGAACCAAGAATGTACAGAACTATGCAACGATTGAGAAAGAAATGTAAGTCATCTATTGGGCGATAAAAAATTTTTGATCGAGAAACAAGACATAAAAAAAATATATAAGTCCCGAGAATTCCCGAGACGAGATTTCTCCATCCCAATCTCTATGTATTGCGTCATCTAAATAGCTTTTTATCTAGGAACTATTCAGCTGATAACAACTAGCTTTAATATGAAAATTGGACTGGTTCAGATATTGGTGTTAAAGGAAAGCAGTTGTTGTTGTTTCAGACAGAGTTCACCTCTGGTACCGTTTTATGTAGTTCTGGTGTTAAAGAAATTACCCTAACTTTATATGGAGATGTTCTTGAGATATCTGATACCTCCATTAAATCCTTAGAAGGTTCAGTATTCTTTACATTTAAAGGCTCTTCGCAAAGTGGAATAACAATTAATTCATCGTTGCGTACAATTTAGTTGGGATTTATAAAACGGTTTATTTTTAAATATTTTACTTCAATTAGGTCATTTAGTTGTGAGCAAATACCGCTGCAAGTAATTAATTCTTGCGATGATGAAGAATAGTCGTTAGCACAATTGATATTAGCACATTTATACATATGTATTTAAATAACACGTAATGTTTATAATGATAAAGTGTCAATCCCACCAAAAACAGAAACAGAAACTTTTTTTTGTTTTTTTTACTTTTCTGTTCAAGTTTTAACATTGCACACCCACCAAAAACCGAAACAGAAACAGAAAAACTATCTTTTTTGACAACCAAAACAGCTAATTTTTTTCATAATGTCATGGCTGCAAACGAAATTTGATAGAAATGTGCGTCTGCAAACTTCTGCAAACAGAAATTGAAACTTTGAAAAAAAAAAGTTTCATTTTCTGTCCGATAAATTGAAAAACAGAAAAATTAAAGATTCGAATTCTGGAACAGAAAAAATATAAAATCGTTTTTTATAAAAATAAAGCGATTTCAAGCAATAAAAATAAATTAGACAAATATTGTTAGTTATTTTATATTATTTTACAAATTAATAAATTGGAAAATATCGTAAGTTTAAAAAAAAAAAGTTTCTGTTTCTGTTTTTGGTGGGATTGACCCTTAATATATAATTTAATTACTTGAAGTAAAAATTAAAATTAAAACAAATATTACACTAGGTGAAGAAAATATCAGCCGCAATATTTTTATGTTGTAAATAAAACACTAGGTCAAGAATTATATTGAAATTATGCGGTAATAATAATTGTGCACTGTATGCGAAAATATAAATTAATTTTTGTTAGTTCCATAAATTACACAAAATTAAATTTTTTATAATATATTAAACAAATTTATTATTTTTATTTATTTATTTCTCAAAAAAAGCAATTTGCTCATACTGAGTATAATATATATCAAAATTTTATTCAACATTTTGGTAGTGCAAAGTTAAAATAAAGCGTTACAATTACAAGAATTAAGTTAAAAATTTATGTATTTATATTGGCAAAAATATTGAGTAATTAAATAATAGTAAAATTAATATAAGATAAAAATTAGATTTATTTGTTTAAGAAATATTTTTTAATTTTAAATTTGAAAGCATTTATAGATTTAATTTTTTTAATTCAATTGGAAAATTATTATAATTTTTTATTGCATTATATAGTACTGATAGTGTATGACCACTAACACGAATATTATTCGCTGCACTTGTATTATACGAATGAATTTGATTGTTTAAGATTAAATTTGTGTTTGTAATAATCTTGTCCAGCACCATTTTTTGAATTTGTGTTATGGTAGTGCAACTTTCCAAATGTGATCCCAAATATGAAGTATTTCATATTTTTTATGAAGCTGAATAGTGTAAATTAATTATGTACAGTTCGCCAACTATATATACTTAATTGTTTTGCGTAAGATAGTACGTAGCACAAAGCACACATCACATAAAGGGAAATAATACTAATATTAATTAGCGATTTTTTTATATAGGCGCATAAAAATAAACAATCATTCAGTAATGATCATTAGGAGTTAACATATTTTTACAATAGATGACATTAAATTAAAACGAGGGTTTATGTATTAGTTTAGTATATAGTATTATTTGAAAAAGGTAGGGATTAGTAGGGAATAGTATAGGAACTTTTAAGTAAATTTTATTGGTGATTAATTGGTGTTAAGTAATAAAATAAAATTTAAATGCGGGTTTAAAACGTTAAAAATAAAAATCTAGTTTTTCTTAAGATTTTAAAAAACTACCAATGAAAATAAACTTGCACAATAAACATAAAGTCAAGTGAAAGAATGAAGATGATGAAGTTAAATTTTTGAAAATAAATAAACTATATATATATTGTTATACTATACACATTTTTTAAATTCCATATTATATAGAATTAATTGAAAATATTATATTTTAATATTTGAGCAATGTTATTGTTACAAAAAAATAGATATTTACATTTACATATATCAAGGGAATTTACTAATATGTATTATAAATATTTTTTTCTTATTTCAGTTTAAAACAATTGATAGAATTTATATTGTATATTTATAAACTAAGAAATAATTCAATGTTTTTATAAAAATAAAAATGAATTTACCACCAGAACTCATAAAAATAATCCAAAGTTTTTTTAGAAAATAGACATTTCTATGTTGAATTAAATTGTTCTTGCTCTGAAAAAATTCATAGAAAGTTGCTACTATTCTGAACACGAAATCTTAAAATCATTATTCGAATCAAGTTAATTTTGAATTTTATGTTTAGTTTAAGTTTTAGTTTTTTAAGTTTTAGTTATTATATCGTAAGGTTTTTGTAAAAAAATTTCCTTAAGTATCTCTATCTTATACTCCTTAACTTATATTATGTATATTAATAATAATCAGAGCTGTAAAGAATATATTTGTTTCCTGATCTCTCAATAATTCAAATTAATTTTGCAAACAAAAATGATTTATATATATATATACATATCTTGCAATAAATAAATGAAATGAATTTAAAATAACTATCAATTAAGGAATAACTGGAATTTGTTAAATTGTTTAATTTATTAAAGCTAAATCTATTAATGTAATTGCAAAATAAAAATAAATAGCAACAAAATTGAATACCAAATTTTTAAAAATTATTGTTTAATAAGTTTTATCATTGTTTCCAACTCTGAAATTCGTTAATAGTATTATTATTTACATTTTTTTAAATACATAGTAAATGTGACCTTAAAAATAAAAGCTAAAAAGACGCATCAGCAAATAGTTTAAATTGTATGTGATACATATAAGATATAAACGAAAATGTAAACAATAATATGAAATGCAATAACATATTAATTATTAATAAAGAATGCAAAGAAAAGGTTAATGAACAAAAATACGTTTACAATTTGTATACATTACAATGCACATGTGAATAACATTTGTTTTGTAGAGCACTTAGTAATACAAAAATGCAGGTTCAGCATTATTGAATTGTTAACTGAAACAATGATGAAGCACAGGTAAATATATTTTGCACAACACTAACATATTAGTAGACTAATGGTAAATTAGTAGATTGTATCAAAGGATTTAAAAAGTAAGGAAATAAATTAGTAAAAGCTTAACTAAACTAACAGTATTTTATTTAAATCAGGCCAAAAAGAAAGAAAAGAAAAGCAGAGGTAAGAATAAAAAAGGGGTAACACAACACTAAGTACTCATAAAAAAGTATATGTACTATCTATATACATTTATACTATTTTTATAATAAAATTATTATGTAATTAATTTTTCATATTTGTAATCTCAAAGAACCCCTGTGGCCTGTGTTAGAACTGCAAGTGGATCTTCTTTTACAAATAGATAACATACTTTTCAAATGATTTTTTTAAATATGTTTGATTAACCGTTTTTATTTTTTTTATTTTATTTTTGATATTTATATTTTCCAAATTTATTTTTAATTTAATTAATTATTTTGTAAGTTAATAAATATTTGTTTTAGTTACTAAATTTTTGTTTATATTTCATTAATTATGAATATAATCTATATGAAATAATAATATTTTATTTGAATTATATAGTATAACTAATGGTAATAATTTTTTGATAAACTTTAATAATATGTGACATGTAAAAGCCATTGAAACATAGTGCACATAAATATTTTAAATTTACAAAAAAAAATACTTATATACATTAGGTAAATGTAAAATTGTTAAACCATGAATTTAATAATGAAGGAAACTAATATGTGGATAGTTAAAATAGGAACATTTAGTCCTTACAAAAAAAGGATAATATATAAAATAAAATTTAAATTATACTTATCAAAAATGATTAAAATAAAATTAAGTTACATTTTGGAATAATGCATTTGTATATATAAAATATAAAATGTATTCCAATAAATAGAATAGAAATAAATGGTTTTTTAATTTCATTAATATTTATTTTTTCAAATCCAGGCAAAATTTAAAATAATATTGACGAATATGCAAATAAAATACTTTATATTAAAACTTTGGCAATCACTTGATTTATTTTAATTTTGACAATCAGCTGATTTTGAAATTACCGCCATCTATTTTTCAATCAGCTCAAACTTAAATTTAATTTTGTCCGATATTTTACTATCATTTTTACCAGGCTGAAGTGCATACTAGCAGGATACTTAGCTTAAATATATAAATATATTTTTGATTCATATTTACTATAGTAATAAATAATTTAATGAATTTATTTTTGTTTTAATGATTAAGAATGATTTACTATACCATTCGTCATACTATACCATTTGTTCCAAGTAATTTTTATTTGTTAGTTTACTATTTAATGCAGTAAGTTCTTCTACTGTTGACATTGGTATTAATGGTAGTTTAAAAAGTTTATCTTTTTTTATTACTTCAGACTCAGTGTCTCGTTTTTGATTTATAATCAATAGAGCTTAAACACATTCTTTTATATCTTTTTGATTTTGAATAATTTTGTTTTGGTTATCTAATAAAGTATTCATAACATCTATTTGAGTGTGTTCAATTTGGTTTTCATTTTTGTAATTTCATAAATTATATCATTTGAATTATGCACCACTGCGGATAGCTTATCTTCGTTTCGAATATATTATGATATTCACCAATAAAGCATTTACTGCGATGAATAGGAACTTCTACTATATTTGGAATATAATTAAAACTTAAATTAATACATATATTTGAAATATTTGATTACCTATTTCTGAATCTACAATATTTTGGTTTAATTCTTGATCGTTCTGGTTGAATTCTTCCACAACATAATTGTAAATTTCATTTGTTACTAACAGAAATGTTTTTCTCCTCGTTTATATTCCTATTTTGATACTGTAATGGCGATAGTACGCTTAAATTTTCAATTACAACTGCATTTGCTGTATTATTGGACAAGTTATGATTTATTGCTACAACATTTTCGATAGTTAAATTTTTATCAGTAACATACCGTACTTCAAAGTTTTTATTCACAAATTCTGGTACACTAGTGACTAGTGGAAGGCAATGTATTACAATTCCAATTATTATTATCAATGTTTTCTTTCAAAATAATTTCATAATTTGTAATTTATGTTGAAGTTTTTGAGAATGTTTTAGATAATTTTGCTGCAGAAAAACCGTCAAATTTATCATTAAGATTACCAATAGCAAATTTGTTTTTTATTGGTCTTTTATTTAAAAAAAATATGCTCCTGCATCAGAATTCGTGTTGTGTTCTTCAAAAAATATTTCCATTTTTCTACCTTTACTTAGTGTTGAGATATTTTCTTTTAAAATTTTTGCACCATATCTCATCCATTTGGGGTCTATATTCGAGTTTCTTTTTAAGCTTTTCTATAATTTGGTGGCCAAAATAAGTAGTTGTGATTTATCCATTTAGATAAAACCAATACCACCTTTGTAATTCCACTTGGTTCTGTTTCAACTACAGAATACATTATCTAGAATTTAAAATAAGTAAACGGTTATTATTTTATATATTAATTTAAGTTTTAATTATTGTTATCTTACATTTATATTAAAATACTTTTAACTACCAAATGTTTCTATAATGTGTATTGCTTCATATATCTAAAGATATATGAAGCTTTGTGATCGAGATGCAAAAAAAAAAATTGAGATTTTAATTGATTTATCCATTTGCGATATCAAGGAATCCGAATCCGTGATAAAAATTGCTGTGTCCGCCGTACGCCGTACGCAGGGTAAAAATGCTCTTTTTGCAATGCTTAGAAATAGTAGTAAACCAATTCCGATTTTGACAAAATTTTACAGAAATGTAAACAAATATTGGAAGTATGTGGTGGTGGAGTGTATTTTTAAATAAGTCAATTGCAACCCCCTTAAAAAAGGGGTCGAACACACCCCTTTTTATGCACACGAAAAAACACTGCTTATATATTATGGGATTTTAATGCCGTTTCCTCAGTACGTACATACACACTATCTAATTAATTTTTAAAAAATGGAGGGTATCGGACGCAGCCCCACGTTTTTATGGGGCTTTGAAATTTGAATTTTGGAAATTTAAAATAGCTATAAAATCCTCTATATTTAAACTAGGATATTGTACTTTCTACATAAAGTAGAGAGGGTAAAAGTATTTAGAAATTATATGGAAATTAACCCCCTCACCACTTTCAGGTTGCAAAGGGCGGGTGTATATAAAATAAGTTACACCCCCTCTGTGCAGGTATAGATTTAAAAACTGAGAAATACTTTCTTAATAATATAGTCTTACATCTTTACCGAAAAAATCAACCCTCTAACCTCAACCCCCGCTATTTTACAGGGGTATAATTTAAAGGGATGCGAATATATGCCACAAAAGGGTGATTGAACAGAAGAGATATGAAGCACTCTTCCAACTTGGCAGCTTTTTTTTCTAACTATAAGAATTTAAAATTCATTTGAATGGAGAATAGAAAAAAATACATATTCATCAAATTTGTTAGAACTACAACTTTTCATCATAAA
Organism: Rhamphomyia laevipes; assembly: GCA_963920725.1. Classification (NCBI taxonomy): domain Eukaryota; kingdom Metazoa; phylum Arthropoda; class Insecta; order Diptera; family Empididae; genus Rhamphomyia; species Rhamphomyia laevipes. Next base: position 36,361,093 of record OY987256.1, read on the forward strand.
AAGTTTTTTTTTCAATTAAATTAAAATTCAATTTTTTTATATTACTACTAATACAGTTAGGGAAGATAATTTATAAAATAAATATTAGATTTTCTTCCCCCATGGAGAATGTCGAGGACTTGTCTATGCACGTTCTTAGCTCGCCGGATTGGGGGGGGGGGGGTTTGGTGCCCTCTTCATCTCCTTGATCCACTAACAAAAATTAGAATGCGTGCGAACAAAAAAAGTAAAGCAAAAAAAAATAATAAAAAAATAAAAATAATCTAAAGGAAAAAACTACTGCCCCAAAAAAAAAACACAACAAAACCAAATTAATTCGTATCACAACAACAGCAAAAGAAAAACCTTGAAAAACTGATGTTTTGTTTCCCTTATTTTGCCCACCCTACCTTTGTAGCCATAAAATTTTCCAACAAACATTTTATTGGACCACCCTTTTTCCATCTGAAAACCAAAAGAAACTTTTACATAATGTGCGAGTGCATAAGGGAAGAAATGTTTTTAATTAAAGGAAAAGCATAATTTTTCAATTATAAAATATAACCAAATTTAATTTATTATCCATGATTTCCACTTTTAATTCAAATCCAATTTTACTTCAAACTATTGGTCGCAAAAATTACATTTTTATTACCAAATTTGGTATATTTCCTTAATTTTTTTTTTTATATAATAATATTGTATATATGTATATAAAGTTCATGTTTAATAGTTTGATAAAATGATTATTAGATTTCTAAATTTAATAATTTTGGCGCAAGCTTGCCCGTACATTTTAATTAATATATAATATATTATAAAAATTTAATTTTTATTTTATACAATAAAGAATATATTATTTTAAAAGGAAAAAAAAAACAAATATTTTGATATTATAAAAAATTTATAATGGTGGTATAGATATATATATATGTATCAATATATGTAATAATAATTAATTATCTGTGAATGTTCTGAATATGATCCATCGATGTTCAATTTTGCTTTTAACGCTGGAACGATTTAAGATGATTTTAATTTTATTTGTTATAATTTTATTATTTCAGCGTTGGTTTTACAATATTTTTTTAATGTTTTATTAATTTATTTTATAATTATTTGTTTTAGTAACTTATTTAAATGATAATGTATTTGTTTCTAAGTTATTTTAAACTGATTGATCAAAACTGAGTGGACTGTACCGTTTTTTTTTGGTTTGTTATAATATCAATTTCCAACTTTTCTCATAATATATATTATATATATATATACCGTATATATATATTTCTTTTTTTTTTCCTTTTTTAAGATTTAGGAAAATACCATAATATTATTTAATTTTTATGGTAATTTATTATTAATAATTTATATGAAATTTGATTATAATTTTTATTTTTACCATACAAATATAAAAGATTGATAAAAAAATTAAGATAGTTTTTTTTCTAGGTACAGTCTCACACCACATGTACACCATATATTTATTCTTTAATGTTATTTAAATTATTGTATTTTTTTTTTTTTTTTTTTTCATTTAATTTATTAATTAATATTTAAATTGTCTATTTATTTAAAGATTGAAATTGAAACTATTTAAAAAACTTTATATATATATAAATTCTATTTTCAAAAACTTGTTAAAAAAAAAACGTCTTGACCGTAGCTTTTCTGCCAACAGACTTTTTTCTTTTTAACGCGGCGTCTGTTTTTTCATCTCATTATCTTTGCTCAGTTGCAATTACAAAAGATTTAAATTCTCAGTAGAAATCACAAAAGGAAGATAATCGTGTCAAATTTTAATTAGTTATTTAATATGGAGAAATTCTCAACAATTATGCGACTATTAGTAATAGTACAAACCGATTTAATTTGGATATTGAAATATTTCATACATTAATTTCATTTAGATATACTGAAATATTTTTCTATTTAATTTCAGGTTTATGATAATAAAAAAATCCATATTTTTATATTCCATTAAAATTAAAAAAATCTAGGGGCAACCGTTACAAAAATAGAAAATCTTGAAAAAAAAAATCTGGAATTTTATCTTTTTTTAATAAATCTTGAAAAAAATCTGGAATTTTTATCGCACTCTCTGCCGTACCTAGGACCAACGTCCGCGACGTAGTGGGATTATTTGGTCCCATTTTCCGATTAAGCGGACAGGGTCACAGACACAGGAGCGGTCCTGATTTTTTTTCTAAACATATTAAAATTTATAATAAATATTCAAAACAACAATAATTCTATAAGCCCAGCGCGCACATATAGAATTTGACTTCTCTTTTCCAAAAATGTGCATATTATACATGTGAATGTGAACGATTTTTTCATTTCGAAAAATTATTCGGTTTTATTTCTCATATTCGCCGGCGAATTAAAAACTACATTTTGTGTGAAAACATTCAAGATTTTTTTTTCTAGATATTTTTTTCAAGATTTTTTTTTTCAAGATATCGACCCCAACCCATTTAAAACTTCTTATCCCATATATAAATTTTATTACTAATGATTTCAAAAAATTCGAACTTTATAATATTTTTAGATTTTGTCAGAAGCCAATTATTTTTGCCGTCATTTTTAATTTCGAAATTGCTACATAGTGCTTTTTTATACAAATTTCTTCCATTTTTAATGTACTTTCCACGTAATATTGGTACGAATATTTCACTAGTATTATTTTTTCTACCAAACTTGCACTATTCCATTCCTGTATTCTGTGCCAGTGGTTGATTAGGTTTTCTTAGAAGAGATTTTATTTTAGATATAAAACTTTCAAATGGAAAGGCTTCGACTAAATGCGACAAGCAATGTAAATTATACTTAACTTGGTGAATGCCATATATTTGGCTCATTCCATCAAAAAATTAATTAATAATTACTTCAGCGATTTCAATTTATGATTTCGAAAATTCATTGTGACATAAAAGCCTTATTCCTACGTGTAATAGCAAAAAATGATTATATCTTTCTTCCGAAAGAACATTCTTCAATACGAAAGGGCCGGTATAAAGAACAAAAACTCTTAACTCAGAACCTTTAAAATATGATAGTTCATTCAGTGGCCTAGCTTTTCTTCGAAAATCATTTGGTTGATACATTGAAACACCCCAATAATTTGTGAAATTTGATTAATATCTTTGCAATGTAAAATACTTTTAACATCTCTATTAACCCAGAAATGTAAAATCTTTTTAACAACACCTAAACATACCAAATGTAAACAGTCAAGAGGGAAATGATTTATGATATTAATTGGTAATTCTTCCAATATCGTGTTCAATTTATGGTGCTCTATTTGTGTCAATTTTCTGAAAGATTCATGTAATATTGACAATTTATTGTTTATTGGAAATATCATTCGATTTTTAATAAATTTTCCTTCTTCTGTACATTTTAAACAGCCAAAATAATCTGTATGTGACTTCGTTCCTAGCAAGCTCTATCTGGCAGGCGCATCACATATAAAACATCTTATGTTAACCATAATTCTATTATTTTTAAACATATAACCTGTAGAAAGTAACAGCTTTAGCTCATCAACTAGAGCACGTAAATATTGTTTGAAGTTCCTAGGTTTATTGTATCCATTATACATACCAACAATAAAATATTTCTTTGGATTTAAGTTAAAAACTCTTGCCAAAACTGGCCAAAACTGCTTTGATATAAGCATAAACATAGTCCATCTATGTTTATGTCTAATTCAAGTTTTTGAGGTGGATTATCAGCATTGTTCAATAAATTCTCCAAACTAGAATTTAGTCCAATATGAACATATTCACCAGGTGAGCAAATAATAACTTTTCTTGATTTTGGCGAATTCAAAAGTGTACGACTGTCAACAGGAACTTTGAGATTCATAGATTTTTGCAAGAAACGTAAAAGTTCATTTAATGCATTGGCATTGATATTAAATTTTACAGTCCACTTTCGAAGAAAATCAATAAGTTCAACTTCATTGCTATTAGATTCATTGTTCTTCCTCAATTTCAAAGTCAGATAAAGTATTAAAGTGGTCCTCATCAGATATCTCGAATTTATCGGATTCTTCATCAAATGCCTCCAATTCATCAGGTTCTACATAAGATACATCTAATTTATCAAAATTATTTATATTTGTATAGTAATATTTACTCCTACACGCTTTGGTAGTTTTAGTTTTTTTCTATCAATTTCTTTAGACTGGAATAACCGACGATTTATTGATTGTTTTGACAACTGAGTAATTGTCTTATATTTTGGCATTATTAATCTGTAATATGTTACGAAAAAAAAAATTATGCTGCATTTTCCAAAAATCATAATTGTTATATATTTGCAACTCCTACAGAATTTCAGTTTTCATAATTCTTCAATATTATGAAATTAGCTATAATATAAGTTTAAAATATTATAGTTTTTACTACCATTAATAATGGGATAATACTCGATTACTAATATATTAGTTTTTTCAGAAATATCATAAAAAATTATTACTATATACATGAAAGAATCACCCCTAGTACACAAATTAATTTCACCATAACTAGGTAACAAAATATGTTCATATAATGTTATTAGTTATTTCACAGTACTTAAGTACTGATAATTTACTTTGTCATTAGTATTCTAAAGTTATTTCATGATTCTTAGGTAACGAATTATAACCGTAGAATGTATAGGTTATTTCACAGTACTCAAGCAATATTTTACTTTGAAAAACAACGGAAATCTTATTTAATTTTTCCAAGTCACAGTAAAATAATTGCTTTCATTTAATTAAAATCTAATTTTTATAGGGATCTTTAATTTAATTAAGGTTTAATATATGAAAAATATTATTTACAAAAAAAAAAAAAAAATAGGTATACTTTTTGTAAAACGAAGCTTTTTCTAACACTTGCTATATTTTTTTTATTAAATACTTCGCTTCACACGTGTCTTATGCTCACGACGATTATTGAAAGAATGAACTTATGTACTTCCACTCTTTTTAAACTAATTCAGTTATTTTTCATTTTTCGGTCAATATACACTTAGATAAATAAATATGGAATTCCATTTAACTAGATATTTTACATAAAATGGTCAGTTTTTTACATTACTCATACAGTGAATTTTCAGCTACATAATTATTATAATTTTTTTTCAGTCGGCCAAATTCGCCGCCTTTCGTTTTTAAATTTTTAAAGACGATTTTTTTAACTGATGAAATTTAGGTTTTTTTTTTGTTGTTGTTATGCTGCAGTCATTTTAAACACATTTTAACCATGCAAGCTTCCACGGTTGAAAATTGTTTGTCGGGTATATATATGTATATATATATATATTAAATATACTATATATATATATAGTATATTTAATATATATATATATATATTTACATTATATATATCCTTTTTTAAAAAGTTCTTCTAAATATAAGGCAAAAACAAAGAATATACAAATATTTACACATTTTTATATCGATACAAGTTTATTAGAAAACCAATCAATTGAACATGGTAGTATAAAGATTCAATAAAGATAAAGGTTTAAATATTTCTATATATAAGCTCAAAATATTCTGGTGTATATAAGGTCAAAATATTTACATCGTAAATGTAAAAGAATCATTTGAAATTATAATATAAAAGATATATACATAAAAGATACATACACATACATGTCAATAAATCCTTATGTGCTGAAAAAGAGACCTATCAATTTTTCCAATCGTGATTTATGAACTTCTGCTTTTCCTCAAAATGTTTTAACACAAACATATTTACACCAATTTGGTTTAGCTTTTTTTTGTGAGTGTGCACGAGGCAAAACCAGGCCACTGAACAAATATCCATTATAAAATAAAAACGAAAAATGTTTAGTTATTTTCTATATATTAATTAAAAATACTTTTCGTTATTATCTTTTATGTTTATATAGACACAGATTAAAAAAAATATTCATAATGTACAATATTTTCATTATAGATTACTATATATAAATTAAAAAATAAGTTATAAATGCACTGAAAATTATAAACTCGTATAGATTTTGATAATCATAACCAAAATATGCGAGGAATAATGATAAATAAACACAGGTATTTAACATGTTAGCGGAAATTTTTATATAGTCACTACCTATATTGTGAAAATCATTTTTAAAAAATAATAAAAATTTATCCATATTAGACCAGTAGTAATCAAAAAGGTTATGATGTTACAGGTTTGTGATTTTCTTTTTCCTGTTTCACGGCTCAGGAAAATTTTTCAGATTATTATTTTAGTTAAATAAATTTATAGGAACCCTTCATTTTAAAATTCCCATGCAATCCTACAATATGCCCCTACTTATGTTATTATGCTTTTTTCAAGCTATGAATTAAGAAAGAGCAAAGAAAAACATTATAGTAAAATTATACTGGAAACTGGAATCAGTGATACATTATATAATAGTACTACAATTTGCTGTCAACAAAGCTAAAGAAGGTACAAATTTGATTCCAACTACAAATTTAGCGAAAAATTAAACACGACAAAAAGAAAAATAATCCAATATTATATTCTGTTTAGTCTGAACGACCATCAGAAAATAAATATAATTTTTTAAATGAATTTAAAATATTGTATAATTTAAAATATATTTTAAAAATTTAAATTAAAATTTTTTTGATTTTTATATACGTATATACATAATTTAAATTATTTATATTTAATTAATAATATATTAGTAATTTTAATTAATTATTTTTGTGTTTTAATTTATAAATATAATATGTTTATAAATTAGAATTTAATGGGTATTGATTATATAATATTGATTATTATATGATCGATATTTATTAAAATTATACAATATATTTTTTATAATATTTTGTAAAACAAAATTATGCTATATTTGCCTTGCGAAAACTATATATAGCTGGACTTAATCGTAAAAAAACAAGTCTGTAAAAACTGTCATAATGTGTTATTAGAAATTTTTATTAAGTACATACATTATATAAAATTGTCAAACGGAAACAAATTTTACTGCGCCTTAACAAACTTATGCGCCTTATAAGTAATATCAAAGATAATATAATACAGGAAGATTTCTCATCACATACAAATTTAGCGATCAAAATCTCATAATATTACGCTTTCACAATCACAATCACAAAAGCTTTTTTAAAATTACGAAGTATTCATCACATCAGATTACTATACTACCCGATCTCAAAATATATTTTCATTCATACTCATATTCATATTCAAAGTCAAGTAAATTGATTACTAACCCGAAACAAAACAAAAGGAAATAAAAAAAAATCTCTCTGCTTGTGATATTTTTTCTCTTTGTTTGAGAAACCTTTTCTTCCCTTTTCACGTTGCCCGAACGCACCATAGTTAAAATAAATATAAATAATTCAGAGATAATAATTCTTGGGTTTACATATTCTTTGGTACTACGTATACGTAGTCGTAGACGAAGACGTAAGTCTAAGTACGATTTCGCAAACAATTTTTTTATATAAAAGCCTCGAACATTTTCGTTTTTATTTGAATTAAATATATTTACAAAAATTATTAAAATTGATATAAAATTCAACTTAAATTAATTAGTTCGAATTGTATTAAGAAATATTCATATATAAATTTAGTAAGTGAAATGTAAGAAAAAATTATAGTGAAAAAGATTTACAGAATTTTTAGTAATTAACTTTAATTATAATAATAATTATAAAACGAAAAAATTATAATTCGATCAATTTAAATGGTTAAATTTATTTTTTTAAATTTCGTTGTCCAACAATTCAATTATATAATATTATATTTTTAAGACTTATTTTAGAAATGTTTTGACATAAATTGATTAATTTAAAGAGGACTTACTTATTTCTAGTATTATGTATAATTAATTTATAAATACATTATATTCTAAGTGTAAATTTTAAGATTAATATCATTTAGATTTGCTCATAAGACTATTCTAAGGTATTTAAAATTATTTGTAATGATATCGTATAAATATAGCTATTAAATTTTCATATTACATTAATTTGAGTGTCGGATGCACTAGATTAATCTGATAATATGTAATATCGATCGCCTGGTAATTATATGGCTATGCACTCATACTTATATTATAGTTCAAATCTTATAAAATTGCATAAACTTTCTTTATATCGATAAACTTCACTTTCGTAAACTTATTTGCTTGATGTTATAAACAGTACGGCTTCGGCTGTAGTTAGTGTTTATCGTTTCATGATTCTACTTTATTTTATTTTCCATTAAGCTTTCTTTAAATGCAATCCGGACAAAGATGCAATCAATAATCATTCTTCGATCTTCGTCTATGTTGGCAGCATATTTTATATGTAAATGAATGAATTTGATAAATTCGATATCTTGTATTCTTTAGTTGTAAATTTTCATTTTCAATACTTTCGAAATTTAACAATTAAATTTGAAAAACTTGTGAATTATGTATATATTTTTTAAAAAGTCTATAAATTAATATGTTTATGCTAAAATTTCTATGTGCAATTTATATTTTATTATATATAAGAAATATTTTATTATTTGAGAATTATTAAAATGAAATTAAAAAAAAAAATATTTTGATGTTAAAAATGTTCTTTTTTGAATTGTAATTTATCAAAATCCATATTTAGATATTAATGTAGACCTTCTAGATCTGTTTATTTTTCACTAGGTTTCACAGAACTCAACTTCCATTTTTCTAAAGTTCAGACCGAATACTGTTCATTTGAGAAACATTTAGTGAATTCTTATACGCTTTATAAGAAACTACGAATTGTGAAATAATGAAAAGGATTTTCACGAAAATATAATAAACAATTCGTTTTTCATGAAAATTATTCATCATTTTGTTATATCACCAAATATTTATAATAATTTTGTAGAAATTATGATAATTATATTTCTAAATATTAGTAATAAATTTCTGATTCTTTGGCTGTGGTAATGACATCATAAAAATCTGTAAGTTAATTATTAGGTCAATTTGCGATATACAAAATGTTGATCATTATTATTGATCATTAGGGACGGGCGCTTCCTTATATTAATCATTTCATTGGTCAATTAATATTGAAAATTTACTTATAACACATTTAAATTTAAATTCATGTTTAATATAAATACAAAGAGTTTTTAAATATTATGGCAAGTGACACAGCCAGTGGCAAGATATTCTTCTGCGAACTTCTTACATTAATAAAATTACAATTTCTCACAAATTTTTATTATAAGATTAATTTCTTTTTTAATATATAAACTTTAAATATAACCATGGAAATATGTGTTAAGTGTTTATATATTTATTAAATTAATTAGAATTAATTCAAATATTTAGTAAAGATATTATTTTCATTGAAAAATATATAATCATTAATTTACATAGTATATAGACATTAGAAAAAATTGGAGAAAATTTAAATTCGTAACCGCAGATAATAAACCTATATAACATAAAACAAATGTTAGATATTTGGGGGTCATATTAAATCACAGATTAGATTATAAAAATCATATTGAAAATCAGTTAAATAAAGCATTTTTCGCATTAAAAAAACTATTTTATAGTAAAATAATAAATGCTAAAGTAAAAATAATAGCATTTAAATATTAAGACCTATCTTATGTTATGGCGGACCAATTTGGTACAACATAAGTCTTTCGTTGATGGAAAAATATAGATTATTCGAAAGGAAATGTATACGTAGCTGCTTAAATGAAATTAGAGATCCAAAATTTGGTTATAAAAAATTTACATCAAATAAATAATGAAAAATCGAATATGGGGAGAATCGATAATTTTATCATAAAAAATACAAGAAGCTATATTTCAATAACATTCAAAATGTTACTGATAACAGTGATATTTGTCATATTTACTATCCAAATATCAATTATTTCGAAAAGTGTATGGAAAACGGATACATTCCTCCTGAAGCGTTTATCTATTTGGATAAAAAAAACATTCAAAATTTAGACGGTCTTCCAATAATTTACCACAAATTTAGAAACGCAGCAAACCTAAAGATACAATACAATGCTCTAACAGATGATAATATAAGATACAACACTAATGTTCCGCAATATGATATCAAAAAATTAAAAAATATGAAAAGAAAATATGGTGGCTTACTGAATAAATAGTACATTTAAAAAATATATATAATTAATTTTAGTTATTAAGTATTAGGTTAAGGGTTAGTTAGATGTAAGTTTTTAATAAAAACCAATTATAAATTTAAAATTGGTTTTTACTGGCATTTTTACCAATTAATCAAATTAAAAAAAAAAAAATATGTAAAACAAAATAAAATGTAAATAAAAACAAGTTAAATAAAAAGAGGAGAAAAAATAGAAAAATATAAAAAAAAATCGAAAATATCGAGCCTGAAATTGCTGTAGATTAAAAATTCGATACTCGATTACTAATTCAAAATTAAAAGCGTAGTTATTTCTTGTATTCAATACAAAATTGGTATTTAAATCGCAGAAGTACAATAACAATTAATTAAACAATATTTATTAACCAATCTCTTATCTTTATTATCAAACGCCATTAATATATAGAGTTTGTTGATGTCATCGTACAAAAATAGTTTTTAAAATCTTCATACTAAAACGTAAAAGTTTTATTACAATTATTTTTATTTTTAAAAATAAAATAAAATTTATAGATAATGAAATCCACTGCAATAAATGTGCATGTAGTTCATAAGAAGACAACCATTTCATTTGTACGGCGTTTAATATTTGGTTATGTTTAATTATTTTAACTAAACATTAATTTATTTTTTAAATTAAATTCAATATTTAAATAATTATAAATTTGAATTATTGTTTTGATCCTATTTCTGATGTCTTACCTCTGCTTTATATTTTATTATATTTTCCTTGGTCTGATCGTCTTCTTTTAAATTAAATATTACTGTTTGTATATTTTTAAGTAATTACTTTTATTTATCCTTTTATTCTTTCTTACAATCTACTAATTAAATTAGTCTACTAATAAGTTTATAACTTATTGAATCTGATTGTGTTATAGTTAGAATTAAAAGACAATTGAATATAAAATTTCCACGACTTATATAGTGCTAAATTTCCCTTTCAGCAAATCAATTGTTATTAAACGTTAATTAATTAGTAATATAAATTATTATTATAGCATTGTGCAATCAGACTTTACCACTGTTTCAGTTGCCAATTCAATAATGCTGAACTAGCATTTTGATATTATCAAATGCTCTACAAACAATATAAACAAAGAAAAGGTTATTCACATGTTCATTAAATTGTATACATTATAATGTAAATAAATTATCAATGTATTTTTATTTGTTCATTAACCTTTTCTTTGCTTTATTTATTATTTTGTTGTTATCGCATTAAATATTATTGTTTACATTTTGACTTGTATGTGTCACATATAAGTTAAGGTATTTGCTGATGCGCCTTTTTCGATTTTATTTCAAGGTCGCATTTACTATAACAGAAATGTAAACAATAATATCAGAGCTGGAAACAATGATAAAACGCATTACACAACACCTCCCTTTTCCGCGATAAAAATTATATATAATTTTTAAAAATTTGATATTCAATTCTCTTTCAATTTTTACAACTACATAAATAGATTTATTTCATTTATTATTTAATTAACATAAAAACCTTAAAATTTTATAAATATACAGTATAATTTCATTTTTAAAAACTTAAATAAATGTGTATTAATAATTTCCTTAATATGAAATTTAAAAATATATATTTTAAAACAATTATTTTTTAAAAAAAGTTAAATAAATATTTATTAATAAATTTTCTTAATGTAAATATGTATATTTTTATTCCATTTTTTATTATTACAATATAATCATATATATAATTTAATAAACATTTATTTTTAAATATTTTCTGTTATAATATCTTTATTTTAAACATCCCAAATAACAATTTTTGGTTCGAATACGGTTATATAACCGTTTTTTAACTCGGGTTTTGAAAAGGTTATGGTTAGTATAACGTAGTCATAACGTTAAGGAAACGATTGCCTAACCGTAAATGGTTAGTTATTTAATAACCTTAGGCTAAAATGGCAGTTTCTTTTTAACGTTAAATAAACGTTTAAAATTAACCGCAACTAAACGTTCTTTAAATACGTTATATGAACGTTTTTTTTAAACGATCCAGTAACGTTTTTATTAAACGTCATAGAAACGTTTTTAAAGAACATTAAGTTACGGTTAGCTTAAAACGTTATAGATACGTTATATATTAACTGAAAAAAAAAAACATATTTGTATAATAAAAATATTTTTATAATTAAATAAAATTATTTATTTCATATAATAAAATAATAAGAAAATTATAAACATAGAACAAAAAAAAGAGTTCTTTAACAAATAAAAATAAAAAAGTTCATACTAAATTAATATTAACTTAATACCTATTATTTTAACTTTAAATTTCTCATTATTATTATATACATACATATATATAAAAAAAACTTAATAATTAAATAGTTAATTGAAAATAACTGAACTCTTAAAAAATATCATCAATTTATCATCAACGAAATTGTAAATACTTTTTTATGAAATGAATTAAAGTTAAAAATTTTATATTATTATTAAATATAATTATTATAAAAAATTAAAGTTAAAAAGTTAATGTTATTATTAAATATATTATTAATTATATAATTAAAAATATTAGATATTTATATATTAATAATACATTTATTACAAAATATAATCAATAACATTATAATATATTATTGAATATATTTCGTAATTAGTATTGTAATTTTCAATAATTTTGTATTTTACAATATATTTAATAATACGTATATTATATATTATGTATTAACAGAACAGAACTATTTGTTAATATGTATATAATACATATTTTTTAAAAAAAAGTATATATTAATGTTTTTTTTATTATTGTTTGCAGTAGTAGAAGCAGGTGATGTTGTAGAAAATGTCATTGGTGTACTAGGAGCCGTTGTAGTAGTAGTAGTTGTTGTAGTAGCAGTTTTTGATGTCGTTACATTTGCACTAAATATATGAATAAAAATTAAATATAATAATTATAGATTTATTTATTTATGACTTTTTTACCTTGACAGTCTAAATTTTGGAAGTTTTATATAATCCTTATAAAACTTAGCTGCTTCAAAATCAGAAATTTATTTTTTATTACGATTTTCCCTCATTGTTTTTAATATATTATTCACTCTTCTTTTACAGATAGATCTACTAATTATTTTATTTTTAATAATTGATTTCATATTTACCGTGTTATTTATGTACTTCAACTGAAATTCAACAAGACAATGAATAAAATCGGCGTCTTAAGTTATAGCAATGTTACTCTATAACCTATAAAAAACCGTAAAAAGTTATATTATAACTTAAATATAACCCATAAGTTCTATAGAGGTTTGAAAAAGGTTATAATATAACCTAACAAGGTTCCTTAAAAAGAGGGTTAAAAATAAACGTTTTAATTAAGTTAAGAAATATCCACAAAAAAACCCAAAGTTTAAGTGAGGTTTAAATAAAACTGAAAAGTAAATATATAACTTAATAGTTAATTTAAATCGTTATATAAACGTAATTAAATTATCGGTTATTTAATAACTAGGTTATAACTTTTTGGTATGGTTATTTTTTAACTCAGGTTATAAATTGTTATTTGGGATTCTTTTTATAATTTACTTTATTATTATTTTTTTATAATTTTTTTTTTTTTTTTTATTTTTTTTATTTTTAATTAAAACAAATAATTTTAGTGTCATTGATAGTTTTTTTAAGAAAAAATAATTACTAGGTTTTACTTTTAATCAATTTAAAATTAAACGAATTCTTATATATTTAAGTTCTTATATACTCCCTCCCTTTTTCAAATAAAACTATACTAAATATTAATACTAATGATTAAATACAAAACAACCCTTTATTCTAACTTAGTGTCATCTATTGTAAAATATGTTAAACCTAATGATCATTTACTAAATGATCGTTCTTTTAAACGATGTGTGCTACCATCTTGTGCAAAACCCTACTGTTAATTTGGAAACAGCATTGAATTGAATAGTTTTTAAATTAAACTTCTATTTCCGGATTCATGAATTATAAATTCATTCAAAGTGCTAGTTGTTATATTTTTATTCTCTACATAATAATAATAAAAAATGTTTAAAGTAAATTTAAAAAAATGTAAAAAAAATTCCAAACTCAATTCTTCAACTCCGGTGGGTCATTTGCGCCCAATTATTTCGTTTGCTTCACTTCATACGGAAGATAATTATCCACGTCCAATACCTCAACGCAAACCCGCTATCACCAATCCCAATACGTGGATTGGTGGAATTATTGCTGGGATGCCAGTGTCCTGGACTCCAAATGCTTTTGCTTTCTATAGATATTGCAGTAAGTTTAAAATTATAATAAATAAACTAATAACTAACAAAAAATTTTTTTTTACAGACATAGAAAATACTAATTTGATCCCGCAAAACACAACATCCGTTCGACCATCTAGCACTCCGGTTCCTCCGTCCACTCGTCAACTCCGATCCTTCAAACCTAATCCCACTAATATTATTAACATAAACCCTGAAAAAACTAATATTATTAACATAAACCCTGAAAAATCCCTTAATACTAATAATATATTATCCAAAAAAAAATTACTAAAAAAAATCCTAACACTAATCCTAATACTAATTCCATTTTCCTAACAGCTGCTAGAAAACGTCGAACTCAACCAACAAACAAGATCATCTCTAAATCATTGTATAGATGTCCGAGATGTGAGTACAAAAACTCAGAACTGTGTAAAATCAACAGGCATCTTGAGACACATTTGGCGATCAAAGCATACCAGTGTCATGTTTGCGAGAGGCGTTTTGCTAGAAAGCAACACCTTCAGCATCACGTCTCTTGTAAACATGAAGGTGAAGATATTGCTGAAATTTTTAATAAAAGAAGAAAACCTTTGCTACTAAAAAACCTTTTGCCGGACTATAAGTAAAATAAATATTTTATTTTCAGATTATTTTATTTTCATGTTCAATTATTATAAAAAAATATATATTAAAAAAAATATTATATATCAAAAAATTTGTATATTGTATATATATATAAAAACATTTACAAAAAAAATGCTGTTAAATACGATTGCTATCATTTAAAAACAACATTTTAGTGTTTTTTTTTTTATAATTTTATAAGTGCCCTTTTTTCGCTATAAATTTGCTGAAACTGCAATTACTTATCTTTATTGTATCAAATAATTCAAAAAAAAAAAATCTTTATTTTATCCAAATGTTACTTTCTATTAAAAGATACAATTTGCGGTTTATTATTTATTATATTTGTTTTTTCAATTTATCCGATAGATGGATTAACGATCTTTAAATATCAAATGAAATATAGCAAGTACAAGAACCACAAAAAATAAGTGTTACAAAGAAAAATATTAGAATTTGTATATATGCAAATGTTGTTCCAAAATAAATTTTATTTTACTAATGTTTAAATTAAACTATTAATTATAAAACTTAAAATAAAAAAAATGTGTTCTACTAATATTATATTTTATTTTTTTAATTTTCTCGGAACGATAGCACATTGGGTGTCACGTATTCGTCAGGGGTACTGTAGTTTAATCGTTGTTTTGTGCATTATGTATTGGTGGTGTAAAATGATGGTTGTTTTTAGTATTTTTAGTTATTGTTTTGTGTGATTTCTGAGGTACAGGTGGGATTTGGATGTGTGGGGTTGATATATTGTGGTTAGTCGTGTTAATTGGATTTATTGGTGTTGTTATTATGTCGCTTATTTCTGTTTTGTCTATCAGTTCTATTTTACTTGGTGAGTTTTCTGTAGGCTCTGTTGTTTCGTTATCACTTTCCTCTTCCTTTTCATCATCGCTTTGTTCTATTTCATTATTTCTTTTTTGTTCTATTCTTGCTTTTTGTCCTCTGGTCAAAACATTAATTTTTGAGAATTTCAGTGTCCTGTTGTATACCTTTTTCTGATTCTGGAATTCTACTCAGTGCGTCGGCATTACTATTAAGTTTCCCTGGTTTGTAGTGAATTTTGAAGGTGTATTCTGATAGTCTGATCTTCCACCTATTTATTCGTCCTTCAGGATCTTTCTTATTGTATTCACTTATTAAAGGCTTATGATCAGTATAAACACTAAATTTTCGACCTAATAAATATGCCCTAAAGTTTTTTATTGCCCAATAAATGGCCAACATTTCCTTTTCAATAGTAGCGTAGTTTCTCTCAGCCTTTCCCAAAACTTTACTAGCATACGCTATTGGTTTATCCTGTCCAACCTCCCCTTGAGATAGTACTGCCCCTAGTGCAATGTTACTAGCATCTGTTGTTAAATTAAATTCATTTGTGAAATCTGGATATGTTAACAAAGGGGGATTCACCAAAAGTTTTTTTATCTCTTCGAAAGCTGTTTGATGTTCATTGGTCCATTTGAAAGGTTGAGATTTGGTTGCCATTTTGTATAATAAAGCACCACTTGCTGCTAAACTAGGCATAAATGGTCTATAGTAATTTGCCAGACCTAAGAATGATTGCAATTCTTTTGTAGTACGAGGCACTGGGTGCTCTTGCACACACTTAGTTTTTTCGGGATCTGGTTTCACTCCTTCAGATGTGATCTGATGTCCCAGATATACTACTTTCTTTTGCAAAAATTTACATTTTTCAGGTTGTAATTTTAAATTATTTTGCCTTAATCGCTGAAATACTAACTGCAACTTTTCATTATGATCTTCCAGATTTTTTCCATATATCACGATGTCATCCAGCTATACGAAACACTTGAAACCTTGAAGTCCCGCTAATACGCAATTCATTACCCTCTGGAAAGTCGCTGGTGCTCCAGTTAACCCAAAAGGCATGAGTTTAAACTCAAAATGACCATATGCTGTGCTAAAAGCTGTTTTTTCGCGGTCTGCAGGTTCCATCATAACTTGGTGATACCCACTGGCTAAATCCAAAGTTGTGAAGTACTTAGAACCTCCTAGTTGGTTTAAAATTTCTTCGATTCGCGGCAGTGGAAACGCATCCCCTATTGTGACTTCATTAATTTTTCGAAAATCACGGTGGCGTTTTTCTCCATCAGGTCCAGGTTTTTTTGGGACCACCAAAAGTGGTGAATTCCAAGGACTTTTACTAGGTTGAATAATATCCTCGTTGAGCAATTTTTTTATTTCTTCGTTTATTACTTCTTTATGGCATTCTGCTAGTCTGTACTGCCTACTATTAATTGGTTTGGTGTCAATCTTGACTGGTACAGAGTGTGTAATATCGCTGACGCAACTGAGTTTATCGCCAGGCAAATGAAAAATATCGTAACTGTCTTCACAAATTTGGGTTAAAGCTTGTTCCTCTTCTTTGTTCATATTTTCCGGTTTACATAACGTTTCTTTTAACTTAGTGATTTTCTTTCGTATTTCAATTTTTTCATTATGTGTTTCGAATAAATGTCTAATGCAGCACCCGGCAAACTATGACCCGTGGGTCACGGAGTGACCCAAAGCATCATTTCATATTACCCGCTTCGAAATTGTAAAGTAACAAAACAATAAATATATTTTTTGATTACAACTATTGAACTATTGTATATGAAATTAAATCATTCCCCAGCAATTTTTTTTAAATTTGTTTTAAAATTAATTTTATTTGAAATGAATATAAAAAATTTAATTAATTCTTACATATAAAAATTCAAGTGGAAAAAGGAATTGTGTGTGATTTCGATGTAAGGACATGTCAGACTTATATTAATAACATGAAAGACGAATTTGAAAATAAATTTCAAACTTTGAAAATGCACGGCCCAATGTTTGTGTTTATTACGAAGGCGGATGTAATTGATGAAACTATTTTAGTTAAAATTTGTTTAGTTGGATAATAAATGAATTACCTTTTGGTTTAACTAATTTTTGTAAATTGCTGTCATATAAATTGGCACTGACCCGCTACGAGTTTAAAAAAACTTCATCTCAGGCGAATTTTACCCACGATTAAAAAAGTTTGCCGACCGCTGGTCTAATGTAACAGACGTTGTTGTTGTTATTCATGTCCATTTCTTGCTGTTTATCCCAGTTGTGTAACTCATGTATATTAAATTCAGATAATGGATACACCTCAGGTTCAAATTCTGGAAGTATTTGATCCTTAAGAGTAATGTTCACCATAGGTATTGATATTTTACCATTTTTTACGATATTCACACTATTGCCTATATAAATTCCATTTTTAAATTGTCTACCTATACTTAGTATTTCTCCTTTATTCTTCACAGGTATCTCAACAATTTTTTCCGTACGTGCAGGTATGATAATTTGTGATAATATTGGGTATTTCCTATGTTTTTGTTGTTCATTTTCCAAGCTTTGTTCATTATCTCCCTTAATGTTATTATGATTATTCAAAATTTTGATATCTTCTATTGTTGCACTTAATTCCATATTACTTTCGACCTTACTACCGATTTTCTTATTATAATTTATCTCTCTAATAATTTCTTTATCTTTACTTTTATTTTCAATATTATTTTCATCAATATTCGACCTAACTTTGTTAGGTCGAAATCTTTGTTTTTTGACTAATTCTTTCTCTCTTTAATAGGCTTACTTGAGCTCCAGTATCAATTAATAATGTGACCTTATTGTTGTTGGCTATGTCCAACGGCATGGTCACCAAAGGTTCATACTGGTGATTTTTCGCCAGTACACCCACGTCCTTAAACTACGGGATAAAAATTGGGTTTTTAATTCATCCCTTGCCCGTTTCCCTGCTTAGCCTGATATTGCTGTCGAGCTGGACACATAAGCTTGGTATGTCCATCCCTAAGACACCATTCACAGTTTACTAGTACTGTGCCAATCCCTACGGCATTTATTTGTGGCGCTGCTGTATTTATTGCTGAACGATTTTTGAAAGGACAATTTGTTGCTATATGTCCTGTATTTTTACAAGAAAAACATTCCGTTCGTTGCCGATTGGTTTCTCGCTGTGGTGCTAGTGGACGAATCGAATTTTGATTTCGTTGTGCACGGCAATCCTTACTTATGTGTCCACCCTGACCACACTTAAAACATGTTAATCTTAAGTTTGTTCTACCATTATTATTAAAACTACCATTATTATTATTGAAACCCCTATTATTGTTATTATAATTATTATTAATATTCCTATTACTATTATTATTAACCAAATTCCTATTACCATAATTATTATTATTCCTAATGAGATTTCTATTACTATAATTATTATTATTACTATTAAAATTACTATTACTAAAAATCCTATCTCTGTCATTGTTGTTTTGGTTATGTCTGTCTGAAAATTTTGTTTGCAAATTTGATCCGATTCCATGATTTTGCAAAAGTTCCAATAACAGTTGTGTTTGGTCTGTTTGTCGTCCCTATACTATTTTTTGTTGGTTTTAATAATTCAAGTGATTCTCTAGCAAATCTACTAGATTTCACTATAGTTAAACCGAAATCCGTACAATTCTGAGTCAATATATATTGTTTAACCGCTTCGGACTGTAATCCCCTAATAAAAGTTTTACGTGCTGTGTCTTCTGCGTCCTCTATAATGCCTTCAAAACTGGTTGGGAATTTATACCTAGCTGCAGATTTGAAACACCCTAACTTCCTTTCAACTCGGTCTCCAAATTGTTCAACCGATTCATCAGGAATTTGGACACATTCTTCAATTTCCCTTCGAAGTTGTGTCAAATCTTTATAAGGGATAAAAGCATCTTCAAGTACGCATTTGAATTCCTTGAAATTGTGCACTGTCCGTTCTTGAAAAATATCAGCGGCTTTTCCTTTTAGCTTTTATCAGAAGGTTTGTTCTGATCGTTCGTTCTAAAATATGCTTCGTGAGCTAATGATACGAAATTCTGCAATTCCAGAATTAACCTATCACCCTCACCAGAAAATGTCGGAACTCCCTGAAAAAAAGTCTTATAGGTCCGTTCCAATGGCATTGTCATGTCTTGGACATTACCAGTTAATCCTAAATCGTAAGTGTTATCTACATTTAATATGTTAGATCGCTGACTGAACCCAAATTCACGATTCCTGAAAATGTCCTGTTGGTCTGTTCTGTTTTTTGTACGTGGTATTGCTCCTTGTGATTTATTTGGGTCCATTGCGATGTTTTGTGGTAAGCTTTCTTTTTTCTGTAAGTCTTCGTCAATCGTAGCGTAATGGTCTTCTTCTATTAAATCGTCTTCTGGTTTTTGTTCTATACCGCCAACCGCTCCTTCCAGTTCCAATTCACTACTTGAATCTGAATGGTTGGTCGCGAAAGTCACCGATCGTCTAGGTCTGTTTTTGTTTGTTGATGTTGTTCGAGGAGTAGATTCTAATAAAGAATTTGCTCCAAACGTAATGTTCGTTACCGAAAAATTCTCTTAATTTTGTAAGCAGGTTGAAAATAATGAATCCTTTTCTTGAATTTTTCCCTGTTTGCGAGTTACAGGTGCCATAGAATTTCCATGAAAACAAAAAAAAACTACTTTGAGATAATCCAAAAAGAAAACACTGTGAGAAAAACTAAAACCTAATAAATTTAAAATAACTAATAGACTAAATCGAACTCTAATAGCAACCACTGAACAATTTTCTACAACACTATAGTATATCAACCTAAACCTTATCAAAAAAAAATCCCTTATACAAATATATAAAATTATTATCCAAATATATGACAAAAATTTATATAAAAATAATTTAATTGTTCTTTATTTTATAATTGTTATAAACAAAACATTTTTGCGTTATTTTACCACAATTAAAAATATTAAATTATATAAAAAAAATCAAGACAAAAACGTTTAAAAAAAATGTACAACAAACTAATCAATGACAAAAAAAATAAAAATTACCGCCTAAAATTATGCAAAAATAAAAAAAATAAAATATACATTAAAATTATTACAAAAAAAACATGAAGATTATAACCTTAACGCCTAAAATTATGCTATTACAAAAAATCAACCTACTATTAAAAATTATTACAAAATCAAAACCATTTTTATTAAAATTAATTATATATTACAATTGAAACAAAAAAACTTGAACCTACTACAAAAAAATTAATCTAAAATAAAAACAAATTGTCACACACGACCCCTTTCTCATTGCATATTTAAACGGTCTGCTTTAAAACTTGGCATTTCCTTGTTTCTGGCTTTCTTAATTTTATTTCTCGTCGCTGCTGTCTTTTTAAATCCCTTAGCTGTTGTTTGAACAAACGCTCTTGTTCTCTCGTACACTCCAACTTTAATATTCGATGTAAATTCTTAATTTCATCTCTCCTTCTTGCTGCTTCTCCACCTCTTTTTGTTAATTTTTGCTCCCCTGCTTTAATTTTAATTGCTTCTGTTTTTTCCTGTTGACGACTCCTATATTTATCAATTGAAATTGTTTTGGGTCCAACTTGAGGATCTTCCTTTATTAATTCTGCTACTGATTTCGATGACATTTACTAAATCTTTGTTTTTTACTAATTTCAAGTAGTTAAGCAAAGTGAATTGCTTTTTTACCACCTCAATCAAAAGCCTGTAGAGGTTCTGAAATTTAACGTAAAAATAAAAGACGTTTACCCCCTGGTTCTTTTGCTGGAACGTAGTCCAACACTGCACCAAAATATTGGTTGAATGTAGACTTAATTCAGCAACTGGTCACGGCACCAATGTTGTGATCCTATTTCTGATGTCTTACCTCTGCTTTATATTTTATTATATTTTCCTTGGTCTGATCGTCTTCTTTTTAATTAAATATTACTGTTTGTATATTTTTAAGTAATTACTTTTATTTATCCTTTTATTCTTTCTAACAATCTACTAATTAAATTAGTCTACTAATAAGTTTATAACTTATTGAATCTGATTGTGTTATATAGTGCTAAATTGCCCTTTCAGCAAATCAATTGTTATTAAACGTGAATTAATTAGTAATATAAATTATTATTACAGCATTGTGCAATCAGACTTTACCACTGTTTCAGTTGCCAATTCAATAATGCTGAACTAGCATTTTGGTATTACTAAATGCTCCACAAAACAATATAAACAAAGAAAAGGTTATTCACATGTGCATTAAATTATATGCATTATAATATAAATAAATTATGAATGTATTTTTGTTCATTAACCTTTTCTTTGCTTTATTTATTATTTTGTTGTTATCGCATTAAATATTATTGTTTACATTTTGACTTGTATGTGTCACATATAAGTTAAGGTATTTGCTGATGCGCCTTTTTCGATTTTATTTGAAGGTCGCATTTAATAACAGAAATGTAAACAATAATATCAGAGCTGGAAACAATGATAAAACGCATTACACAACATTATATTGAAAATCATTTAATATAAATTTTTTATTTTCGTGGTATTGCAAAAATAGCTTAAATTTTAGATAAATTGAAAAATTACAACTAATAAAATTCAATAATTTTTATTATGCAATTGACAAAAGAAAGCTTTTAATTATTTTACATAAATGAATGCAAATTTTTATAATAGTATACTAAACTTTGAGGCACTGTTGGGAACCCGAAATTTTTTCGAGAACGTTATTCATTTTGTTACAGATACAAAGTTAATTTCGTAACAGTTTCGGGTACGGGTATGAAACAAAATTTTATTTTATTTCGTTACGGTATACCGTTACATTAGGGTACATTACAAATTAAAAAAAAATGTTTATTTTAATTATGATACGTTTTGTTTTATGTAAAATTAAGAAAAACATTTTTCAGTTTAAAAGTTCAATAGCAAAATTAAAACAATTATTATTCAACGACGAATTAATATCAGATATCAGATAAAATCAATGTTAACAGAAAAGTAACATTTCGACTGAGAGCAATTTTAACAGAAAATTCCTAATATCTGTTTGTCACTGTTCTAAATATTCAAATTATTATCCTGCTTCGAAAATATATTTATATTTACATCCTTCATATTTAAACTATAAGTTCACCAAATCTGAATTATTTTTCTGATATATGAGATGAGATGGTATGAAAACAAAATTTTAGCATCGTAACTTTACGTTTGCTATACACTTTGAAAAATTTTCTATTAGAACATTTCATAGAACATTGCATTTGATAATTAATAAACAAATAAACTGTAACGGAAACTACACAGAATAGGTACCGAAAATATTTATAAAGGTTATTGTTCTAAAAGGGTATGAGTATCCGTTACAATAAAATATTATAATTTTTTATTTCGTTACGTGCTTTGACGTGATAATTTTGAGGTGATCGTTATATTTTTATAAAAACATTTTCTTAAGAAAATGTTCTTAATAATTTTTTAATATCCCATTATACAAAAAAATATGTTCAACTAAGTCTGTAGTAACAGCAGGTTTCAATCTCTTTTTAAGTATTGCTAATAAAAATGTTGCTACTTAGTTTTAAAATAGTTGCTCCCGCACATTCTGAACTCGAATTATTATATTTAGGTGTTAAATTAATTAAATAATGTTTAATTATAATTTAATAACAGATTTCAATACATTAAAAAATTTATATGATGGGATGGATCCTTTCAGTGCTCATTCTAGAATTTCCATTTATGTGAATAGTCGTGTATTTTTTTCTTGCGGTTGTCATCACTGTTGCCATCACATCAGCGGTTGTCATCACTGTTGAATCTAACTACGACTTATCTGCTCCCCCTAGTTAGAAACTTTATTTTTTATTCGAATTTTAAATAAAAATTGGTTTGTTAAACATTTGATATCAATCGAAATCAATACTAGCCGTATAAAATTAAATTTATTTAAAAAATTTAAAATATTAAAAAAATTTGTGAATTAGTTTTTTATGATCCAGCTGGTAAGAATTACCTCAAAAATCATAAAATTTCAAATTTAAATTATTATAAAAAAATCGGATTTCTGAAATAATTTTATTTACACTACTTTTTTATTAATTAAATTCGAAAAAATTAGTTAATTTTCTATTTTTCTTTAATTATTTAGATTTCATATAAAACTAACTATGGAGCAACAATCTACTTCAAGTAATGGCACTGCTAACCAATTCAATGTTCAAGAGATTTTGGAAATGTTGGAAGGAACTAAAGCACAAATTAATTTAAGCAATAATAACAATGTAATATTACTTCTTGGCGATACGGGATCAGGAAAATCAACATTGACTCATTTTCTGGTAAAAGACAACACAAAGTTGGTATCAGTAAAACAGTCTGCTGGTCAATATTTATTAGAAGATGAAGAGGGAACAATAAGTAAACAAACAACAATTTCTGAAACAATTATTCCACAATTAGTTGAATACATTAATGCTAATATAACATTATATGATTGGCCAGGATTCCATGATACCCGAAATACAAAAACTGATATTGTTAATGCATTTTCAATTCATACAATTATAGAACATGCTAATAATTTTAAAATAATCTTTGTTATAAATTATCATTCGGTTAAAATTGGTGCTCCTGACAGACGTTCATTTCTTGAATTATTAAAAAATGTATCAGAAATTATTAAAAATATTGAAAATTATGAGCCAAGTATTGCTGCAGTTATAACTAAAGTTGATAATAATATTGAAGAACGTGAAAATGGAAAATATGAATTAATTTGAGATAATGAAGTACTGAGTGGAATTGAGGATTTTTTGAAGAAAGTAAAATTATAAATTCGTGAAGATAAATCATATTACAGAACTGCTATTAAATTGATAAATATTTTTCTTAAAAAAAATTGTTAAAAATATGAAAGATTAGCAATTTTTAGAAGTCCAAATAAAGCAGGTTTAGTGAGTGATAATGTTTTATTACAAGACGAAAAGATTATCATTCAAAATATGTTAAAAGAAAATATTAGTTTCACAAGAAAATGTGAAATGGATTTTGGCTATGCTATTTCTGAAGAATCTAGAAATAATATTTTCTATTTAGTTGAAGAAATAAATAGAAATATTGCAAACATAATGATATTAATTATTAACGAGGTTATTGAAAATTATAAGAAACTTGAAATTGAAGATATGGATTTGAGTAAGAAAATTGATCAATTTAGTAGAGCATACTTCGAATTTCTAATTTTGAAAGGAAGACTTGAAGGAAATGCCCATCTTTCTGAAATTGTTGAAGGGATTATAGAAATTTTAAATGGTTTTGGTATGGAATTTCCACAAAATTATTTCGATATTATTTTAAAACAAAATGATAATTTGAAATTTTTAAGTACAGTTGCTGAAAGTCCTTTTCATCCCAATTCAACAGAATTGATCAGTGGCATTGAAACTTTATTAAATTATCTGAATGACTCTGACAATGGTATATATTTTTAAGTTTTCTATATGCAAAATTAACAGAATATGATGTGCAAAAAGATACAAGTATATTAATATTAATGAGTTACAAATTTTGTATAATTCATGGATTCAACAAAATGCTGACAAAAAAAGAAGTGATTTTAGAAGTCTTTTTGAGCAGATTTACACTACAGAAATTACAAATATCCAGTTAATAAGAAATTATTCTAGTATTGAATATGTTAAAGTAGATAAGATTAAACTATGAATGTTACTAAACATTTTGGTGTATACTCTAGAAAATTATATAACAGATAACACAATGGATCCAACGATAATTTTGATCAAAGGAAATTTTATAAATTTGTCGAAAATACAACATGAAATTTTACCGCAGCATATTAAATCATACACATTTTTGCTGCTAACAAAATCTTCATAAATGAAGATATTAATTTCGTAGGAGAAAAACGAAAATTATTTATTGGAGCTCCTGAATGGAACATTATTGATACACGAATAATTAATTTAAATGGTGTAAATGGTTTGCAACATAGACAGAATAAAGCAAATAATGGTGTGAGGTACGGAAGTAATGGCAATGATGGAATACCTGGTTTATCAGGTGGTGCCGCTGGAACAATTTTTGCCATTGGTAGACATTTTTCTAATTTGGAAAGCTTAACTATTAAAGCAAATGGCGGTGATGGTAGCGATGGTCAAAATGATGGTGATGGTGCAGCCGGAGAAAATGGCCTAGATCCAATATTACCTACAGAGGATTTTGATCTTTCTAACCCTCAAAAGGTAGCAAACACAGGCATTCGTATTGTTACGAATTTAGGATTTAGGATTTTTTGGAAATATTAACGATTTTTTAATCCCGGGTGAAAGAGTGCCATTTACAATTTTTGGAACTGATGGTAAGTCAGGTGGGAATGGTGGTGCTGGTGGATATTATGGTAAAGGTGGAGCAAAAGGAAAAATTAATATTATTGATTTAAGTTCAGAACCAAGAAGACTGGGCTACAATAGTCATGATGGTAATAATGGTAATGAAGGAATTGGTGGTAATAAAAAATTTATTGCTAGTTATAATACAATGCACGGTAAACTTTCGATTTTGAGAATAACTTATGGTCCATGTGGCATGTGGTACGTGGGAAATAATAAGCGAATATGAGAGAACCACTCAACCATGTGGTTTAAGAGGTTCAAACAATAATAATGATATTGGTTATATAATTATTGCATATAAAAGATTCTTGGAAGGAAATTTACATAAAGCAATTAACAAAAATACTTTATCAGAATTTCTCCAAAACATAGATGAAAACGTTATTATTAATTATTATTACTTAAAATAAATATTAAGTATTTAACGTATCTATTTAACATATATATTTTATTTCTGCTTTTGTTATTATTTCAACATTTATCTTCATTAACATAACAAAATTTTTATATCTATTTGAATATTAATATTTATACAAAATAATTAGTATTGATCATTAGATAATATGATAATGTGAATACTTTAATCAATGTCTATTAATAACAATATTTAATTAACAAATAAAAATCATAAATAAATTAATTTTTTTTATTTTATTTCATATCTTAATAAATAAATTAAAAAAAATATTAAAAAGAACTTAAAGAAGCAACGAATTCAAAGGACATAACATTATTAAAAAGTAATATTAAGTATACCTCATAAATAATGATACGTTTTGGTTTTATATTTTATTCGATTTTCTACTGACCAAATTTTTCTTTCTACTGCATAAATTTATTTTAGATAACAATTGAAGAAAGCCTTTAATAATGCTTTCGAATGCTAATTCATATAATAGATATTAATATCGAATTATTGGCAACCTCGGGTGAAACAATATTGAACTATTATCATACATAATTGTATAGCAAATATTTTCTAAATACTGGTAGACAAATGAAACATTAAGTTAAAGTTAATAACTCCTGGTAACTTTAGCAATAAAAACGGATTCCCTAAGCATTGAAATTACAGAACCTATTAAAATCTCCTTCTATACCACGGTGTTCCTACTATTGTAAATTTAGTGTTTGTAAATTTGATTATCATTATAAAATATTTTGACATTATGCCAATTAAATAAATACTTTTAAATATAAATTTAACTTGCCAGTTCATTTAAATGGGGATACTTCCGATAACCAGGCAATAGTTTTTAAGGTAACGTCATACAAACACAAACGTGGATTTAGTTCCTTTATCGGTGGTAATATCGGTTGCAGTGGCTATGTAGGTATTAAAATGTAAGATAAATATTGTTGTTTTAATAATAATATTTATCAGTGGGATGGGAATAATTTAAAATATCACAACGAAATAGGTAAAATGGGCAATAATGGAAGAATATATTATCGTTAAATATCCAACTTTATACGTAAAAACAGAAGCTATGGTTGCTATGTACTATGTCTGTAACTGCAATATAGCTACAATTGTCAAAGATAATTTCTTGACTAAAAAATTGTCATAAGAGAAGCAAATCCAGAACATGCTGATAAAATTGGTCTTGCATCTTGCTAATAATATGGCAATTATGGCCAATAAAGAAGAAAGTTATGAGCACATTGGAAATATCCCCAAAATCATTGATAATTACAAAAAAAAATTAAATGAAAATTTTAGTGATGCTATTATGAAAAGTGCTCACTCAGAATTTATTTCAAAATTAAATAAAAATGATATCAATAATGTTGTAATTTAGTTCGTAAAATAACTAAATGAATAAAAAAAAAATTATATTTTGATAAAAATTAATACAAAATTTTAACGAAAACAATTATTTCTATAAGAATTATTAAATAAATATTTAAAATTACAACTTTTTGACAAAATTATGTTTTTTTTTTTTAATTTTTAAGATTAAGGCTGGTAATAACTATTAAAATGGCGACGATACAAAATCTTCTGAGTGTAATATAAATTTAAAAAAGTATGGTTTTCGTATCACAATATAAAAACTCATACTTTCACATAACTCTTACGTTTGTGTGTTTCAAAATCTCTTCAGTTTCGGTTTACATTATAAAAATTAATTTAAAATTCTAAGAATTTTTTTAAATACATAAATTATTAATAAATCTAAATTTAGAAACAGATAAAAAATGCGTAAATTAGGCTTATAGCTCGAACAGAACCAAATTCGCAGCCTACATAAGAATTTCGCAGCCTACATAAGAAAAAATTTAGCGAACACAACAAAAAGTAGTTTTGCTGCGTAACTTTGACAGTTATTTGTTATTGTTTATTTTTTCAATGAAGAATAAAATTTGTGTTTTTTGATTTGGTTGATAAACGTTTTGTAATTAAGGTTTAATAATTTGTTTTATGTAAAAAATAAAATTAATATTTATATTGTTGAAAAAATTTTAAAAATTATAAAGTGATTGTGTTTAAAATAGTATAAAGTATAGACAAAATTAACTGTGTTGTGAATATGGATGAAGAATTAGAATTTGGTATGATGTATATCATTTTAATGGGGAGTTATCTTGTTTTACAAGACAAAAAAGCCTGCAATGAGAGGCGATGGTGGGTTAGGGAGGCCAATTTGTCCAGAAATGAGCTTGGTTATTTCCAAAATTGTTTCCTGAAAATCAAAGAATGTGATGCCGAGGATTTCTTCAAACACACTCGAATGAGTCGACCATTATACGATTTATTGCTAAATTTATTAACAAAAGACTTAACTAAGAAATCACATCGGGAATTCATTGAACCGGAATGTAGATTAGCTGTTACTTTGTCGTGAGTTTATGTTATATAATTACAAAATAAATAAATTAACAAAACACTCATATTTTATTCACTTTAGTCAATATTTATGAAATTATATCAATAATTTAATATGTTTGCTGACCATTTAATGTAGTAAATTATATTATGTAAATATTGAGCTAAACTGAATGAAATACTCACCAAATAATTAGCAGCAACAAATAAATAAAAAATAAATTATGTTATCAATTTTTCAGATATCTTTCACAAGGAGTTTCACACCAGTTCCTAGCTTGGAGCTACAAAATGGGCAAGTCCACTGTACGCAGTATAATTTTAGAAACATCTGAGATTATATGGAATTGCTTGTTTGAAGTGTATGTGGCACGACCAAACCAAAATGACTATATAGAAATTGCAAATAATTTCGAAAAAAAATGGGATCTTCCAAACTGTGTTGGTGCAATAGACGGGAAGCACATTAGTATCCAGAATCCTCCTCATAGTGGATCACTTTATTACAATTACAAGCACCACTTCAGTACTGTTCTGTTGGCGGCATGTGATGCAAATTATTGCTTTACTGAAGTTGATGTTGGTGCTTATGGGAGCCAAAGCGATGGAGGTATTTCAATTGTATGAATTTAAATAAATTAATTGTAATAATTTTCATTTTTAGGTATATTAATGAATTCAAAATTTGGGAAGGAATTGCTAAGTGAGAAGCTGCCACTTCCGGAACGTAGTAAATTACCAAAATCAGAAAAATCCTTCCCATATTTCTACGTTGCCGATCCTGCATTTCCTCTCAAGAACAATTTAATGCGACCTTATCCTGGTAAACTTTTATCACGTGAAAAGAGAATATTTAATTATAGAACTTCCAGAGCTCGGGTTGTGATTGAAAATGCTTTTGGTATTTTGGTTGCTCGGTGGAGAATTCTGCTTACAAAAATAAATTGTTATCCAGAAAATGCAGATAAAATAGTTCTTGCTACAATCGCATTACATAATTTCATAAAATTAAATTCAGTTGAAGGTTCATCGTACTGCCCAGAAGGATTTGTTGACAGAGAAGATGCCGATGGTATTATTCGTCCAGGAGATTGGCGAAAACAAATTAATAATGTACCAACAAATAATCAAAAAAAAAATTGGTTCTAACAATTCAAGCCAAAGTGCTTTTGCATTGAGAGACACTTTAATGGATTATTTCATGAATGAGGGTGCCATCGATAGACAAAATAAAATTACTCAATAAAAAATTGTATTACCTGTTTTAAAAATTAATTAATAAACAACAAATTGAAATTAAACATAAAAATTTATTGATTCGATAATTCTTCCAATTGAATATCACATAAATATTTCATTATATCACCTCTAGCTCTTACTTGATTAATCGGCTGTAGCGAAGCTAAAATTATGGTGGCAGATTTCATGAATGCACTATTAGCGGTTTCTTCAACTGGAGTTGGAATTGATGCAGGCTTGTTCAACATATGAGTTTGAAAAGCTTCCATAGTTTCAACTAACTTTACAGTCAATAGCTCATTATTTTTGCTTTGTTTTTTTGGAGTTGGAGTACTTGAAAAATTGGAACTGTTGTTATCCTCCCCATTATTTGTTAATTCGGAACAAGTCCGTTTTCTTCTTGTATTTTCTTGAAATTGTGAGCAATCTAGATCAGAATGCAAAGAAATGTTGTTACTGTCACAATTTTCGTCTTGTATAGCATCAATTTCTTTATTAACAACTTTACTGGTCAAGCTGTTCTGATGCTCCTGTCCCTCAGCTACAATAAAGTTGCTCCTAGAACTTCAGAGTTATGTTATATAAATATTTATTACATTGAGATATAAAAAAATCTTACTTTCTCGGCTTGATGCAGTCATTTAAAAACCCAAGCGCATCCCAATGCTCCCAATCATCAGGCTTCGAAATTTGACTACCTGACCCGGACGGTATCAGCAATTTATTTTTCTCTCTACTATAACGATCACGAAGAGCCTTCCATTTTTTTTGACACAGTTCATCTAAAAAATAAAAACTGTTTAAAAACTTTTCACAATACTTCACCAAAAAGCCTGATAAATACATCAAACAATTATATATTTAAATTTACCAGTTTCTTGTAGAGCAATTCCAATTGTGTTCCAAATTCTACATTTCACCGAAATATTTTTGTAACCCCCAGCGCTTTTTTGATATAAAACAGGATACTTTTGTACTTCAATAATTAATTTTTCTTCAAAACTCATTTTACACTTCAATTTTTTAATAAACACTTTTAAAATAAAATTTACATCTGCCATCAACAAAAATAATTTTCAATTGACAATATTTTGTTTACCTACTTTTGACATTCACCAACGTAGGCTGCGAAAAAAGTTGAAAGTTGATTAACTTTTTTTCGATGGCTGCGAAGAGGCTGCGAAAGGGCTGCGAAAGCTGCGTTTGTTATAATCGTTTCCATATATTTTCATACATTTTAACTTTTTTGACATTTCTTATGTAGGCTGCGAATTTGGTTCTGTTCGGGGTATTAGAAATATTATTCAATATCAAAATTATTTTCTGGTTTCTCAGAACAAACTTTAATAACAAGTTTTCTTTAAAATTAGATTATAACCTTAAGTTTTTGAAAAGATCAACATGGCAGAAAGGTGCGCACTGTGAAAATGAACATAAGAGAGGTTCAATTAAGATATTAGTATAATTTTCTGAATAATGTAATTCCCATTTATATTTAGGGAAAATCCCGAATTATTATCAATTTATACTTTTGACTGGTAAAGAGAGCAATTCAATTATATATATATATATATATATATATATATATGTATATGTGTGTGTGTGGTTCTCTTCTTTTTTTTGAATACATAAATTATTATCTTTATGTATTTTATGTTTCTGTTATTTTTTTAGTATAGATTTTAACAATTTATTAAAATTGACAATTTTAAATAAGATATTGAAAATTAAATATATTATATTGACTGGTACAAATTTAGTAGATACGTGCTAAAATTCTACTGATCGTTTTCCTGATTATTCTGCTCTTGTATTTTCTTGCACATACTTTTCACCGTAAAACGGAAGCAAACAGGAATTATCTACCAACATATTTGCCAAAATTTACAAGTACATCAACATTGAATAAATAAAACACAATTTATCATAAGAACCAATTTTTATTCTTGCTTGATGGAATCCTGTAAAATATTACGATAAATTTTAACTATTAAATATTTATATGATTTGTGTCCAAGTTCCAGTAGAAGAAAACTTAGCTTCCATATGCTAACAATTAGATTGGTTATAGTCCGGTAGAAATGGTGGAGATATGATAATGGAAATCCTGAAATTTGTGAGGAAACGAGGATGATTATTTAATAAAAATGGATAGTTTCATATACTTAGTGAAAAATTAATTTAAATATTTCTCAAAAATATATAAATATAAACAAATTATAATAGAAAAACGAAAAAATCACTTAATTATAAAACCCTATGGTATTAAACATTTATTTCACAAAACAAACAAATAAAAATTAATATTTATTTACACAACAAAAGAATTTTAAATAAAATTTAAAAATAGTTTAATTTTAAGAAATAAATTTTACAGACAGACAACAAAAGTCTCTAAGCGCCGGGAAAATCCCTCAACATTGAAATGTTGCCAAATTTTTGTACCCACAGAATTCGCAATGTAAAAAACTAAACATTGAAACCAAAAATTTTAAGTAAACTAAGCTATAAATATCGTATATTTATTTTTGTTGTAATAGAGAGTATCAGTCTTGATTTTTATATTGACAAAGATGGCCTTGGTCTAGGCCTTGATATTGGTAATGAAAATAAATGAAGATCGTTTATTTTGCACTCAATAATAAATGATATTGAAATTAAATTACTCTTTACTAAAACATTATTTCTCTTTTAATAAATGAATTACGTACGTATACGTAGCCGAAGACGAAGACGTAAATCTAAGTACGATTTCGCAAACAATCTTTTTGTATAAAAGCTTCGAACATTTTCATTTTTATTTCAATTAAATATATTTACAAAAATTGTTAAAATTGATATAAAATTCAACTTAAATTAATTAGTTCGAATTGTATTAAGAAATATTCATATATAAATTTAGTAAGTGAAATGTGAAAATATTTATAGTGAAAAAGATTTACAAAATTTTTAGTAATTGACATTCTAACTTAAATTATAATAATAATTATAAAACGAGAAAATTATAATTCGATCAATTTAAATGGTTAAATTTATTTTTTTAAATTTCGTTGTCCAAAAATTTCATTATAGTGAATTAAAATTTTGCATTTCTGCAGATCTGTTCTGTCTTTATATTTCCAGATTTTGTTCCATAATGTAGCGGCCTAATACTTGCTGATGCAATAATTTCCGCAAATTGGTCGCCATGGTACACGGTATGTTAATTAATATCATAACTTGAGTTAATAATACCATAATCACACACAATAATTACAGAAACGGTCGTATGGGCACTGATAACGCTGAAATTTAAATAATTTCAATTGATTTTTGAGTCCTGTAAATTGTGACTTTTAGGCTAATTATTGATATAACGAGAATTAAATTACCATATGCGTTGATATTAAGTTTTAACAAAATTTATGTTTTAAACAACAATGAATTCTTTTAACTAACTTTACAATTTTATTAATAATATTATGTTTTATAATTTAATAATATTATATTTTTAAGACTTATTTTAGAAATGTTTTGACATAAATTCATTAATTTAAAGAGGACTTACTTATTTATAGTATTATGTATAATTAATTTATAAATACATTATATTCTATAAGTGTAAATTTTAAGATTAATATCATTTAGATTTGCTCATAAGACTATTCTAAGGTATTTAAAATTATTTGTAATGATATCGTATAAATAGCTATTAAATTTTCATATTACATTAATTTGAGTGTCAGATGCACTAGATTAATCTGATAATATGTAATATCGATCGCCTGGTAATTATATGGCTATGCACTCATATTTAAATTATAATTCAAACCTTATAAAATTGCATAAACTTTCTTTATATCGATATACTTCACTTTCGTAAACTTATTTGCTTGATGTTATAAACAGTACGGCTTCGGCTGTATGCCAAGTAGTTAGTGTTTATCGTTTCATGATTCTACTTTATTTTATTTTCCATTAAGATTTCTTTAAATGCAATCCGGACAAAGATGCAATCAATAATCATTCTTCGATCTTCGTCTATGTTGGCAGTATATTTTATATGTAAATGAATGAATTTGATAAATTCGAAATCTTGTATTCTTTAGTTGTAAATTTTCATTTTCAATACTTTCGAAATTTAACAATTAAATTTGAAAAACTTGTGAATTATGTATATATTTTTAAAAAAGTCTATAAATTATATGTTTATGCTAAAATTTCTATGTGCAATTTATATTTTATTATATATAAGAAATATTTTATTCTTTGAGAATTATTAAAATAAAATTAAAAAAAAAAAATATTTTGATGTTAAAAATGTTCTTTTTTGAATTGTAATTTATCAAAATCCATATTTAGATATTAATGTAGACCTTCTAGATCTGTTTATTTTTCACTAGGTTTCACAGAACTCAACTTCCATTTTTCTAAAGTTCAGACCGAATACTGTTCATTTGAGAAACATTTAGTGAATTCTTATACGCTTTAAAAGAAACTACGAATTGTGAAATAATGAAAAGGATTTTCCCGAAAATATAATAAACAATTCGTTTTCCATGAAAATTATTCATCATTTTGTTATATAACCAAATATTTATAATAATTTTGTAGAAATTATGATAATTATATTTCTAAATATTAGTAATAAATTTCTGATTCTTTGGCTGTGGTAATGACATCATAAAAATCTGTAAGTTAATTATTAGGTCAATTTGCGATATACAAAATGTTGATCATTATTATTGATCATTAGGGACGGGCGCTTCCTTATATTAATCATTGGTCAATTAATATTGAAAATTTACTTATAACACATTTAAATTTAAATTCATGTTTAATATAAATACAAAGAGTTTTTAAATATTATGGCACGTGACACAGAGCCAGTGGCAATATATTCTTCTGCGAACTTCTCCCAACTAACATTGAAATTTTGAGAATTATTAAAATAAAATTTTAATAATTTTGAGAATTATTAAAATAAAATTAAAAAAAAAAAATATTTTGATGTTAAAAATGTTCTTTTTTGAATTGTAATTTATCAAAATCCATATTTAGATATTAATGCAGACCTTCTAGATCTGTTTATTTTTCACTAGGTTTCACAGAACTCAACTTCCATTTTTCTAAAGTTCAGACCGAATACTGTTCATTTGAGAAACATTTAGTGAATTCTTATACGCTTTAAAAGAAACTACGAATTGTGAAATAATGAAAAGGATTTTCCCGAAAATATAATAAACAATTCGTTTTCCATGAAAATTATTCATCATTTTGTTATATAACCAAATATTTATAATAATTTTGTAGAAATTATGATAATTATATTTCTAAATATTAGTAATAAATTTCTGATTCTTTGGCTGTGGTAATGACATCATAAAAATCTGTAAGTTAATTATTAGGTCAATTTGCGATATACAAAATGTTGATCATTATTATTGATCATTAGGGACGGGCGCTTCCTTATATTAATCATTGGTCAATTAATATTGAAAATTTACTTATAACACATTTAAATTTAAATTCATGTTTAATATAAATACAAAGAGTTTTTAAATATTATGGCACGTGACACAGAGCCAGTGGCAATATATTCTTCTGCGAACTTCTCCCAACTAACATTGAAATTTTGGTTTTGCTTTGATAGCAATAATTTGTCGATATATTGGTCATAATGACCGGTAATGGTGACTAAATGATCAGAAAGCTATTTGTCTATATTCGCATGTCATAAAAACGTTTTTTTGACCACGATATGACTATTTTGCTGTTATGGCTATATAGATTTTAAAAAAGCATATTAGCTACAAATGATTGTAGCAATATTGTCACGAGAAAAGCAAATTTAATATAAAGGTAAAATAATCATGAGGAAAGTTAATATGCTATTTTGTTTACTGCCTTCATAGCAAATACGTTAAGAAAGTTACTATGCATTATTAAATGTTATTTAGTCATTTACAAGCTTAAATTGCTGAATATATGGCATTTAAGTCATTTTGATTATTTTATCTATTTTTAATGACATTCTTGCTACTTGAAATTTTTTTATACTATTGTTCGCATCAAAAAACTTAGAGTGTTATAAAATTTGTGAAAAAATAAAAAAAAAATGGAGAATTATTTTGGATCATTGAAAAAGTTTAAATACAGCATCACGTTTTACAGGCAAGCTCGTAAAATCAGAAATGAAATGCAACTTATTCCAACATCTGGTAAGTTTTATTCTATATTAAACTCACAATATGTTGTACATAATCTAACAAGATGTACGCCATTCAAAGCATATCCCAAATAATTTCATAATCAATCCATCATGCTCATTTTATATTTAGGACAGAGAGTGATCAATAGAAAAATTTCTACGCAAAGTGTTGTTGTGCTTAAAGTTTTAAATAATCCAACCACTTCAAATTTTATGAAACAAGGACTTTGTTCCAATGGTTGTCGGAATTTATAGTGGATCTAGTAAACCAAATGCAAAATTATTTTTAAAACCATTTGTATAGAAGAGCTGTCGAATATTATACGAAATGGTTTAATAATTAATGGCCACATAGTTACGATTAAAAATCGTTGCTTCATTTGTGATACACCAGCCAGAAGCCTAATTAAAGGTAAATATATTTAATAATTTCTTGTCTAAATTTATGGGTATTTAACGATATTTATATTTACAGGTACAGTCAATTTCAATGCTTAATCGGGATGTCAGAAATGTGAAGTAATTGGAGAATATGATAGAGATGGTCGACATATGAGCTATCCACGGACTGATGCAGATCGGCGCACAGATGACTCTTTTCGAAAGCAAAGTGACCCTGAACATCACAAAGAAGAAAGTGTTCTTCTTGGTTTACCAATGGATATGGTCCAGGATGTGATTGTGTGTGATATGCTACATCAGTTGCATGTAGGGATCACAAAAAGACTACTTTTATGTTATGTAGGTCAATTAAAAACCAAAAAAAAAAAAACGGAAAGTGGGATTCAATAACAATTGCAAAAGTCAACCAGTTTTTAAATAATTGCCGTATGCCTTCCGAAATCAACCGAGCTGTTAGAGAACTGGACACCATTTCATTTTGGAAAGCAACGGAATTTCGTACTTTTTTCTATAATATTGGTATTATTATCTTTCGTAGCTGCTTAGATCATGAATCATATCTAAGTTTTCTTTCTTTATATTGTGCTATTACAATTTGCTCCAACGATAAATATATAAAAGATTATCTTGATATTGCTAAAGTTCTTTTATTACATTATATTGAGATGTACATTAATATGTTTGGCGAAGATACAATCTCATGCAATGTTCATAATCTTTGTCATTTAACTGAAGAGATATCACGTTTTGGACGATTAGATACTTTTAGCGCATACCCATTTGTAAGTAAATTATTTAAAATAAAAAACTTAATGCGAAGTGGTGCTAAGCCGTTAGCACAAGCTGCTAAACGAATCTCAGAATTCAATAGCTTATGTATCTACGAAAAAAAAAAAATATTAAGAGCTATCCTGTCATTCGTGGTGCATGTAAACTGGATAACTACTCTATATTGCCTACTGAAACCAAATATTTCAAAAAGATTGAAGTACGAGATGGTGTTACTTTGTCGATCGATGATGGAAATAAATGGTTTTCAATGGATGACGGTGAAATAGTTGCAATGAAATATGCTGTTAATATAGGAACTCAAAAATTCATTTTAGGGAATTCGCTACGATCCAAGAGATAATTTTTTTACTGAGCCGATGCATTCATCCAGGCTGGGTATATATATTTCGAATGGTCTATTATTGAATAATGATGCATTATATACGCCAGAACAAGTAAAATGGAAATTTGTTTGCAATAAATATGAGATAAACCAAAACAATTTTTTGGTTTTTATTCCTTTGATACATACAGTTTAAGTAGTGACCACGTTCTGTTTCAGATTCATGAGTTCAGAAATTTTAATTTAAAATTTAATGTGGCCAATTATTTCAGGAAAGACTATAATATTAAAATTTTACATTGTATTTTATTACAAATGTAAAATTTCTTAATTTTCGTTTAAGATTATTCATATAAAGAAAATAAAAATAATTCATATAAAGAAAATAAAAATTATATAAAAAAAAAAACGATTTATTAACTGTGTTGCATTGTCCTAGATGCCTTCTTTCGCTTCTTTTGGCTCATTATTAATTTCTTCCTGGGTGCCTTTCATCTGTTTTAAACGACTAGCAGCGTTTCGAAGTTGCTTTTTCAAGAATTCTTCTGCTTCTTTATAAGAATATCGGGAATCAGCAAGCCGAACCACTTTGAAAAATGCCTCGTGAACTTTCTTGTACAATGAGAAATTGATTTTTTTATTTTTTTGCTCTGCATCTTCATGACTTTCATTTGACTCTACATCATTTTGAAAACTTGCACCAGTTTGGTTTTGTTTTTTGTACTTCTTGTCCAGCTACATTGGATCAGAAATTCTCTTTTAAACCATTTGTCAATTATGTTTAGAGCTACTTTATTCCCATTCAAGACCCCAGTTGTACCACAATAACGGGACATTTGATCAATAAATTGTTCCATAGTGGTGTTTATTTTCAATAATGAGTCGAGTTTATCTAGATGCGATTCGTCAAATATTGGCAACAATGCTAAAACATCTTTAATATCGATAATGCTAATTGCAGATAAATTCTCAATTTCACAAATATTTCCACTAAGTCCCAAATTGGCAATCGCATCAGTCATCTTATCCATCCTTGCATGAATTTTTGAAAATTAATCAAAAATTTAACCACACTCGTTTCTTAGACTGTTATTTAGTATAATACCTATTTGCTCTGTAGAATATAAATATATATATATATATATATATATTGTATATTATTTATAGTTCCAGATCTAACACTACGACGCATTATCAAATAGAGAATATTTAAGGTACAAACTTGCGAGACTTTCGGTGGTATAACTCTGTTGCTCCTCAACCTCTATGTCCGCATTTATTTGATCTACCTCAATTGGCAGCATATTTTCATCACAAATTGTATTAATATCATAATTTGGATTCATTGATACGTGATAAGATGTTGATGCAATTTGTTCATCCATATTTAAAATACCCGACTGCTTTGT
This sequence comes from Rhamphomyia laevipes, assembly GCA_963920725.1. Classification (NCBI taxonomy): domain Eukaryota; kingdom Metazoa; phylum Arthropoda; class Insecta; order Diptera; family Empididae; genus Rhamphomyia; species Rhamphomyia laevipes. Next base: position 36,400,573 of record OY987256.1, read on the forward strand.
ACACATGTGTTCAACACTAAACCAACTGGATCGGTCTACTGAAAAGCACAATATTAAATGTTAACGAAATAATTCTAGTCAATTTTACTATTCTTTAATATTTTTACCTTTAATAGCATTAAAGCTTCCAGGATTAGTGCGAAATGATTCTTCTTCTGTAGTATTCATTACCTCTAAACGTTTAACACATTGAAGCGCTGCAGGATAGTCGCTAAACTCGCCCCTTAATTTAGCTAGCTCAGATACCCACTTCGCTCCATGGCATTTTTGGAATTTTATACCGTTTGGATAAGTTACAATGCTCTTTTCTTTAGAAAACCAACTAAGTGGACACTCAAATATTTCGCTGTCATTTGTATCCCGATTAATTTCAACAACACAGAAAATGTTTGACTAAAATGTTAATAACGTTAATAGAATTTAATTTCATGGAAATTTAGCATTAATTTCAAAATGTACAACACGAAAATATATAAAATATCAATATTTCTTACCATTTTGGACGATATATAGCCGGTTAATTTTATTTAACTGACTATTTAGCTGCGTGTAAGGGTATTTAGTTATACACATATTGTTATTATGCTGTATGTATGACTTGTTTGTTGCAAAAACGACTATTTGGCTGCAGAGAGACTATATTGTTCTAGTACACATATTATTTTAGTAAACTAAATGTAAATTCGAACAAAACGTTTACAGGGCCGTACTGAGGAAACTTTGCATACAAGGTTCTAATTTTCACACTCTCCTAAAAAGTACGATAATAAACGATACACGATTTTTAAAGATATTTTGTCAAAAAACTAACAATTCAGTTTTATAATATACCACAATAAAAACAGACATCTAAAAAAATCATAATTTTATTTTCCATCCTTGAACTGAGAAAAATTGTTAAAACTACATCGTTTAGCTTTTTGCTATTATATTAAATTATGGCCAAATTTGATAAATGTTCTTGGCACATAAAAGATCGTAACTTATTTGTGTAAGTGTCAATTTGCATCATATAGTCAAAATTCATATTTTCCATTAATAACCAAACAAAAAAAAATCGCGTTGTCCCGCTTTTTTTAGAAAACAGATGATGTTTTAAAAGATGAGTGTCAAAAATATATTTTTTGCTAAAAATTTTTTTGTTAATTTAAATTTTCAAATTTCCGACAATTTGTTATCGTGTTATATGTTCGCCCGTGCCTTATTATGGCTCTGTATTTTGAATCTAAAGCTTTAAATTGTCAATTTTTCGACACCTGTATTATGCTGTACTTATGACTTGTTTATTGCAAATGACTATTTAGCTGCATGTGAGGCTATTTAGTCATACATATTTTGTTATTATGCTGTATGAGCAACTAATTTTCTGATCATGGGCAAATAATTACTATTTGGCTTCGTGCAAAGCTATTAGCAACTATATAACTTTATATGACACTATTTAGCTAAATTGACTGAACTGCTTTTTTACACCTTTATTGCTATTGCTGCCATGTTTATTTCCGGAATTTTTAAATTTTTATTTTTCGAATTCTGGCGTTTTTCTTGGTCGAAATAAATAAATAAATATATTTTTTTCAATATTTTCCAATTCTCTACAGATTCCATATACAAAATTGGCATTTTTTTGAAATTCATATTAAAATTTAATTATTTTGCTTTGTTAATATAGGGTATTTTTGAGGCGCTCGAAGAATTTGAAGCTTTTTTCAAAAACAACGCGATGCTATTTTTCTCCCACCTGGTTTTGGGTTGTGAAATCGTATACCTCTTTATTTATAAAATTTCCCAATTCCATGCCGAGACTAAATAACTATTTTCAAAACAAAAAAAAAAGCAACAGGCAGCAAATTTAGAAACAGATAAAAAATGCGTAAATTAGGCTAAGAAATATTATTCAATATTAAAATTATTTTCTAGTTTCTCAGAACAAACTTTAATAAAAAGTTTTCTTTAAAATTAGATTATAACCTTAAGTTTTTGAAAAGATCAACATGGCAGAAACGTGCGCACTGTGAAAATGAACATAAGAGAGGTTCAATTAAGATATTAGTATAATTTTCTGAATAATGTAATTCCCATTTATATTTAGGGAAAATCCCGAATTATTATCAATTTATACTTTTGACTGGTAAAGAGAGCAATTCAATTATATATATATATGTATATGTGTGTGTGTGGTTCTCTTCTTTTTTTTGAATACATATATTATTATCTTTATGTATTTTATGTTTCTGTTATTTTTTTTAGTATAGATTTTAACAATTTATTAAAATTGACAACTTTAAATAAGATATTGAAAATTAAATATATTATATTGACTGGTACAAATTTAGTAGATACGTGCTAAAATTCTACTGATCGTTTTCCTGATCATTATTTCACTGATTATTCTGCTCTTGTATTTTCTTGCACATACTTTTCACCGTAAAACGGAAGCAAACAGGAATTATCTACCAACATATTTGCCAAAATTTACAAGTACATCAACATTGAATAAATAAAACACAATTTATCATAAGAACCAATTTTTATTCTTGCTTGATGGAATCCTGTAAAATATTACGATAAATTTTAACTATTAAATATTTATATGATTTGTGTCCAAGTTCCAGTAGAAGAAAACTTAGCTTCCATATGCTAACAATTAGATTGGTTATAGTCCGGTAGAAATGGTGGAGATATGATAATGGAAATCCTGAAATTTGTGAGGAAACGAGGATGATTATTTAATAAAAAGGGATAGTTTCATATACTTAGTGAAAAATTAATTTAAATATTTCACAAAAATATATAAAAATAAAAAAATTATAATAGAAAAACGAAAAAATCACTAAACTATGAGTTATGGCTCACCCTGTATTAAAACATTTGTTTCACAAAAGAAACAAATAAAAATTAATATTTATTTACACATCAAAAGAATTTTAATTAAAATTTAAAAATAGTTTAATAAATTTCACAGACAACAAGTTTTTAAGCGCCGGGAAAATCCCTCAACATTGAAAGGTTGCCAAATTTTTGTACCCACATATATTTTATTTGGAAGCGGTAGAACAAAGTGTAGTTCATCCCGCCAAAATTTCATGTTAGTGTGCATTTAACACATTAAAAGTTTTAATTAAAAATCTATATCTGTATTGAGCAGAATAAATTAGAGGTGGGAAAATTTGTTACGCCGCATTTGAAATAAAACAAAGAAAAATATTTTTATAAATTTAAAATGGATAATATCTTATTTTTATTATTTTTCATTTTTATATTTTTATTAAAAAATTTTAAAATATAATATATACGTACTCGAATAAAAAGTTGGATTAAATATTTTTTATCAAAATGTTGACAACATTTATAATTAATATTGGTATTTACAAGAAGTGAATATAATTTTTCTTGAATACCATTTTCACATATAAAAAAATTGAAATTTTCTGTAAATTTTTGTTGTAAACATTCTATATACTATATATATGACAAAATCTTGTGGAGGTATAACTAAATTACAATTTTCAAACTGTTTGAAATTAACCATCACACAAATGGTTTCTTATGTTTTTTTGGTGTATTAAATGTTGAAGAATTTAACATGTCAAATAGCAAGTCAAATTTTTCTAAAAAATCAGCAGTTTCACAAGCAATATGTTTACACTCATTCAAACTAACTTGCAACAGACGTACTAAATATTTGACTTGCAAATTTCACCTTCATTTTTTCAAAATTTGTAGGATAAATATGACTATCTGTAAGTTTTCTTGCTAATTTAAAATCTCTTTGTCGGTCCCAATTATAAAACTGTATTATTGAATTCCAAGATGCGATTTTGTCACCAAGATATCTTATGTTATATTTTAACAGATTATTTCTTACTGATTTTAATAAGTGAGGAGGGTCGAAAATATAGCATACTTGCTGGTTATTGACAGTAAACGTTGTATTTACCGTTGTTATTCCTAACAAAGTTGCGAGTTCACGAAAATTTGAACCTTGATCTGAAATAACGGCCATTGTTTTAATATCTATATTCCGTAGATTTTCGATAGCATTGAAAACTAATTTTTGAAGCTTGAATGCAGGACAAGTTGAATTTGAAAATATACAGGGTGTCCGCCGGGAAGGTATACTACTTTGTTTGTTTATAATTTTTGATTAAATGAAAGAGAATGGATCTTATATTGATAAATGTTTTATTTAATGTCGGCAATTATGTATGGAATACAATATCAGATAAATGTCCGCCTCTGTTAGCCTCACAAATGCGAGCCCTTTTGAGCACATTTTTCATTACATTCTCACACATTTCACGCGGTATTTCATTAATTTCATCACGAATATTTTGTTTGAGTTGCTCAAGCGTTTCTGGTTTGTTTGCATAAGCCTTGGTTTTTAGATATCCCACAAAAAGAAGTCCGGAGCAGTTAAATCAGGCAACCGTGGAGGCTAATCAACATCACCATTTTTTGACATAACTTGTTGTGGAAAGAGGTCTCGCAGTAATTCCATTGTAATCCTGGCTGTATGCGATGTGACACCGTCTTGTTGATACCACATGTTAATCAAGCCCAAAGCATGCAGTTGTAGCGTTAAAAAGTTTACAATCATATCACGATATCGCTCCCCATTCACAGTTACCGTTACGCCGTTTTGATTTTCAAAGAAGTAAGGTCCAATGATTCCTCCTGACCAAATTGCACACCAGACTGTCTCTTTTAATGGATGTAAAGGTGACTGATGAATAATTTGAGGGGTTTCCATTGCCCAGAACCGACTATTCTGTTTGTTCACATATCCATTTAATTGAAAATGTGCCTCGTCACTCATTATGATTTTTTCATGAAAATCGGGGTTGTCATGGGCGAGCTGTAACATCCTATTGGCACGTTGGTTTATCGAATAATAAATTTGCCACGTGTGTACTTCACGACTGCCAAATATGAACTGTCAAGACTAACATTTACCACAATGGCGGCAAAACAAAGTAGTATACCTTCCCGGCGGACACCCTGTATATCCTATAGTATGTTTCCAATTATACCGTATACCACGAGCCATTATGACCAGACAATTTTTCGCTATAAAGTTTTGACGAGTGTCACCATCATCTTGAAAACCTATAATTTTCTCTTTTTTCCTGTCATAAAACAAATTTGCTTTAAGAGACATTTCATCTAAGCATAAAACAGAATTTCTAGACATATTATCCAAGCCCTGCAGTTTTAAAGCAAGCCCTTCAAAATAAACTTTCTGCAATCCTGGTTCATTTGACCAATTTTCAACAAATGTAGTCAATGTTCGGTATGTCGTTAATTTTATAATACTAGCTAAATATTTATATGCTATTGGAGCTAAAAAGTGTAACACTATAGCAAATTGTTTAGTTTCTGTTGACGGCGGGAATATGAGTAAATATTTTCATTCCGTATATGATTTTCTAACACATGGGCTATTTCCGATGGTAAGAATTCATGTAGTGCCTCAACAAATTTCTTTTTCGTAACTGATGATTGTGAAGTTATTTTGTAAATTATCATATTTTTTGCTCTTAATTCTTTTTTAAGACAATTTATTTTATTTTGTAATTTAAGCTTTCTTGGTGTTCGGTTTGATCAGCAAACTGCAGTCTGACTACTATTATTTAATGTATTACTAAAATTCAGTTCTTTTAAAATAATCGGTGAATTATTTATTGTAGGTAATGTGGGATAAATTGATTGCGAAAATGAATCTTGAAACGGACTATTTCCTGCACTACTAACAATATTTACGTATTCATTCTTTAAAAATAAAATAAAAAATAAATTTTTGAAAAAAGTTAAAAAAAGAAATATTTTACATTAACTGTTTGTATAAAATGTAGAAAATATTCAGCTTCCTCTAAGGTTGCTGTATATTGAATTTTCTGAAGAGAAGGTATTGCAGATTTTAAAACTCTTTTCCGTTTAGATTTTCCACCAAACATGTTTGCCGCAAAGTGATCTTCACAAACACCTAAACTTGATATATTTTTTGGTTTCCATGAAAGTAAATCAAACCTTTTAAGTGACTTAACCCATGAAATTGCCCTAAAAATTAATACTTCGCCAATTAGAGTGTGTTTTCAACTAAAATATAAACTTTAGAAAAGCATTTGCAACCAACTTTAATAAACCAAATAATTGATAATAAATAACTAATTTCATCGCCTTGAAAATTATTATTAAATGTATTTCATAATTTAATGAAAATTGGTTGTGACAACTAAGTATAAAAAAAAATTATATATTTCATTACCGATCTCTTGATTTTGGAAATTTGAATATTCTCTTATTTTTGGATTTGCATCCTGGTGCAATGCACTTAATTTTAACCATTTTGAATATTTTTTTTCACTTTTTTAATATAATTTCACTTTTAATTTAAATTTTTTTAATATTAATCACACTACAATTTTATTAAAACTTACAATTCACCTGTCAACAAACGAATTTTCACAACCTTTTATTAAAATAAAATTTCCATTATACACGAACACGATCATATGTTTTTTCTTTATTTGTGTTCGTAAAACTTAACTAAAATAAGACTTTTGATGGGGGTTTATTTAAAAATTAATGTAAAATACAAAAACAAAAAACAAGAATTTTTATGTCAACAAGGTGATTCCAATTAATTTTAAAGCTTAGCCATGATTTAAAATTTTTAAACAAAAAGCTTATTGAATATTTTTAATCAACATAATAATAAGATACATGATAATGAAGCTTAAATAATAAAAATGTTGATCATAAATGCTTAATATTAATAAAAAAAATAAAAATAAAAAAATTGTTAACCTGCAAAATTTTCGCAATTCACTCTGTTAACATAAATTAAATAGAGTGCGATAGAAAATGTTTAATTTTATTTTCCTCTTGGTCTAAATTTTTATTTGTTCTACGCTTCACTACTGTATATATCTATCCTGTGGCCTAGCCCTAGACTTTGATATTGGTAATGAAAATAAATTGAAGATAATTTATTTTGTAGCTTTTTCTCTTTGCACTCAGTAATAAATGATTTTGAAATTAAATAACTCTTAATAAAACATTATTTCTCTTCAATAAATGAATTATGTACTTACTTACTACCAAAGATAATATAATACAGGAAGATTTCTCATCACATACAAATTTAGCGATCAAAATATTTTGTATGGCGGGTTGTAATATTACGACCCGTCATAATATTACGCTCTCACAAAAACTTTTTTTAAATTACGAAGTATTCATCAGATTACTACCCGCTCTCAAAATATATTTTCATACTCATATTCATATTCAAAGTCAAGTAAATTGATTACTAACGCAAAACAAAAGGAAATAAAAAAAAAATCTCTCTGTTTGTGATATTTTTTCTCTTTGGGTTTACATATTCTTTGGTAATATGTAAAGATTGGAATGTATAAGCACAAAGAAATATATCCAGAGTAATCAAATCATATACCTCTTTTTGGAAAAAAAATATTTAAAATATTTCAATTTGTAGTACCCCAGAAACCACGTGTTTAGCTAAGGTTTCAGAAAAGTTTTAGAATTGAGTTTCTTTCAAATCATAAAGCTTTCAAATTGAGTAAATTTCACATCAAAAAGCTTTCTAATATTTTTTATGCTCAATATTCAAAGCAAAAATCCATATACAAATATGGAATACATATATGAATATTTTGCATATAAAATTTACTTCATCTTCTAAAGTAAATATTTCCATTTTTTTAGCGATAACCTATTATTTTTTTATATATATTAATAAAGGTAGTTCAATTCCCTACAAAAAAGTCCGCGTAAAGGGTATTTTCCGACCAGTAGTTTAGGAAATATAAGCATTATTATCAATCCATATTTTGATTGATTACAATAACAAAATCTAATGAAATGAGTATTGCGTAATAGTATTTGTATTTGAAAATATATAAATTATGAAAGTATGCGTACCGAAAATTTCTTGAATTTAAATTTGAAAAATATTTTTATTTTATATTTTCAATTCTACTGGATTTCAGCATTATCTTAGGGGTTTGCTAATAATAGTTATAAATGTGCTAAATATCTGTCTTGTCGGTTAAAAGTTGATTTATGAGCGTGAGTATGGAAAATATGTATGTTTTACGTAACATATGTTTTATGAATTTTAAGAAAGATTTTCTTACAAATTTTAATCTTTAAAATTTATTTTAATCTTTATATATTTAATTATTGAAAAAACAGAATTTTATGATTATAAAGAATTTATTATTTTAAAGAAATAATTATATATGGAATCGACGATCGATGAGGTTGTTCGTGATTGTATAAATTTGCCCTTACATCACGTTTAAAATTATCAAAAATTCAGTATTTTAAATTTTTCTAATTTTTATAAAATATTAATTATTTTAAATAAATTTTCCTAAAAAGTTATTTATGAAGTGCTAAACAATTTTATTAATTTTATTTATAACTAATTTTATAAAACGGAATGTTTTATTTTTTCTTAAAAATTTCTTCGCTTTTTGTAATAATTTAAATTTTTAAAAATATTGCTAAAATTCAGTAGAATTGAAAATATAAAATAAAAATATTTTTCAAATTTAAATTCAAGAAATTTTCGGTACGCATACTTTCATAATTTATATATATTTTCAAACACAAATACTATTACGCAATACTCATTTCATTAGATTTTGTTATTGTAATCAATCAAAATATGGATTGATAATAATGCTTATATTTCCTAAACTACTGGTCGGAAAATACCCTTTACGCGGACTTTTTTGTAGGGAATTGAACTACCTTTATTAATATATATAAAAAAAAATAGGTTATCGCTAAAAAAATGGAAATATTTACTTTAGAAGATGAAGTAAATTTTATATGCAAAATATTCATATATGTATTCCATATTTGTATATGGATTTTTGCTTTGAATATTGAGCATAAAAAATATTAGAAAGCTTTTTGATGTGAAATTTACTCAATTTGAAAGCTATCTGATTTGAAAGAAACTCAATTCTAAAACTTTTCTGAAACCTTAGCTAAACACGTGGTTTCTGGGGTACTACAAATTGAAATATTTTAAATATTTTTTTTCCAAAAAGAGGTATATGATTTGATTACTCTGGATATATTTCTTTGTGGTATAAGTAGAAAGATTAGTTTATTTGCCGATAATATTGCATTTCATATTCATACATATGTATATATGTATTAGCAAAAAATATCTTTAAATAGAAAAATATTTAAATATTTATTATATATTTTTACGGGACCTGAAATTTAAATATATTACCTATATAACTACTCAAAATTACTAATTTAATTTTAAATTAATTACAAATTATTCATTTATTGTTAATTAATTGTTATTATATTACTGTGACCTGTGACTATACTCACCCTTGCACCAGAATTCTCAAAATATTAAATAGTTTGGTTTTCAAACTACTTATTATTATATATGTACATATGTATATAATTATAATTTCGTGAATATTCCGATCTTTTAAGTTAAATTAAATTTTCCCCGGTATTCAAAAAACTAAAATTAAACGAATAATTGGTAATTAATTTCAAAAGACCAAAATTAAACGATTATACCAACATATTAGGAACCAATATCTTGCTTCTTTGTTTTAGATATTACGAGTAGTTAGAATAAACTATGCGTCTTGTAATTCATATGAAATGGAGGATATAACATTAAATGTTACAATGACACATACATGACAAATAGACACAACATGTAATGATGTCAATAATAAATAAATCACATGGTGCCCAGATGGAGTAGACAGATGCATTGATGTCTCACTCAACTTTAATGTGTACCAACTATAAAAATTTTAAATATATAATTATGAAAAATGTTATACATTGCAACTATTTGCTTAGCTACGAATCGATGTGCACTGGCAATACTAATAAAAGCAGGTGGTTAGCATAAATTCTATAAATTTTTACTTAATAATAAATGTTTTATTTAATATTTAAGTATAATTTTTGATTTTTTGGTGAACATATTTAGTTCATTCTATAATTTTAGCTGGTATTATATTAAAACTAGGAGTTGTCTCTGTTACAAATTTAAACGAAAATATTATTGAAACCTATAATTCGAAGTTTAAATATATTGTAATCTAAATCTATGTATACAAATATAAATTATTTTGTAATGAAGCATACAATTTGTTTTCCTAATTATAATGTTTAAAATAAGAAACTGTATAATGTTACCGTATTAATAAATTACATGTGTACATATATGCAAAATCATTTCCATACTTGAAAATTGAACACACAAACGAATATATTACTCATAGAAGTATCCATAATATAATAATTTTCTGTTTTTTCTAATATTTTTTTAAATTAATATTAAAAGCTACATTTAGATGTTTTGGAGCACGTCAATGTTGCTACGAATCATATAAGAAATGATAACATTATAAATACAATATTTATCCATCTTTGATTTTGATCGTTCAGCCACGACATTGTCACAAGATGTATTTCAACATTCAATCAAGTTACATATAAGCATACATATAAGGCAGGCATATACAATTTACATATTCACATTTAGAAACGTTGAAAGATAAGAATACACGTGGTTTCCTTGAATCCTTATAAACATTGTAATTGGAAAATTGATACAGGTAAGATAATAAAATATGTCTTAAGAGCATATTTTGCAAATTTAAATAATATTATTCTACTATAATAATATTATAAAATTTTCATGTTAAAATTTCAATATTCGTATTGAATGTGTTTAGGTGCTTTGTTTTATTATTATATTATTTTTATCTTTTAGTTTTTGTCTTTCTTTTAAAATAACATAAAATTAAATATGTTATACTAATGGCGCTTAGTTAACACAAAATACAAAATGTAAAAATATATCAGAAACACAATAAAAAAGGATTATCTGGAGAAATTACATTGTTTGAACAATAATGTAAATTTTAAGATTCATGTGCGGTTTGGAAATTTTTCATATATAAGATTTATATCTACATATGTTGTACTATGTATGTATGTATAAATATGTACTTTATTAAAATATAAAATGAAGATAAATTAAATAATTTAAAAGATATTTCGGAATCTAGTTAATTAAATTTTGCTCTTTCTTGAGAAGATATTTTAAATAAGATATACATACTATGATTTTGTATATTATGTATATTGGATGAGTTCCATTCACTTGGCCATCAAAAAATTACATATATATATTACACATTTGAAATAATGGAAACTTTAAAATTTTGTTCCGCGAGTGGTTTGAATATCAATATACCAATAAACTTAAAAAAGAAATATTCCAAATTTCATATTGCTCTAAACAAAATATTTAAAATTTCATTATTTTAGCTTTAAACTATTTTGCAACTTGGGAATAAAATCGATTCGTATTTGCAAATTAGTATAGTTGTGATTATAAGATTCTTGGAGAGATATTTTACCCCTTATTCAAACTTAAATCTCAGTATAGAAAATCAACAAGTAATAGTATATTTCCTTTAAAGAAATTTTATTTTTTAAAATTTTAAAGCTTTTCCGATCTAATTAAATTTCAAAATATTTCAATACGTAAATGTGAAAATATAGTTCCGGCATCTCAATAGACATCTCAATAGTTCCGGTAAGTCAATAGACTGCTTCATTTCAACTTAGTCACACTATTTTACAAAATCTCACGGAAAATGGTTTAAGATTAAACAAGTACTTGGTTTATTTGAAATTTTTATGTTTTTATACTATAAGTGTCTAAAAAGCATTATGTATAAATAAAATAAAAATAAATAATTTGAAACATTTTAACTGATATTTTTATAGTCAAAATAAATTTGATAGTCAGATTGAAATTTAAATAAAACATGGACATTTTAATAATGTAATTACTTATTTAGTGTTAGTTTAGTGTCCCCATTGAAGTATCTGATATATATATAGACCATAATTATTGAAAAGACTATCATAACTCTCAATAAATTCTAAAATTTATAGCATCCCATTACTAAAACTAATAACAAATGCTGTTAATTAGGGGTACCTTAACAGATGACTCGTAGTGACTTGTATCCAACAATGTTTTGTAATTAACAGTATATTTGTAACAAACAGTACTTTATTAAAACTTACTCATATTTTAAACCATATATTATGTATTTTATAAAACTCGTAATTTTGATAGTGACCCACTAAAACTACCTACACTTTATTAGCCCCAACTAACATTACAAAATTAATATATACATACGTACTATGTATATATATTCACCAAATGATCTAATCTAGACAAGAACATGAAATATAATAGAAAATTTAAACATGGACCCACTGAACTACCGACTTTAAATTTTACAGGCGCCAAGTAAATAAGGAAACTATCATATGTACCGAATTTCATACTATAATAATTACTATATGATCTAGCTAGTGCTAGAGCATATGATATTTTAATTGGAAATGTTACCATAAACACCCTGAAGCTACAGACCTGTACCTGGGTACGCTTGTGTCGAATCATACCAACTCATGTACCAAATTTTATTCAAATCTATGATACGACATTTTTTGAAATATTTCGTTGAGTAAAAATACTATAACTATAGTAAAAAAAATACATAAAAGGTTAAATCTAACATGGTGCGACTGAAAGTATCGATCTTATCTTGTACGGACATGAGGATTAAGTCTGTGTGAGCTTGTTTGCCAACATTCATTAAACTTTTTTTTTTTTAATTTGGAATAATATTTTCAGCGAAATCTATTTTTTACCATCAAATCCATCAGCAGCCTTCATAGGTATTCCATAATTACTCGTAAAATACCTAAAATAGCATGCATCTTCTGCTGTGGAACAGTAAGTGACCAAAAATGATTATCAGAAAATCGATTAAATGTTTTTCCAGTTATATCAATAAAAAATTTAAATCGTATACCCAAAATAGTTTTCGGCCATTACCTAGATTCTAGGTCCTAGAATATATATATATATATATATTTATATTGAAACAAATTCTCAAGTTTATGAAATTTGTAGGATATTATTACAAAACAATCAATTTACATACAGTAATTGGAGATAATTACTTTCCTTTACCTTTTATTTTCCAAATAACAATAGAAGTGAATATAATAATAATAATAAAAAGAATCTTTCAGTTTTACTCTTAATACAATTAAATACAAATATGTGGACAAGTATTCATAAAAGAACATTTATCAATCAAAATAATATTCATAGTTTAGTGAAAATCGACAAAAATTGAATAATAATTAATAGACGATGTAAAGATAAATTATATTTCTTTAATAATCTTAGTTCTTAGTAAATATATTGTAAATGACGCATTTGAAATTGTTAAAGACATACGTTTTACATATTTAAGTATAATTCGATTAAAACTTATATGTAACGATTATTTGTCTATACTTTACACGAAATTGAAGAATTAAATAGTACAAATAATTATATTGTAGATATTGAAGAATATTCAATTCATTCATTAAAAATATTAAATATTCTTGATCTAACAGGTAAGTGGTAACAAATATGATTTATTACATCACATAATTGAAATTAAAAAAAATATTCGTTACGTAAAATTTAAGTAAATAGATTTCAAGGAATTTCGAATTTGAGTCCACTTGATATTCATAAATTAGATTACCAAGTTTTAGACTATTAAAATTATGAATAATTTTAGTCATATAGGATCTGGTGGTATAATTAGTAGTATGTTTGATAATTTACGTTCATTGCAACAGTTAACATTATTGAATTGTATATTAAACAGATATTCGCTAAAAATACAAATTTGAATAATAATTATAGGTTAACATTAAAACGTAATATATATTTAATGGATTAAATGTATTTAAAGTATTGAGATTATCAAGTAACCAATTGGATGGTTTTCCACATATTGCATTCTAATATGTCCACATTAGACATACTTACCTTATCATATAAAACTTGCACCTCAAGTAATGATTTTTTCAAATTAAGTGCAATTGTGAACATTCGTTTTTTAAATCTTCGAAATTATGATGATACTGACAGGTTTTAATGCCGTCAATTTAACGCATCTTGATTAAATTGATTTAAGTGAAAATTGTTTATTTACAAAGTTGTCGTATTATATAATAAACTATTATAATACTCATTGAAAACAGTATGATTCCTTGGGAATCTAGTGTGAAGTATCTTGGAATTATTCTGAACTAAAAATTAAAGTTTTGAACTCATATAAATTATACAATCCCGAAAGTAAACCAAATACTAAAACTTCTATATCCACTATTAAAAAAACATAATACATTGTCAATAAAAAAAAAATTACATATATCATACCATAATACCTTAGACCAATTCTGATGCCCTATCTTGGCTAACGCACATTAAAAAAGTACAAATTTTTCAAAAAAAAAAAATTATGAATGTCACTAAATATGCCATATATAACACGAATTCAAGAATTACATCAAATGGTAATTTATTTATCATTTTATCAAGAAATTAATAAAGAGTCTTTCTACAACAATTTACAAGATCTTCAAATATTATTATTAATAAACTAGAAAGAAAAATATATGAACCTACTCATTTTAGAATAAAACACAAATTACCAAAACCTATTTTCATTTAATTAGAATAATTATAGATTAAATTATTTAAGTATAGCTTAAGTAGATAGTAAGATAGTTCTAATAATCATATAGTAGTTTTTAATAAATACTACTACTACACCCTGAAATAATATATGATCATTGTTGTATCACCGAAAATTTTGCTGCATCAACCTTACCTTTTTCTTGTCTTGGCCTGATCGTCTCTTTAACTCCTTTAATTTAAATTTAACTTTATTTTATACTTTTATATTCTTAACTAATAATCTACTAATTAGCATTACTTCTTATTGAATCTGATTGTTGTTTAGAATAGAATTGAATTGAATGCCAAATTTCCACGACCGTTATACCGTAAATATGCCCTTTCAGCAAATCAATATTAACGTTAATTAATTATTAACAAATTATTGATATCGTATAAGTAAATATTTACCTGTGCTTCATCATTGTTTTAGTTACCAATTCAATAATGCTGAACCTGCATTTTGGTATTACTAAATGCTGTACAAAACAAATGTTATTCACATTAATGCATTGTAATGTATACAAATTGTGAACGTATTTTTGTTCATTAACCTTTTCTTTGCATTTTTTATTCATAAATATAATGTTATCGTATTTCATATTATCGTTATGTATTTCATATATATAAAGATTTGGCGCTAATTGTTATATATGTAGAGCATATAACTTAAACTATTTGCTGGTGCGCCTTTTTAGCTTTTTATTTTTAAGGTCATATTTACTATACTATTTAGAAATCTAAACAACAATTATACTGCAGTAAATTTCTGAGCTGGAAACAATGATAAAACTTATTACACAACATCATTAAGTAATTAAAAAAAAAAAAAATCAAATTAGATAAAATCCTAAAGGCTAATATTAAATAAATTTAAGGTCATACACACTAAAAAATCCAGGATTTCTACTGGGCCAGTTGTTTGCATATACTGACATGAAACTGATTTGATTACTGTAATATAGCTTTGAAATCATTTTGATGTCATATACTTCTGTAGAATTAAAATAAAATATGCAGACGGTATAGCTTCACCATTACTTTAATTTAAGTATTTGTTATACTTAAAATTTAATTTATGATGAAAAGAAGATTTTAATAGTGAATTAAATATATTTTCAAGTATTAAACATAATCAGTTTTTTTTTATGTTAAAACAGGAGCACTGCATCAATAATATTTTTTTATCATTCCCTGAAAGCTAGTTTTAATTCTCTAAATTACAAAAAAATACAACATATTTTCAACAGTAATGAATTAAGCATTCTGAGTAAAATAAACCTAGATTTAATGTATTTATCTTGTATTTTAATTACTTAGACTTATAAAAGTAAATCCTTACTTATTTGGCCAATCAATTAATAATTTTTATTATTCGAAAAAAAATATCTCGTTACCGAGGGCCCCAATTGAAAATTGTCAGATAACTAAATTTTACCTCCCCTTAATTTTACAGCTACTGTCCAAATTTCAGCTTAGTAGCTCAATCAGTTTAGAAAATAAAAAAAAAGATCGGGACTTAGAAAATTTTCCATATAATTTCTATACTCCACAAATGCATTTTAAAAATTAGAATTTTAAAAAAGCTATTATCTAAACGAATTACGCTATTAAGCTGAAATTTAGGCAGGACGTTGGTACATTAAATATGAATAAACGTTCTAAATTTTAGATAATTAACTTTAGCCGTTAACGAGTAATTAAGTTGTCAAAATTACCGTGTTCAATTTTTCAATGGGGCCATATCTCGTTACCGATGGCCCCAATTGAAAATTGTTAAATAACTAAATTTTATCTCCCCTTAATTTTACAGCTACTGTCCAAATTTCAGCTTAGTAGCTCAATCAGTTTAGAAAATAAAAAAAAAGATCGGGACTTAGAAAATTTTCCATATAATTTCTATACTCCACAAATGCATTTTAAAAATTAGAATTTTAAAAAAGCTATTATCTAAACGAATTACGCTATTAAGCTGAAATTTAGGCAGGACGTTGGTACATTAAATATGAATAAACGTTCTAAATTTTAGATAATTAACTTTAGCCGTTAACGAGTAATTAAGCTGTCAAAATTACCGTGTTCAATTTTTCAATGGGGCCATATCTCGTTACCGATGGCCCCAATTGAAAATTGTTAAATAACTAAATTTTATCTCCCCTTAATTTTACAGCTACTGTCCAAATTTCAGCTTAGTAGCTCAATCAGTTTAGAAAATAAAAAAAAGATCGGGACTTAGAAAATTTTCCATATAATTTCTATACTCCACAAATGCATTTTAAAAATTAGAATTTTAAAAAAGCTATTATCTAAACGAATTACGCTATTAAGCTGAAATTTAGGCAGGACGTTGGTACATTAAATATGAATAAACGTTCTAAATTTTAGATAATTAACTTTAGCCGTTAACGAGTAATTAAGCTGTCAAAATTACCGTGTTCAATTTTTCAATGGGGCCATATCTCGTTACCGATGGCCCCAATTGAAAATTGTTATATAACTAAATTTTATCTCCCCTTAATTTTACAGCTACTGTCCAAATTTCAGCTTAGTAGCTCAATCAGTTTAGAAAATAAAAAAAAAGATCGGGACTTAGAAAATTTTCCATATAATTTCTATACTCCACAAACGCATTTATTTTTACAGGAAATTTTTTAAAGGACTCTCTAATAGTTTATTTCTTAACATAATTAAAACTTCTTATCACTGTTGCTAAAAGAATTAATAAAAATACATTTTATATGCTAGCTGAAAATCTGGAATATTAATTGCATTTGGAAAAATATTTTTTCACCAAAATTAATTTCAAAACTAGCTCATTTTCGTCATTACAGGTAACTTTTGTATAATATTTCATGAATTTCAGATTAATAGTCATTAAGTAATGAAATTATTGCAGTGTTAGAGCTAAAATAAATAATTATGATACAGTAACAAATTTATAATTCGTTAAATTTTTGTAAATTCAGAATTGTTCATCCAAGAACAAAATTATTACTGTATCAGAGTTAAAATAATTGTTTCTGATACAGTAATGATTTTACTTCTGCTCAAAAGGCACCCGCAGACGAAATAACGGTTTTGAATTGTCTTGGCGTCGCTTCATATTACTTTGTCCTAATCGTGATCAGTTGTGGTTGGACAGCAGTCTTATTTAGATGTGTTTTTAGAGTTTGTGATAAAATATTATATTATTTATATAAAGTGAAAAAATGCAATTGAATTTAATTATAGTACTATTATTATACTATTTATATTTATTTAATTGAAGTGAAAAAAACAAAGATAATTTAATATAAAAATTATTGTTTGAATGTGAAAAAAAATGAGTTGACTATTTGATATTGAAGTTGAAGAAAATCAAATTCAACAATTATGTGGATATAATGCTTCAATGTTATTTAAGACAATTTATCGCAGCAATTCAGCGTTATGTACAGTAGATTATATTTACAATGAAGCTGCAGGGATAAGAAAACCAAGCTTTGAAAATTTATTAGCTGGTGGTAAGTACATATTTAAAAATTTTTGTTTTAATTTTCACAACTAAACTAATTTTCATTTACTCATTCTAATATAAATAGCGTGCATTTTTAAAGTTTTACGTTTCTGCATTTTATCATTTTACAAAAAAAAAAACCACGTAAACTGTATGTTTTACGTATTGGCATTTAATTTTACCTGGAAACAAAAACAGCGAATATATGTGGATAATGAATATTACTTGGGTTGCATGAGAGATTCGTTGTTGCTGTTTTCAAATATACAATGCAAAAAAACGCTGATAAAACGCAGAAACATAATAAGTTACAAAAAAAAAACATGAAAAACATATTTAAGTTTTCATTGGCTTTTGTCTTTTTGTGGTAAAACTTTATCGCCTACTTTTTAGGTGCATTGCATTTTGATTTTATACCAGCGAATTTCATACTAGATTACAATATTTTGGACGTGTAAGCTACGTCCCTTTGATCTTGTGATACGGTATCAGTATAAGAATCGGACGTTGCAAAAATAACATTACAAGGAATAATTTTAATAAAATATTTTACTATACAAACAATTTTATTCCTAATTGTTTCAGTTAAAAGAACTTGGAACATAGAAGAAGCTGCATCGCTTAATATTGAAGATGAAAATAATTTTAAAATTTAATTCATTATATTTTTGTGCGGGAAAAAATAATTATAGCATCAATAATATTCAATTTGTACAAATAATGCAAATAATTATGGTGGAAATTATTAAAATATTCTCTTCAATTTTCTTATAAACATCTCAATCTCATCAAAAAAATGTTTTTTAATGTTTTGTTTAGTAATATACATATACCTATTAAATAAATCATTTTCATTTTATTTTCCAGGATTTAATTCATTTTTTAAAAAATCAGCTACGAATTTGCTGTGATCCGAACGGTCCTACATTATTGGAACTTTATTCAAAATTTGAAAAACCAATTCCAAAATCCCACTTGACAAACATCATACAAATTAGTGCGGAGCATTTGTGGCTTTGCACAAACAAAGATCCCTCAAAAAGAGAAAGAATTTTGTGGGCGAAATCAATCATAAGCATTATTCCTCAACTAAGTGATTCTTCGGAACCAGATCCAGAAAATAACTATGTAAATATATTTATATATTATTTTTATTTTGTTTCAATAATTTTTTTTGTAGTACATATTATATAACCCCAGAACCCAGAGTGGTGCATTAGGGAACAGAATTAAAACTCTACAAAAAAACTTACGATTAGAGAGGGAAAATTGGCAGCTGTAAAGGAGGCGTGTTCCCCATGTAGTCTTGCTTCCTCCACCGCTATTCCCGAAGAGGACGTACTTTCCCAAGACGAATTAGAAGAATTAATGAAATGGATGAAATCAGCTTCCCCTAGAGAGGACCTATCAGAAATCATTACAAACCATAAAAGAACATTTCCGCTGCGAGAAAAATATATAAAACATAAAACGCCATTGAAGATAATTGAAAATTTTCCCAGATTTTTTGACGTTAATGGTTTAGTAAGTTTTCCTTTTTACTATAAATTTTATTAAGAATTTCAAAATAATTACGTATCTGTTATTACCATAGCCATCACGTATATGTTATGCATTTGTTATTTAGCTTAAATGGTAAATTTTGAGGTATATTTATACCAATAATTTTATTGTCTAAATTAATATTATAGATATTGTAATAATGTTCTTAAAACCAAACCAAATTAATAATAGTAATATCGAGGATTTATAAAAAAAAAAAATCTAAATATTTATTTGAAATTTTTCTTTTAATATTTTTTGGTGGTGTAAAAAATTATGACGGTATTTTTTTAAAATATATGATTATTTAATATAGAAATTATAGAAATTTGGGTATTGGTCGAATATGATACTGTAACTTAAGTTTTGTTTGGTATATAATTCGACAAAATTGTTCGTATTCCGACGATTTACTTTAAAATTCCAATTAAAATAATGTTTTATCGATTTAAGTAATTGTTAATAACGAATTTATATTATTAATAATTAATAATCTGAAAATAATAAATAAAAGTAATTACAATTTTTATTTATTTATTTATCTTTGCAATGATTGTGTTTCAATAAAATGTTTAGAATAATTTTATAACCATGTCTTAATATTTAATATTAAATAAAATACACATTTCATATATAGCAGGCAAGATTAAGTTGAACTTTTGTTCCCCAACATTATTAGAAAACTAGAAATATAATACTAGAAACATAATTTATTAATAACAGATACATATTAGTAACTCCAATTATATTTCACTAAACAGCTACTGTTCGTTCCCGACCATGTGTATCTTTTATTTGTATACTAATGTCAGTCAAAATGTCATCACATCAGCGGCTAGCGGCTTAGCGAGAAAACCATGATGCTTTCCAATAAATTATAATTAATTTGCATTATATATTTTAATTATTTAATACTGGCAATATTGTATAAACTCTCATTTTTCACAAATACATTTATATTATATAATATTAATTAATTAAATAATAGATTTTATCATTCTATGTACAAATTTTATATAATAAAATTAATGCAGGTCAATGACCATCTTTATATTTTGTTGTACATAGAAATTCAATCAGCTGTTATATAAACAGAAAAAATTCTAAATTTTAACACAGTAAAAAATTAGTTTTTGGCCAGTATATTATAAAAGTGTCTTATCAATTTGAAAAAAGTATATTAAAATAAAAAATACAATTTCATAAAAAATAAAATAAAAGTTTTAGTGTTTTTATTTGATAAATTTTCAGCTAAGTTATAAATTAAACTTACGCCGTGAACATTTGGTCCTTCGAACGAAAAAATTATTCGGTTTATTAAAATTAAAACAAAACATTTAAATAATTCGGTTTCATTAAAATCAGTTTAAAAAAAAATTTTAATGTAAAAAAACATTAAAACGTTAACGTTAAAACATTATAGTGCATAAAAAAAATATATTTTATAATTAATTCGGTGTATATAAAAAAAAAAAAAAAATATTTAAAAAGTTAACATTACAGTGTATTACATTAAATATTAAAAAGAAAATTTATGAAAAACATAAAGTTAAAGTGTATAAGACATTAAAGTGTAGTGTGTATGTGAAACTACGTCAAAGGAAGATCAGGAAAGGACGAAAATCAAGACACAAAGGTTAGTGCAAATTGATGATATAAAATATTATATAATACAAAAGTGAACATTTAAACAATAATCATATTTAAAGTGCGGGTTCCTGTATCTATAAAAAATTATTTAGTGTTAAAATCATTTTTAGTAAAAGAAAATTGGTAAATTTATAAACCGCCAATTAATTAAAAAAAAAAATAATATAATATATAATAAATAATAAAAAGCGGTTGTCAACCAGAAAAATTTAATTTTTTATATGAAAAATTAACTTTTAATAAAACAGTTTGTACGGTTTGCAAAATTTTAAACAGTTTTTTTTTCTATATATCTATATCTATGATATATAATAGTTAGAAAAGTTGTGGGCGAATACCGTAAATTTTAGTTTTGGGCGAATACCGTAGATTTTTTTTGAGTGATCGCCGTTGGAAATGTTTCTGAAGCATCATCATTGAATTTTATTTGGGCGATTGCCGTTGTTTTATTTTAAAAAAAAGTTTTTTTTACGGATACTTAATATAATATAACCATATATTTAATTTGGTATATAACCATATATTAATTTTTTTTTTAATAATTTTATACATTTGGTGAATAAGTGAATTAAATTTAAAATAATATATATTCGTTATTAAAAAATTTTTTATTACATACGTTCAAATAATAAATAACTTATGTTAATATTACATAAAAAATACATAAATTATATTATTTAAAAACTATATAAACTATATTAAATACAATATATTAAATATATTATTTAACTATATAAACTATATAAACTATATTACATTCAATTATATTACATATATTACATTCAATTATATTATATTAATTATATTATTATAAAATTAAATAAATTATATTACATAAATTATATATTAATTAATAAATTAAATAATTAAAACTAAATAAATATATCATTACATAAAAATATATTATTAATAATAAAATTGGTGAATCATACCTAAAATAAAAAAAAAATTAGTATTTTATTTATTAAAAAAAAAAATATCTATATTAATATACTATAATAAGTTGTGAATTATCCATTTTATATATTGCGTTGTTTCACACCTAAAATAAATAAATAAAATTAAAGTAGTATTTGATTTATTTTAGAAATAGTTAAAAGTATACATATATTAATAAAATGGCGCCTACATTAGAGGTAGCAATTAAATACCTAGAAAATGTTTATCAACAAATGTTGAACGACGCGAAAAGTTTTAAAGAAGTTGATAATTTAAGACGGCGTGAATCTTACATTAAAACGCGTTCAAAAAATTTAGATGCGTTATTTTTAGGAGCCCAAGATTGGCATTTCAAAATTGTTACGGCGAAAGAGGAAGGATCGCTAAAATCTGAGTATTTAGCATCAGAGATTTTTAACAAAATAAAATCCATATATTTTGATTATTCGGGGGAAATGAACGAAGCTCTCATGGTTGAAAATGTTAATTTAACAAAATCAATGGTCGCGGCGGAAAATCCATGCGACATAAAATTAAAACCAATACAATTACCAGTGTTTTCAGGCGGTTATGAAAGCTGGAAACCATTTTATGATTTATTCGTATCGCTAGTACATGCAAATAAGTCGATTCCAAATATTCAAAAGCTGCATTATTTGAAATCATCAATTCATGGTGAAGCGGCACGATTGTTACAGCATGTATCACTCGAAGAAAAAAATTATGATTCGGCTTGGTCCATACTGACAGAACGATATGAAAATAAAAGAGTTTTAGTTAATATGCAATTACGAATGTTATTTAACCAAAAAAATCTTACATTAGAAACTGCTTCTGGATTAAAAGAACTCCTAGATACAACAAATGAATGTATTCATTCACTAAGAAATTTAGATATACCTGTAGATAATTGGGATATAATTTTAATTTATATAATTTGTTTAAAATTACCTTCAAACACCCAAGAGTTATGGGAAGAGCATTTAGGCGGTACAAAACATTGCGCAGAATGGAATGTTTTTAAGAATTTTTTGGAGACTCGTTTCCGCACGCTTGAATCAGTTGAACAATCCAAAACAGTTTTTAGAAAATTTGTGCCTCCATCTGCATCAAATTCAAATAATTATAGATTGAGCAGATCATTTCATGTTGGACAAACTAATGGCAATAACTCAGGTCACACTTCTGGACAAAATTTGTCTTGCCGTATATGTGGAGGTAATCACACTATACGCAAATGTGATAAATTTCTAAAAATGGATGTAAAAAATAGATTTGATATTATTAAAAAGATATCAGCATGTATAAATTGCTTGGCATACAATCATTTAAAAACCCAGTGCCCAAGCAACAAGAATTGTTTGCATTGCAATAAAAGGCACAATTCTTTACTACATTTTAACACATCACAACATAATAACAATTCACCAAATTACAATTCTCGTACAGTACAACACAATTTAATAAATTCAAGTGATCCAAATTTACAAATATTTGATTCAATTCAGAATCAAACGAGCGCAATAAATTGGCAAAATAATACACAAAATTCAAATCAATCGAATTTACAAATTCAACACACACCTATTGCGTGTCCATCACAACAAACAAATGATATACAAACATATTTTACACAAAAAATTCAAAATTCAAAAGTATTATTAGCTACCGCACTTATTAATACCGGTTCATCCAATGGCGATTTTCACACGTTCCGTGCTTTAATTGATCCGGGTTCTGAAGCAACATTTGTAACAGAAGCAGTTGTCCAAAAATTACGACTAAAAAAAGAAAAAACCTTAGTTAATATAACTGGTTTAGGTCAATCTAATTCTGGTGTAGCTAAACATAAAGTAACACTTACATTATCATCATTATACAATTCCAATTTTAGGCTTGATGTAGAAGCTTTCGTTTTTACAAATATTACGCGTATATTGCCATCTAAAAAAATAGAAATTAATAATTGGGATCATTTAAAAGGTTTAAAATTAGCTGACCCTCATTTTGATACGCCTGGTAAAATAGATATATTACTAGGTGCTAATGTATATGCAGCAATAATTATGTCAGGCTTGATAAAAGGTCCTCCCGGTGCACCAATAGCACAAATGTCTGAATTCGGCTGGATAGTTTCTGGAAACGTTTTCGACGCTACAGAAAAAACAATTATTGCTCATCATCATATGGTCGAGTTAGAGCAACAATTAAAACGTTCCTGGGAAATTGAAGAAATCGCAGAGAACAGAAAGCTGACTACAGAAGAAGAAAGTTGTCAACGCCATTTTGCGTTAACACATAAGCGTAATTCTGACGGAAGATATCAAGTTTCGCTTCCATTTAAAGACAATGTAAGACCATTGTTTAATAATTCACGTCAATCTGCAATCACCAGGTTTCTACAATTAGAAAAACGTTTTCAAAATAATTTAAAATTAAAAACAATGTATTCTGAAAATATTACCGATTATTTATTATTGCAACATATGACCGAAGTAAAAACTGTTGAAAATGGTGCAATTTATTATTTACCTCACCATGCAGTATTCAAAGAATCAACTACTACTAAACTTCGAGTTGTATTTGATGCATCATGCAAAACTGCAAATGGTAAATCATTAAACGATTGTCTTATGATCGGTCCAAAACTTCAAAATGAGATAACTAGTGTCATGATGAAATGGCGAATGTTTAAAATCGCATATACGGCTGATATAACGAAAATGTATCGTCAAATTTGGATTAATCCAGATGACGCCATGTATCAACTAATTTGTTGGAGAGATAGTTGCGACACAAATATAAAAACATATTCTCTTAACACAGTCACATTCGGTACTGCATCAGCGCCATATTTAGCCATTCGAACATTACATCAACTAGCTGATGATGAAGAACATAATTTTCCAATAGCATCAAACATTTTAAAACATAATTTTTATGTTGATGATGTTATGTATGGAGCTGATACTGTTGAAGATGCTGTCCAATCTCAGCAGCAATTAATTAATATCACCAATTCAGCTGGTTTTCCATTACGTAAATGGGCCAGTAATAATAATGAAATTTTACGTCAGGTTCCTGAAAATCAAAGAGAAATAAATTTTCCATTAACATTTGATAAAGAAGAATCAATTAAAGCACTTGGTATTCAATGGCATCCAGCCAAAGATATTTTTAAATTTAAAATTAAATTACCTATAATTTCTAAAATTTCCAAACGTAGCATATTATCAGACGTAGCAAGATTATTCGATCCACTTGGATGGATTTCACCATGTATTGTTTATGCAAAAATCATTATGCAAGATTTATGGCTTCAGCAATGTGGATGGGATGAACAAGTCACAGACGCACTAAAATCCAAATGGCTATTATATCGTGAAGAACTAGCCATACTTGAAAACATAGAAATACCGCGTTGGATTCATATAACAAAACAAACTAAAAATATAGAAATTCATGGTTTTAGTGACGCTTCAGAAAAAGCATATTCAGCAGTAATATACTTACGATTTGTGGACGAAAACGAAGAAGTTAAAATCCAACTATTAACATCAAAAACAAAAGTTGCTCCTCTGAAACGTATAACATTGCCACGCCTCGAACTATGTGGTGCTGTGTTATTATCAAAACTGATTATTTTTGTTAAAAATTCGATGGACTTGCATAATGTTCCAGTTTATGCATGGACTGATTCAACGATTATATTAGCATGGATACAAGCACATCCATCTAAATGGAAATCTTTCGTAGCCAACAGAGTTACCGAAATTCAGTCTCGTGTTGCAGCTGCCAATTGGTATCATATTGGCTCAAAGGATAATCCAGCAGACGTCGGTTCTCGTGGGTTACTTCCTTCTGAAATGATTATTTCATCGATTTGGTGGCAGGGTCCAACATTTCTTAAAGATTTTTTATCAAAAAATCTTCCCCAAAATGTTTGTAATGTAACAAATCTAGAAATAAGAAAAATAAAATCTTTATTTATACAATTGTCAAATGATAACTTAAACTTTATTCAAACAATAATTGAAAAGCATTCATCACTTACAACTTTACTTCGTGTAACTGCGTACTGTTTTCGAGCGATTTATAATTTCCGAAATCATAAGCATCGAGAACTTGGACCACTCACACCATCAGAAATCGATAAAGCATTAAATTATATAATAACATATATGCAACACGCTGCATATAGCGATGAAATATCTAAATTATCATCAAAAATTCAAATATCAAAACAAAGTAGCATTTTAACATTGAATCCTTTTATCGATGAACATAAATTGCTTCGGGTTGGTGGTCGACTTCAGAATTCTACGTTGAAATATGATAGACGTCATCCAATAATTATTCCGAAAAAATCTCATTTTACAGATTTGTTAATTCTTAATGCGCATATTTCTACGTCTCACGGTGGACAAACATTGACCACAGAATATCTACAAAATAAATTTTGGATAATTAATGCAAAAAATAATATTAAAAGAGTAATTAAAAAATGTATTATTTGCTTTCGTTTTGCAGCAAAAGAATCTAATCAATTAATGGGAAACTTACCGGCTGTTCGTGTTCAAATTGCTCGTCCATTTTATAATACTGGTGTTGATTATGCTGGTCCAATAGAAATAAAAGCATGGAAAGGACGATGCAATAAATTTTACAAAGGTTATATTGCTGTTTTTATTTGCTTATGTACAAAAGCAATACATATTGAGTTGGTAAGCGATCTTAGCAGTGCAACGTTTATAGCAGCGTATCATCGTTTTACATCTAGAAGAGGAATATGTAAAAACATTTATAGTGATTGTGGAACAAACTTTGTTGGAGCGGATAACATGTTAAGTAAAGAACGAAAACTTACCCAAAAACAATGGTCGCACGAAATAGCTGATAAATTAAGTTCATTAGGTACGCATTGGCATTTTAATCCACCATCGGCTCCGCATATGGGTGGCATATGGGAATCGGGAGTCAAATCAATTAAATTTCATCTTAAACGCATTATTGGAAATGCAAAACTAACGTTCGAAGAATACGCAACGTTATTATCACAAGTTGAAGCTTGCTTAAACTCTCGTCCTTTATGTCCGAAAACGCCTGATCCAGATGATTTATCAGTACTAACTCCTGGTCACTTCTTAATTATGGATTCATTAAATACTCCGCCTGAAAAGGATTTAAAAGATATTAAAATAAACAATTTAGATAGATGGAAATATATTCAACATTTATACCAAACATTCTGGGATAAATGGAGTAATGAATACTTATCTCAATTGCAAAAACGATCAAAATGGAACTCCACGCATGATGATATCAAAATCGGAGATATTGCACTACTTAAAGATGAACGAATGCCACCGACACATTGGCAAATTGCGCGTGTTACCGCGACTCATCCCGGTGATGATAAATTGGTTCGCGTTGTGACCGTAAAAACTGCGAATGGTATTTTTAAACGACCAATTAAAAAACTATGTCTTTTACCGATAAAAGATAATTTAAATTCGAACATTTTAAAAAATAATTAATTTATGAACTTTTCAAACATAATTATAAATTTAATACATACAAATGAACTTTAATGAATAAACAAATTAATTAATTAAAACGACATTTATATTATAATTATGGTGTTATAAAATTTAATAAAATTTAATAAACAAAAACATTCATCAATCACATTTGCACTAACTATACATTCCCAAACACATCATACACACATACACATGCATACACAAAATTACAAATTTATATCAAATTTATCAAAACAAATATAATTAACATAAACATTACACTATTTACATAACATTTTTTATCAATTTCATGTGATTCAACGATGGTTTGCTGGAGTATAATTATGCAAGAAAATATATTATACACATATATTCCACATACCCGAAGATGGAATATCAACAATTCATTTATCAACAAATGCAAAATGAAAATATATATCACTTATACCGATGTCAACAAAGCTAATATTTTCAATTTTTAAAACTATATTATTATTAAAATTATATACTATATATATATTAATTACATCACTTTTCACTATTAATATATATTATTTACACTTATTATAATTTTTACTTAGAAGACACTTTACACATTGGATTAAATTAAGATAATCCAAGGGCCGGAGAATGTTCGTTCCCGACCATGTGTATCTTTTATTTGTATACTAATGTCAGTCAAAATGTCATCACATCAGCGGCTAGCGGCTTAGCGAGAAAACCATGATGCTTTCCAATAAATTATAATTAATTTGCATTATATTTTTTAATTATTTAATACTGGCAATATTGTATAAACTCTCATTTTTCACAAATACATTTATATTATATAATATTAATTAATTAAATAATAGATTTTATCATTCTATGTACAAATTTTATATAATAAAATTAATGCAGGTCAATGACCATCTTTATATTTTGTTGTACATAGAAATTCAATCAGCTGTTATATAAACAGAAAAAATTCTAAATTTAAAAAAATAGTTTTTGGCCAGTATATTATAAAAGTGTCTTATCAATTTGAAAAAAGTATATTAAAATAAAAAATACAATTTCATAAAAAATAAAATAAAAGTTTTAGTGTTTTTATTTGATAAATTTTCAGCAAAGTTATAAATTAAACTTACGCCGTGAACAGCTACTAAGCAATAAATTATGTGTGCTTAATAGATTGACATAGATTTTGATTTGATGAGCCCTCCTGGTGCTTCAGAAAAAATTTTCGAAAATTTTTCGGAAGTTACTCAAGAAAAAATCATCGAAATAGCTAAGAAGGATAAAAATTACTTTAAATTTAACGAAAATGAATACGGTATGGTAATTAATTAGCAACCTCAAAATTTAAAATTAATTTATTAAATTTTTTAACATGTAGGTGAATATGCAACACCAATAAAGTCATTGCTGGTTCTTCTTATTTTGCTGCCACCAACTTCTCTTGGAAGAGGGCACAAAAATAAAATAAAATTGGAAAACTCTTTTTCAAGAATTACAAAATTTTTTCAAGTAAAAAAATTCTACAAATTAACAATTACTGCATCATATAATTTTATTTTTAAATCCAACAGGTCAACGTGGCGCTAACATTATCTGAGAACGAACTTAAACGAGTTAATCCAGAATTTGCACCGTATATAGTCGCAACAGGGGTAAGCAAAAAATCTGCCAAATATTATATTTGGGTAGATAGAAAATATATTCCCTGTCCAGCATCTCAAGTGAATATAATCGATCTCTTTTTCAAAATTCATTACGTGTTTGATGTCCAGTTTGAATCGAACATCAAAGTTGAATGCATTTTGCGTTGAAAAACATGTAAATAAAGTAAATTCTGCTAAAAAATTTAATGATTTATTTTATCCAGCATTATTCGAGAAATTGATTATTGATAATAAATTTTATATCGTCACTAAAAATATAATATTTTGTTGATATAAAAGTAAATATGTATACGACAATTATGTAGATTTGTAAAAATATATGGTACGTTAGAATATATATAAATGTTTTATAATGTAAAAATATATATTAACGTTATATAAAAAAACTGATAATAATTAATATTTAGATATTAATATTTAGATATTTTGTAACTAAAAATATATTATTTTGATACTAAAGAAAAAACTATATAATAATAATAAAATTTAAAATAATATAATAAAAATATGAAAATACAACTATGATATAAATATCTAGAATTTTATGTTATAATAGTTAAATAAAATTAAAAAAATATGAATTTATTTTAAGATATGTATTGCTTTTTATGACTAAATATATAAAAATAAATTTTGAAATAAAAGTTAAAAAAATTAAATCAGGTGTTTTTTTTAATTATTTATGATTTTCATATTGGTATTAGTTTTATATATCCTGCATACAGAAATATATTACTTGGAAAAAGTAATTTCGAGCTACTGGTAATTTATAAATAGCTTACTTTTATAATTATAAATTCATTACTGAAGGAGTGATTAAATATTAGGTTCTGTTGATATGCGAAATAATTTACTTCGGGACAATAAATTTATTCTTCAAGTATAGATATTGGTATTTATCTTTCAGTCTTTCTTTTTTTATAATTATACTCGAGATAGAATGAACTATTTATCAATAACCTACCATATAATTTTGGAAGTAAATGTATTACTAGGAAATAAATAATTCTGTTATTAAATAAGATATGAACTTATAAGCTCTAGAAGAGATTCAACATCGTCTATATGTAAGTAATAACGCCTGTAAATTTTTTAGGAAAACATAAACAAGAAAACGATAAATTTACGTACCGCAGAGAGCTAAAGAAGCTATCTCTTTATCAGTGACATTTGATCAATTATGAAATAGTTAAATTTGGCACTGCGTGATATTTATTTAAATTGATTACTTATTTAGAGATAAAATATTTATTTTTATTTCTTACTCCCTAAATAACAAATTTATGTCTAGGGTGAGAAGTGTCTACTTAGCATGTTGGCTAGTAATAATATTCTTCCTCGATTTTTTAGTGTGTAATGTATAAAATAATATTCATTCATACAGTGCGGATGCTTTTTTTTTAGTCTCACTGCATTTTTCTTTATAGATATTTAAAAATAACAATTATTTGTTAATTTTTTTAAAAAAAAAAATCGTTCATTCATTAACCTATACATTTTTCCGTAATTTCCATACAACATATTAAATTACAGATTTTTGAAATAAATAAATAAATTTCCGGCACGCTTCTAAATACATATTATGCAATAATATCTAGTGTCATCAAAAAAAAATTAATTTTAAATATCTTAAATATTACGTTTGGATTTAATATAAAATAAATAAATTTTTCATTGTGTTATCAAAAATAATAACACAAACACATTTAAAACACTTTTAATAAAATGGGTATGTTAAATACTAAAAAAAAATGACTTTTACATGTAGCTTAACTTCGTGTCTTGTTAATGACGCTAAATTGTAATGGATTTTTCAAACGTAAGTTTGAATGCTCCAAGAGGTTGGTTCTCTGAATTTTTATCTCAGTACTTCTTTTGTGAGGATTGTCTCAACTTCCAAAACATACTAAAGAGTATGTACAATAAAATGGATAAACGAATTGATCAATATGAAATGGATTTTCAAGAAATAGCTGCAAAGTTAGCTGAATTTATTAGAGGAAATTCTATGAATTTTGATGAAATGGCGAAAAATTATGATGCATTGGATCAAACAATGGCGACTTTCTTACATGACCAGAAACAACAATTAAATAAAGTAATACAAGGTAGACTAGATAGCTTTAAAGGAGAAATCACTTCCTTATTTTCAAACTCAAGTGCACACGCTTTCAATAACAATGACTTAGTTAACGAATCAAATCATTTAATCAATTTAAATGATAGTCTTAATTCAATGACAGCTACAGTTAAATCAAATAGTGCCCAAATGTTTATGGCTTTCAGGGAAGAAATTCTAAAGGATCTAGATTTTCTTAAAAATAAATTAGTATACAAGCTAATGTTAACATAAGGTATAATTCCAATAGAATGCTTTTGATGAAATATGGAATAAATAGCTTCATTCAGAATTACAAGTGTCTGAAAAAATAATTTTTGACAATTAAAAAAAATAATGGCAAATTCGTACTGTAACCATTGAGGACAAACAATTTCGGAGTTCTAGTGAAGTAACATTATTAGTAAATGATAGGGAAATCCATACTATTAATTCTACTGACGATATTTCAGTTAATACTGAAGTTAATAAAAATACAGAAATTGGTAATTTAAATATATCCAAAAATTTGTCTTTCAAAACAAACAATGCTTCACATAAAGCTGAAGTGAAAAATAAGAAGAAAGTTATTAATAAGAAAAATAAGCATTTTGACACTGTATCAAAGCAGAATAATGGCAATAATCATAATCATAATTTCCATAACCTTAAAGCTATATGAGCCGGAATATGTTTTGTGTATCTCAAATCTTGATGTCAGTACCACTGAAAACCAGCTTGAAACATTCATAAAAATGCAATTAAATTGTACCTATACGTTCGGTGCAAACAGATCAGTCCATTTAAACTGCGTAAGCCAAAATTTCTTGCAGGGGAACACTTATCACAGATTTCTTGGACAAACCATTTACTACAATAGTTCCAAAAGATGCAGCTCCACTTTCAGTTACACATCAAGACGAATTTGATAAACATAAATTTAAAATTAATTTATAAAGAAAAGTTTAATTCCATGTGTATATGGCATTCTCTTATAATAATTTATCCATCCCTGGCACAGACTGAAAAAAATATAAGAAAATTCAGATTTCAGGACATTTAAATAGTAAAAACAAAATTTAATAATTATTTTAAAATAGAAAATAAAGATATTTATATAAAATTGAAATAAGACACACTAAATTTTTTTTTTGTTTTAAATTTTTATTTTATTAACATAATGTTTGCGGTATCGGAAGAATTCAACGGAGACGTGTTCATCGAAAAAAATTGTCTAAAACAAAAATGAGATCAATTCATCGAACAAATATTATTTTTCATCTATCTATAACTTATGTATATTACAGATGAAGTATTCATGCCAATCGACGGGAATCATTATAGATTATTCAAGCACAAGTGTATTTTTAGAAAAGATCAAAAATGGTAACTTTTTTAAAATCGACAGCTTAAATCATTACAACACGTATTATAAACATAAACTCATCTTAATAAAAAGAGTTCATCGTTCGTGGGACCGAATTTATAACATATAATAATTATATGCGATTTGGCGAGTTTAGCTGTTTTTCATATATTAATAACTGTTGAGTAATGATGAACAATATACAAACCCAGAAGTTCTTATAATAAGTTTCTAATTTATTTTAGAAAAAGGAAAACAAAACTTAAAACTTATCAAGAGTCCTGCACAGACATCATCAAAGTGATAAAAATACGATTTGAAACGAAAAATAGAAAAATAAAGTCTAAATTAAAAACAAAATTTTGTTATACTAAAACATATCAATTTTTTTTTTATGCTATGGTAATCTAAAAACATTGCTTAAATAATGTTGACATCACATAAAAACTTTCTTGTGTATCTTCTTCTACAACTAGATTTATGTAATTCATAAAAGTTTTCTCAATTGATTTTTTCTTTTGCACACAGTCGTTATGTTATTGACTTAAAATTAGAACACTAATTTTTATATTAGACACGACACTGTCGAAACTATCTTCCTTTTGTGTGTTATGTTCACAAGGAAAGTACCCTTGAACTAAACATTGTGAATGATGTTTAAAAAAGAGTGCATGTCAAATTTAACAATATTTATTCCTGAACATATGTATAAAAATTGTAACACAAGAATAAATTAGTTTTTATATAAAATTTATTATTTTCTTAATATATATATGTGTATTTATTTAATATGTAATTGTATTTATTTCCTTTAGTTTGTAAAGTTCAAAGAAAATATTTCTGAATGTTGAAACATTATTTGTACTTCCTACATAAGAGCTAAATTTAAAATGTAATTATATGTATTTATATTAAATTTTGTAGCAAAAAGATTTTGAATAGTCACAGCATTATATATTTTTATATCATCATATATATATCTTCAATAAAACAATGATTTGCTATCTGTGTTACATAAGGATCAAATACACCCAATATATATCTTAACTACATAAACTGGAATTAGAAGCTATTCTATTATAAAGATGAGACACATTAGAACAAAATAATGTTGAATCTACTAAAATCTTTATGAAATTGTTTTTTTTATCATATAAAATTTGCCGTCTTGTATCACCTACACTTATTTCAAAACGTGATTCATCACTCCATATGATGGAATACCAATCACGTTTTAACCAATTTTTTCGTCCCTTGCCCACCTAAGTCGATTTTTCTTCTGAATATCTGTTAGTAAAGGTTTTGATTTTACCTGTAAATTTTTTTACATTATTTTTCTTAATAAAACTAATTAGAATAGACAAATTGATTTACATTATTGTTGTCGATATTGAAATAGATTTTTTGATTTCTTCGGAAAACTTTTCAATTAATTCCGAGCATCCATATCGACGATTTTTCTTGACAATTTTCGACAATACACGTAAATATCTTTCAGAAAATTTCAATGGCCTACCTGGTCGTGGCTTGGCAGTAGTCAACCCAGATTTTTTGAATTTTTCGCAAATATGTATTACAGTATAACGCGATAATTCTATTTCTTTTGCAATTTTATAAGTCGATTCTCCATTATAACTTCCCTCAACCTCAAATCGTTCGATAATTATTTTCCGCGTTGCATTTTGGTAGGTAAGTTAAATAAAATATAGCTATATAAGATAAAAAAATGTCTGTTGGTTTAAACATTTTATGGATAATTTGTATCTTGGAAACATTCCCGATGTGTTGATATGAACTAAAAAGTTACAAACAGCTGATATCATTTTAATGGATATGACTTTTAATAAGGCTTTATTTTTCTAATAATTTTAAACATCCTTCGCTAAACCTAAAATATTTTGAACAAACTAATGTTTTCTATATTAATAATCAAAAAATGCCTCTAAAATAAAGATAAATAAATAAGGGATGATTACTTCTTTGATAAGCAACATATAATATTAGCTTTCAAATCAACACCAAAATAAGTAAAAATAATATAAATAAAGAAAATTCCAATATTTCAGTTATTTTTGTAAGCACTCTAATTCTCTGATGGAAAATCGAAATTAGGATTATATGAAAATTATTCTATTTCAAAGAGAATACCATTTCATCTCTATAATATATCTTAAATTTTTTATAAATGGGAATATTTTGCTTAAATACCAATTTCTATTTAATTATATTATATACGAGGACATTATTTATAAATTTTATTTTATATTCTTTACTTAGATTAAAAATAGATTAAAGTTTTATTTAAAAACAAATATTTTTTAGTACATACTAAATATTGATATTGTGCAGTTCAATTGAATTTCAAAACAAAAACTTGTATGCAAAACATAAAACCTTTATGAAACGTTAAAAGTTAAATTAAATTTATTTAAAGAAACTTTATAGTTTCAAAAGTTGATTAACTATGAGTTTAAATTTTTATAATGTCAGAATGAAACCCCATTAAATATTTGTATTAATGAAATAATATATTATGTAATATGGAAGTATATTCTGATTCAATCAGAGCATATAGTATATATACAGTTTCTATTATTATACATAAAATTGGGTAAAATTATGAAAACATCGGAATTAATAAACTATATACTTAATATTTTAAGAGACTTTAAATTAGTTTAAATTAAAAAATCATCCTAAACTTTTAAAAATCGTCAGTTTGAATAGAACATTTTTAATTCTGGGAATTAATTCAGTGTTCCTAGTAAAAATGTTGTTGTTTGTATGTGAAAATTCTTGTTTTATAATTTTAAAAATTAGTACTAGGTCTAGGAATTAAAAATCTTTTATTTAAAGTGAAGTATTTTATAAAAAAAAGGTAAGGTTAAAATATTGAATATTTTTTTTTAATATAATATTAATTAAAATGATTAAAATACTATTAACTGGCTCTAAAACAGCAAAAGCTTCTAAATATGTATATATTTCATTGCAAAACTACTTTCAGTTATAAAATATATGATTCGAACTATTTCTGATGTTTTTACATATTCTGAATATTTGTGTAATTTGTTTTGGGGAAAAGGTTATGGTTAATTAAATAAAATTACTTAAAAATAAAATTAAAGAAACCAAGTTAAAATTTTGAATCATAAAATATGTGTTTATATTTAAATTAAAAGGAATTCTGGTCGTCACATAACTTTTAAGTCTCCCACAATAAAACGTGTTATTGTATTTATTTTAAATTTTCAACATATAGTTTTTATTGAGTACATATATTTTGGCACTACTTTCCTAATACCTATACATATACTGGTATGGTATTTACTCTTGGAGTATTTTTTAATAATTTAAAAGAGTTTAATGATCAATCCCACCAAAAACAGAAACAGAAACTTTTTTTTTTTTATTATTTTTTAAACTTACGATATTTTCCAATTTACAGGGTTTTTCAGCTAAAAATATTTGTAAAATAATATAAAATAACAAACAACAGTTGTCTAATTTATTTTTATTGCTTGAAATCGCTTTATTTTTATAAAAAACAATTTTATATTTTTTCTGTTCCAGAATTCGAATTTTTCATTTTTCTGTTTTTCAATTTATCGGACTGAAAATGAAACTTTTTTTTTCAAAGTTTCAATTTCTGTTTGCAGAAGTTTGCAGACGCACATTTCTATCAAATTTCGTTTGCAGCCATGACATTATGAAAAAAATTTGCTGTTTTGGTTGTCAAAAAAGATAGTTTTTCTGTTTCTGTTTCGGTTTTTGATGGGTGTGCAATGTTAAAACTTGAACAGAAAAGTAAAAAAACAAAAAAAAGTTTCTGTTTCTGTTTTTGGTGGGATTGACACTTTATTGGTTCTATTTTCATCATGAAAATAATTGATGAGTGTTTTCTTAATATAGAAATTTATTTAACTAAATTGAATTCCATTTGTATTTTTTTAATGTTACTTAATGTACCGCGAAACAGCAATGAATTTTAAAGAATTAAATTGTCTTTTTTTCTTAATTAACTTATCTTTATATTAAATTATTTGAGTTTTTTTTATGAATTAAATAAAGTTATTCATTTCAGTTAAATTATAATTAAATTATTAAAATAGATCGGTTAAAAAAATAAATTAATTGTAATTATGCTTTAGGGGCTGTGCTCTCACAGGGTGAGGTAGGAGAAGATAGACCAGTTGCCTATGCCAGCAGAGTATTGGGTAAAGCAGAAAGAAATTACGCTACCATAGAGAAGGAAATGCTTGCCATCTATTGGGCTATTAAGAATTATAGAACATATTTACTTGGCCGTAATTTCACTGTATTCACTGATCATAAACCATTGATAAGTGAATATAATAAAAAAGACCCAGAAGGTCGTATTAATAGGTGGAAAGTTAGGTTGGCGGAATATAGTTTTCATATCCAATACAAACCTGGCATACAAAACAGCAATGCAGACGCGCTCAGCAGAATTCCCATTATAAAAACGGATGAAAACCTAGAAAGCATATTAACACAACCAGTGAAAATAAATGTTTTGACTAGAAACCAAAAGGCCAGGTTACTACAGAACAAATCAGATCAAGAAATTTCTTGTGATGAAAGTAGTTCTTCGGACTCTGATAGTGACGAACCAACAGAAAAATTAGCAAAGAGAACGGAAATAGTAGGTAAAATAGAAATTGAGAAAATTATTAAACAGCATCACGATTCACCCCTAGGTGGACATCTAGGTGTAGTAAAAACGTACAACAGATTAAAAAGACACTATTTCTGGAAAAATATGCTAAATACTATCAGGTGGTACATTAAAAGTTGTGCTAAATGTTAAATTACCAAAAGAGGCAAAGTAACTAAAATGGCAATGGGAATCACGGACACAGCTAAACGTCCGTTTGACAAGGTATATTTGGACATTGTGGGTCCTTTACCAATCACCCACAATGGAAACAAATATATTCTGAGTTTTCAAGATGACTTGTCAAAATTGTTAGATTGTGTACCTATACCGAATATGGATGCGAATACAGTAGCTCACACATTTTATAAGAATATCATCCTAAAATATTCAATTATTCCAAAGAAACGGATTACTGACCAAGGAACCAATTTTAACAGCCAAATTTTTAAAAGTTTGTGTAAAATTTTAAAAATTCGGAAGGTAGAAACAACGGCCTATCATCCACAATCGAATGGTTCACTGGAACGCCGGCATGGTCCTTTAATTGAGTATTTAAAGATGGTAGTCGAGAAAAATGTGCAAAGCTGGGATGAATGGTTAGCTGAAGCTGTATTTATCCATAACCACACACCACATGAAGGTACAAAGTTTTCACCATTATTTGTTTTGTATGGATTTTGTGATTCACTACCTAAATTTATGAATCGAGCTGCTGAGCCTATATACAATCAGGATAACATAAGTAATGTAATAAAATTTAAATTGCAAAGTATTAGACGTTTAGCTCGACAAAATCTTAAAAATGGTAAGTTTAAATCCAAAAAACACTACGATCTAAATGAAAATTCAGTAAACTACAATGTAGGCGATAAAGTTTTATTAAAAAATGAAATAAAAAATCATAAACTCAGTCTAGGTTGGTTAGGGCCTTACGAAGTGGTGGAGGTACCTAATGAATTGAATAGTGTACTTAGGGTAAATGGTAAATTAAGAAAAGTACATAATAACAGAACAAAATTATGGACTGACAGAAATAAAATTGAATAATAATGAAATCATAATAATAGTTTTTTTTTTGTGCTTACTAAACTATACTGTGTACCATAGTAATTTTATTTTTCTTTATTTCTTTACATTTTCTTTCTTTATATTTTAATTAAACTAATAAGTAACTTCAGGAACAAATATATAAAAAAAAGAAACCTTTTAATCAAGTTTTATTCAAAGATTACTACCTGAAACCGTTAGGAATGAGATCAATGTATCTAACCACATAATTTTAGGATTTTCTTAATTATTTATAACGCTATCTTTCGGAACTATTTAAAATTCTTTTTAAGCCAATTTTTTAAATTCCAATGTTCGACTTACTAATAAGGGGAAGTTTGCATTGAAGCTTTTGCATTTTTAATATTATTTAAAGATTGCACAAAGATTCAATGCAAATACTAAACATTAATTATTACAATTCTCCTTTGAAAAAAACTTCAAAGGGGAAACTTTGTGATAAATGAACCTCAAAGAAACAACAACAAAAATATTTTTTTTAAAAAGAAGATAAGTAATAGCAATCTCATCATAATTCTGAAAGATTTTAATGAAATAAAAAAAAATTGTTTGTGATAAAATATTTAATATATATAAAATTATTTCTTCTTTTTTTTCAGAGGTTTTCAAAGTTTGTTTAGAATTACAAATTACATATTCAAAATTTAGTAAAAAAAAAAAAAAAATATAAAAAGTTTTAAAAATTGAATGTGATTCCTAAGGATGTAGTAATCTAAAATATAAAATATTGCAAATTATCTGTAGAAAGGTTACCTATTACAATAATTTATCTAAATGGGATAAATCTCTGTTCCCATCATATTTTTTTCTCATAGGAGCCCCATCGTGCTTACTGTTCAAGTGGTATCGCAAATGTTGCCGCCTGGAAAATTGATTTGCGCATATATGACACACAAACGGTTTTAATGCTAAATGCGTCTCCAGGTGACGGCGCAACCGGAACATCTGATGAGATTGGTAGCTACATTTATGGCAACTAATTTTTGTCTTGATAGTAATTTTTTTTATATTATTTTTATTAATATTTTTCTTTTCTTTAACTAAGTTTAAATTTTTTAATTTGACGTAGCAATTCCGTATATTCACAACTTGAAATTGAGTTGTAATTTCACAGTTAAATTTTAATGCATATAAATTTTTGAAATTTGCAAATTACCTTGCTTTGGTTTTAAATGGGTGCTACTAACAGGAAAATGTCGTTTCAGAGCAAAATCTAAAAAATTTTTTATTGAAAATTCAGAGTTCATATACAAAATTATTTACCTTTGTACACAAAAAATGAATGAGGACTTGGAGTCCATACCGGAATGTTTTTTTTTTAAAGAGATACCTATCCAAACCATAGGAGCAACCGTAGGCCGTGAAATAATCGTGACGGGATTATATATTTCTGTTGGCAAAATAAGACTTATTGGCCTAAATTCACCAAAACCTGGTGTTGGTTGAATATTTTTCTTGTTTTTTTTTAATTTTAAGGTATTCATAATAACCATTTTTTATTTTTATTTTTAATTACAATTTTTTTTTATTAATATTTATGGTATATTTATAATAACAAAATTAATAACAAAATTATAATAACAAAATTAATTAATAACAACTGACCGACTAAGTGGGAGAATTACTATTAACTGAATTTTCATTGCTCGCTAAACAAGAGTGCATCGTAAAACAATAGTGCACTGAGAGATTGATTGAATTGTCAACAGGTGTCATCATGTAAATGGTAGGACACCTAAAGGATAGGCTATAGTTATATTGGTTTTAGAATAATTAGGGAATTGTAAACATAATTGAATTAATAATAATAAGTTAAGTAATAAATTTTTTGTACACACACAAAATTTTCATGAAATCTAGTACTGAAATTAAATATTAATATTCTTTACAGGAGGTAACATGATGATTTTAACCTTATTAGTGTCACCGGTCTGCAGTATACCCTGGACACAAATATCGTTGCAGGATGCTGAGGTGATTTTTGAAAATATAGGACAGGTATTAAAATTTAAGGACGAGATTAGGATATATACAAAATTAGATATTTCAGATAGAGTAGAAATAGTAAATTTTATAGACCAAGTAGCTTTAGGAGTAAATACCTCTTGTAGTAAAATTATTAATAGTAGGAATATAAAGTCATGTAAGTTATTTACAAAAGAGATAGCATTATGGACCGACAAAATTTTGAAGCTTACTCAAGGACTGAACCATTTCGTACGACGACAAAAAAGAGGAGCGATCGATATCATAGGTACGGTATCTAAAGGATTGTTCGGAACGATGGACCAAACAGACGCGGACCACATTTATGCGACCTTGAATAAATTACAGAAGGAAGGGGGAACAATGTTGGAATTGTTAGATAAACAAACCGCAGTAGTTGCGTCCAACTTCGATTTCGTAAAACAAGTTACGGGGAATTTATCGGTACAAGCCGTGGAGCTTAATAACAAATTGGAAGAGTTAGGGAGCACCTTAAATAACAATTTGGCAATAATAGCCTCGGACAATCGAGACATCTGGACAGAACTGGAATTGAACAGAATAGTAATTTTTGCTTTGGCAGAACTTAAAAGAGTGTGTTGTGATCCTATTTCTGATGTCTTACCTCTGCTTTATATTTTATTTTATTTTCCTTGGCCTGATCGTCTTCTTTTTAATTAAATATTACTGTTTGTCTATTTTTAAGTAATTACTTTTATTTATCCTTTTATTCTTTCTTACAATCTACTAATTAAATTAGTCTACTAATAAGTTTATATTGAATCTGATTGTGTTATAGTTAGAATTAAAAGACAATTGAATATAAAATTTCCCCGACTTATATAGTGCTAAATTGCCCTTTCAGCAAATCAATTGTTATTAAACGTTAATTAATTAGTAATATAAATTATTATTACAGCATTGTGCAATCAGACTTTACCACTGTTTCAGTTACCAATTCAATAATGCTGAACTAGCATTTTGGTATTACTAAATGCTCCACAAAACAATATAAACAAAGAAAAGGTTATTCACATGTGCATTAAATTATATGCATTATAATATAAATAAATTATGAATGTATTTTTTGTTCATTAACCT
The DNA here is from genome assembly GCA_963920725.1 of Rhamphomyia laevipes. Taxonomy (NCBI): domain Eukaryota; kingdom Metazoa; phylum Arthropoda; class Insecta; order Diptera; family Empididae; genus Rhamphomyia; species Rhamphomyia laevipes. The sequence continues at coordinate 36,442,339 of OY987256.1, forward strand.
TTTCTTTGCTTTATTTATTATTTTGTTGTTATCGCATTAAATATTATTGTTTACATTTTGACTTGTATGTGTCACATATAAGTTAAGGTATTTGCTGATGCGCCTTTTTCGATTTTATTTGAAGGTCGCATTTACTATAACAGAAATGTAAACAATAATATCAGAGTTGGAAACAATGATAAAACGCATTACACAACACCTCCCTTTTCCGCGATAAAAATTATATATAATTTTTAAAAATTTGATATTCAATTCTCTTTCAATTTTTACAACTACATAAATAGATTTATTTCATTTATTATTTAATTAACATAAAAACCTTAAAATTTTATAAATATACAGTATAATTTCATTTTTAAAAACTTAAATAAATGTGTATTAATAATTTCCTTAATATGAAATTTAAAAATATATATTTTAAAACAATTATTTTTTTTTAAAAAAAGTTAAATAAATATTTATTAATAAATTCTCTTAATGTAAATATGTATATTTTTATTCCATTTTTTATTATTACAATATAATCATATATATAATTTAATAAACATTTATTTTTAAATATTTTCTGTTATAATATCTATTTTAAACATTCTTTTTATAGTTTACTTTATTATTTTTTTTTTATATTATTTTTAATTAAAACAAATAATTTTAGTGTCATTGATAGTTTTTTTAAGAAAAAATAATTACTGGGTTTTACTTTTAATCAATTTAAAATTAAACGAATTCCATGTATTTAAATTCTTATATATTTAAGTTCTTATATACTCCCTCCCTTTTTCAAATAAAACTATACTAAATATTAATACTAATGATTAAATACAAAACAACCCTTTATTCTAACTTAGTGTCATCTATTGTAAAATATGTTAAACCTAATGATCATTTACTAAATGATTGTTCTTTTAAACGATGTGTGCTACCATCTTGTGCAAAACCCTACTGTTAATTTGGAAACAGCATTGAATTGAATAGGTTTTAAATTAAAATTCTATTTCCGGATTCATGAATTATAGATTCATTCAAAGTGCTAGTTGTTATATTTTTATTCTCTACATAATAATAATAAAAAATGTTTAATGTAAATTTAAAAAAACGTAAAAAAAAATCCAAACTCAATTCTTCAACTCCGGTGGATCATTTGCGCCCAATTATTTCGTTTGCTTCACTTCATACGGAAGATAATTATCCACGTCCAATACCTCAATGCAAACACGCTATCACCAATCCCAATACGTGGATTGGTGGAATTATTGCTGGGATGCCAGTGTCCTGGACTCCAAATGCTTTTGCTTTCTATAGATATTGCAGTAAGTTTAAAATTATAATAAATAAACTAATAACTAACAAAAAAAATTTTTTTTTTACAGAAATAGAAAATACTAATTTGATCCCGCAAAACACAACATCCGTTCGACTATCTAGCACTCCGGTTCCTCCGTCCACTCGTCAACTCCGATCCTTCAAACCTAATCCCACTAATATTATTAACATAAACCCTGAAAAAACTAATATTATTAACATAAACCCTGAAAAATCCCTTAATACTAATAACATATTTATTTATTTATTTATTTATTTATTGACTGTGTAATTTTTATAATATATTACAAAAAAGAACTTATGCTAAGAGAATCAGGATGATAATCCTTTACAACTAATTAATTTATATAATTATCATCTGATGTGTAATGTTGAAAAATCTAAGTTTTTATAAGGAAATTCAGTTTATAAAACCTTATATTCAAATTAACTTAACCTAAATAAATAAAACTTAACCTATATTTTAATCAACTGAATACCAACATTTAGTTATTATTATTAAGTTCTTTGATAAGTGGATTGATCGAGCATATACAGTTTTTAAAAAAAATTTCATTAATAATACAAATTTTGTCAGCTATTTTTGATACGTTAGCAATAAAATGTAACTCATTGGTAGAAAAAAACCAAGGGAGGTTGAGCATTAATTTTAGTATTTTGTTTTGTTTAATTTGCAATGTTTTAATATGTGATTTAGCACAATTACCCCAAATTGGTGATCCGTATAGCAAAATACTTTGAAATATAGTTTTAAATATAAGTAATTTATTCTTTATATTAAGTTTGGAATTCCTTGCTATAAGTGGGTATAAGATTTTGATTAGATGATCACATTTCTTTATTGAAGCTTGGATATTATCATTAAATGTGATTTTTTTATCAAGTATTATTCCAAGATATTTAATATTGTTATTCCAAGAAACAATTTCGCCATTTAGGCACAAATTCCGTGAAGGCAAATATTCTATTTTCCTCTTACGAGTGAAAAATATAGCTTGAGTTTTCGTAGTATTAATTTGTATTTTCCAACGCTTGAAGTAGTATTGGAATTCTAAGTAAGCACTTTCTAGATTGTTGATTATTTCAGTAGCGGAAGTGGATGATGTTATAATGCTTGTGTCATCAGCATATAGTCCGATGTCAGTGTGTTCGGGTTTCGGTATATCGTATGTGAAAATGTTATATAGGGTTGGACTCAATGATGATTCTTGAGGTACGCCAGCGGGTAAATTTAATAAATTAGATTTGGCTGAATTTATTTTAACACAGAATTTTCTATTGCTTAGGAAACTTTGTATAATTTTTATTATATAATGATCAAAATTGTTAGCTAGCATTTTGTGAAGTAGCCCATCATGCCATACTACATCAAAAGCTTTTTCAATGTCAAGACTAAGCATACCGATTGATTTTTTGTTTTTTAAATTTTCTGATATAAGTTTTTTAATACGACATAATTGATGATTAGAGGAGTGGTCTTTTCTGAATCCAAATTGTTCAAAAGGTATAACATTATGTTTTTCTGAAAAATCCAAAATTCTTTTTTTTATGCACTTTTCAAATATTTTGCCTAAGGAACTTATAAGACTGATTGGTCTGAAGCCATCTATACGATTATAATTTTTATTGGGTTTGGGAATGCATACTACAAGGGCTTCCTTCCAGGCATTAGGAAAATAGCTTATTTTGAAACAACTATTGAATAAATACGTGAGATATATTATCGCTTTTTTGGGTATATTTTTCAGTAAAATATTTTGTATATTATCTAAGCCTGGTGCTTTTTTATTTTTACTAGATTTAAGTATATTTTTTATTTCAGAGGGTGTAGCTACCTTAAAATTTATAAAATTGATGTTGTTAATAGTATTAATACTGTTTGAAACTAATTGATCGGTGTTTGTATTGGAGTTGTTAAAAGTTGAATTATGGTTTTTTAGAAAATAATTAGCAAATTCTTCAGCTTTTTCTTCGTTAGTAATAAGGGTTTTACTTTCTGTTACTATGTGTGGTATGGATTTATTTCGTTTTTTAAGAGCCTTCGTAATGTTCCAAAATGGTTTACTACATTTTTCTAAGGATTCTAATTGAGTTGACCATTCTTTATTGACAATAACCGAAAAATGGTTAGAGATTGTTATTTGTAATTTGTTTAATTCTCTTTTGATTAAAGCATTATGCGTTCGTTGAAATTTCCTTCTTTTTGTATTTCTTAATGAAATAAGTTGTTGGAGAAAATATGGTATTTTAATATTTTTATAATTATTTGCGACTTTTTTGGGAATTGCAGCTTCTTTAGCACTGTCAATTATTTCTAAAAAGGTACTAATACCATCGTCAATATCGCGTGAGTTATTAAATCTTTCTACTGACATGTTTTGTAGTGATATTTTTTCAGCGATTTTACTTTTATATTTGGACCAATTTGCTTTATTATATTGCCAATAAAAACTTTTAGGAATTATAATTGCTGAGTTTTTAATTTTGAAATGTACAGGTAGGTGGTCAGAGCTAAAATTTTGTGTCGTCGCAAGTGGAGTAATAAATTGGGAACAATTCGACAATACAATGTCTAATGTAGATGGTGAACCTCGTAACCTACATGGAAAATATGTTGGTGTTGGTGAAAATAAAACCCCATAATTATGAATAGTAAGTTTGTCGTAAAGTATTCTGCCCCAAATATTATTACGGGTACAATTCCATAATGAATGACGACTGTTAAGGTCACCTGCGACAATATAATTACCTGGGAGCCTATTGAATATATTTAAATCATATGCAAATTTGTTTTTCAGTAACTGATTGGCATTTCCTCCTGGGAAATATGCCCCTACAAGTATATAGTTATTAGTATCGGTAGATAAATTTATTGCGATTGTTTCAATAATTTTTGTTTTTAAAGAGGGTAATTGACTATGTTTTATTTTTTTATTTATTGCAATAACAACACCTCCAGCTCTTTTATGCTCCCTATCTGATCTATAGCAGACAAAATTTGAACTATTAAATGAATGTTGTGGTTTCAACCAAGATTCAGTAATTATACCTATGTCTATATTATTATTACTTAAATAACTAAAGAATTCTATTGATTTTTGTTTAGATTGAATACTTTGGGCATTCCAAAAAATTATTTTTACATTATTATTGTTAATATTATTATAAATACTATTATTAATACTATTTATCATTGTATAAATATTTAATTGTAAGTTCGGCTAATGTTTTGAATTGCTCTTCTTTAGTTCTACATTGCTTTAATTTGGTTAGCATTTCAGTTGATAAATTAAGAAGTTCGTCAGTATATTTTCATTAATTTGTACAGTACCTGAATTTTCATTATTTAGTTGAGGAAAAGCGTTGGAATTGAAATTAAATTGCTGTGTATTGTTGTTTTTATTTACTTTTCTTCCTGTTTTTTCTCTTAGTGCCATTTGCAGTTTAATATATTGTGCTCTTTTTGGACACATAATAGAACTAGATGTGTGGTTACCAGCACAATTGGCACATTTTATTTGCGTAGCAATAGTTGTATCTTTATTTACAAATTTTGTATAGTTTGGACATTCTGTTGTTTTGTGGTTGAGAGCACAAATATTACATTTTGTGATGAGATTACACCATTTTGATCCATGTCCATATGTTTGACAATTATAACAGCGTGTTGGACCTCTCGATGATGCTCTGTAAAAATCCCAATGAATTATTGTTTGAAAGAGCGCTTTACAATTTATCCGCAAATCTTTTAACATTGTTGTTCCTCTCACAAAATAGAGTAAATAGGTTGCTTGGTTGACATAGCGTTGATTCTTAATATTCATTATTTTGATTTCAGTGCAATTGTTGATATTATTTTTCTCTAATTCAATTTTAAGTTCTTCGGGTGTAACAGTATGTAGTCCATAGAGAACAATTTTTAAAGGTTTGTTTTGCTCAGTATTGTGTCCGAAAAAATTTAACTTTCTCAATTTAAGTTCATTGTATAATTTATCGTAATCATTAATTGAATCACATATAATTTGTGTACCAATACTTGTATTCTTTATATTATACACAGAGATCTTGATTTCCTCAAGTAATTTGTGTAAAAACTTTGTTGTTTGGTTAATTACGTTAATTGGTGGTGGTTTAATCTGCTTAATTTCTATAACAGAATCGGTACACATGTTGTTCTCATCAAAATCATTTATTTGACTTAGAGGGGCAAATCGATTAGAATATTCATTAGAATTATCTTTGGAAGTAGATCCAGTTCCGTGTTTGGTCATGATATGTAAATTATTCGTGAGGCGTCCGGCTAAATGAACTTTGTTAGTAATTCCAGATAAAAATTTATCACCATAATCCGGTGGATTTACACGCGTTCTTTTGTTAGAATAAATTGTGATATATAATACCACAAATATTCTTTTGTAAAGAAGTTATTACTTATATTACACTATAAATTGCTACTTTTAAGCTCAATGATCTTACTCAGTACGAAGTGAGATCGTGACTGCTAATAACATATTATCCAAAAAAAATTACTAAAAAAAAATCCTAACACTAATCCTAATACTAATTCCATTTTCCTAACAGCTGCTAGAAAACGTCGAACTCAACCAACAAACAAGATCATCTCTAAATCTTTGTATAGATGTCCGAGATGTGAGTACAAAAACTCAGAACTGTGTAAAATCAACAGGCATCTTGAAACACATTTGGCGATCAAAGCATACCAGTGTCATGTTTGCGAGAGGCGTTTTGCTAGAAAGCAACACCTTCAGCATCACGTCTCTTGTAAACATGAAGGTGAAGATATTGCTGAAATTTGTATATTGTATATATATATAAAAACATTTACAAAAAAAATGCTATTAAATACAATTGCTATCATTTAAAAACAACATTTTAGTGTTTTTTTTTTTATAATTTTATAAGTGCCCTTTTTTCGCTATAAATTTGCTGAAACTGCAATTACTTATCTTTATTGTATCAAATAATTCAAAAAAAATCTTTATTTTATCCAAATGTTACTTTCTATTAAAAGATACAATTTGCAGTTTATTATTTATTATTTTTGTTTTTCAATTTATCCGATAGATGGATTAACGATCTTTAAATATCAAATGAAATATAGCAAGTACAAGAACCATTGATATAAAACACACAAAAAATAAGTGTTACAAAGAAAAATATTAGAATTTGTATATACAAATGTTGTTCCAAAATAAAATTTATTTTACTAATGTTCAAATTAAACTATTAATTATAAAACTTAAAATAAAAAAAATGTGTTCTACTAATATTATATTTTATTTTTTAATTTTCTCGGAACGATAGCACATTGGGTGTCACGTATTCGTCAGCGGTACTGTAGTTTAATCGTTGTTTTGTAGGTTTTGGTGCATTATGTATTGGTGGTGTAAAATGATGGTTGTTTTTAGTATTTTTAGTTATTGTTTTGTGTGATTTCTGAGGTACAGGTGGGATTTGGATGTGTGGGGTTGATATGTTGTGGTTAGTCGTTAGTTGTTTGGACAATGATATGTCCAAACGCCTGTCTGTTGTTGTTCTTCTTTTTGTACATTTTATATATATCTTGAAAATTAAATAAATAATAATGATGCTTGTTAAAATACCTATTCTGATTGAATTTGCATTAGTTGTTGTTTTTATTGAGCTTAAATCTGCCTGATCTTGTTTAGCTTTTCTTATATCTGCTGATAACTGAGACATTGTTTGACTTCTCTTCGCAAATTCCCTACTTAGAGATTCAGGATTCATTAATTTAATTATTCCCGAAGATGGTGATGTTGTCACTAAATTAAACTCTGATTCATTTTCGTGTGTATGAAATTCAGTCCAATTAGAAAATTGAAAAATATTTCCATTTGTGACAATTTGTTGTTTGTTGCTTTCGTAAGGTAATTCTAAATGTTCCAGAATGAAAACGCATTTTTGTGTCAATGTAAGTATACCTGTACCCTTTAATGTAACCCTATGAGTTTGTGGGACACATAGTGCTACCAGAGTTTTAGTTGTAGAAAAAATATATAACCAAGTATTACGAGTTTTCATCGGTATGATGTGATTTTCTACTTCTTTTAATACGTTATATTGACACAAATTATCAATTTTTCTTTCGATATCTCGGTTGTCGGCTTGAATTACTGCTAAATTTTGACTTATAGATGAGCTCATTTTTTCTAACTTTTCTTCCAATTGCAATGCTTGTTCTGATAAATTTCCCGTCACTTGTTTGATGAATTCAAAATTCGACGCTACTGCTACTGTTTGTTTATCTAATAATTCAATCATAACTCCTCCATCTTTTTGTAATTTGTCTAATGTATTATAAATTCTATCCGAGTCGGTTTGGTCCATTGTCCCGAAAAGTCCTTTTGATACTGTTCCTATTATGTCTATTGCTCCTCGTTTTGTCGTCTAAAAAAATGATGCAGTCCTTTAGTTAATTTCATAATTTTCGTCTCCCAAAATGCTATCTCATGGTTTCATAATTTACAACTTTTACTACTTTTATAATGAAAAACAGTATTACAAGTTTTATTTAATTTATCCCTTAATTTAAAAATAAAATCCCCTATTTCTTGCTCGCTGGTTACTGTTAACTTCGAATAAATAGTTATTTCATCCTTATACTCCAACGTTGTTCATAATTTTTCAAAAGTAATCGCTGCATTGTTTATTCGAACTACTTCCGTTGGCATACCTTGAGCAATACGCATCAGAAAATAAAACAACATGATTCTCAACATTTTCTCTCTCTCTAAAAAAAACAAAAAAAAACCTCATAATACAAAAAAAAACTTATTATATGTATAAAAAAAATTAAATTTTGTCGTGCCATAATTTCAAACGATTATTATGGACCTTACGTAGTTTCCCTTTAATTCTTATTATTGTATTAAGTTCATTTGGACATTCCACCACTTCATACGGCCCATTCCAGGTCAAACTGAATTTATTTAATTTCACTGGATTTAACAATAATACCTTATCCCCTATGTTATATGTTGCATTATTAGATTTTTTGTCATAATAAATTTTGGATTTTAGTTTACTTTTTATTTGTTTTTCACGAGCAAACTTGTGAATTGTTTGTAATTTGAATTTTATAATTTTACTAAAATCTTCGTAATTATATATTGGGTCTACATTACGTTTTAATATTTTTGGTAGTGGTGTAACCGGAAATTTTGTTCCTTCTTCCTGTGGCGTAATCCTTATGTTATCCTAATATTTCCTAATGTTTATGTTATATATTTATATATTTAAATATATATAAAAATGTTATGTTGACCACTGATTGTTGTCAATACTTTAATAGTTTATATATACATTTGTCACAACACAAAAATCACTATCACTAAACTTATTTTATTATCAATTTAAATTATTCACCCGTAAATTTAATATATAATAATATTAAATATTTAAAATGATTAAAATTATTTATATTAATAATTATTAATTACAAAAATTAATTATTTATTATATTCTAATATTGACCGCGCGTATGAACTTAATAATGACGTTTTGAAAACCATATGGTCAGAACAATACATTAGAAAAATTACTGGAATGAAAGAATTTTAGTTTTGTAAATTTTTACAAAATTAACTATTCCAGTAAAAAGAAACGCTGTTATTGTTCTGTATATGTTATTTAAAGTTAACAGTCTGTAAAATGTAGCGTGTAGGTAATATAGTTTAATGTTAGTTATATTTATTAATTATGAATTTTGGGTGTAGGTGAAAATTCAAAATAGGTAAGACTGAGGGAAATTATATAAATAAAAAGTAGGAAATTTGAAGGAGGAAAAAAGGTTAAAGGTGGTATGATTTAGATAGTTAGAAATTAGATGTTGAAAAAAGAGAGTTGAATTTTAGTATCGGTGAAGAACAGAAGTTCTGTTAAGAACTTAAAAATGAAATTTATTAGTAGTTTTTTTGTAAACTTAAATTTAATTTTTAAAATGAAATAAAATATTATCGTTATTAGTAAAAAATAATTGATATAAAAAACCTTTGAACAATTTAAAAATTGAAATATAAAAATATAGTGCTGGATAAAAAAAAAAAAAAATTTAAATTTAATTAAAAGCACTAGATTGTATCCGGAATATGAAAAAAAAAAATAAAAGTGTACATATTTATATACTATGATAAACTATTTAAAAAAAAAAAATATATTCGCACCGAAAAATTCAATATAATTTATAAAACATTATGATTAGTGATTGTAGAATATAAGAAAAACAATTATACAATACTAATCGCAAAAATTTAAACATCGAGCTTAGCATAAAGTATTTAAAAATGCCAAGCTAAGAAAAATTATAATCTGATCATGATGAGATGACGCAACACCAGAAAAGATTCATCAAGGACAAGTGAAGGAGAAGATCGAGTTTTTTTTGTTTTTGTATTAATTTTTTTTGTAAAGTAATTTTTTTTTTGTGTAAACCATAATTTTTTAAATTCTATTAGCAATCCTGTTGCAACTGGACCAGCTCAAACCAGGTAAATTATTTATTATGGTATTTTAATTTAAATTAGATTTTTTTTTCATTTAACGTAACGTAGCATATTTTTTCTTTGTACAGTAGAGTAAAGTTTTTTTTTGTTAAAGTAAATTTTTTTTTAAATATTTTGTCATTTAAATGACCTTTAATTTTTTTTTGTCTTTATAAATAAATTTATTATATATTAAATAAAACTACATTTTATTTTAATTTTATAATTAACTATTTATTTATTATACATACTCCTTCATGTCCAAAATTTTAAAAACCTTTACCACCTAAAAGGATAAATAAAATGATTGGATAAATCATTTAAGAAGGATGCCAATCTCATTCACACACACACCCACACCCTTCGTCGTTATTAGTTAAAGTTTTTTTTTTTGTTATATTTACATATAACCTAGAGCTTAAAGCCCAGCTGAGAAGGAGGAACAGAGTAATACCATGTTATCAAAGGTTTGGTGAAGTTCCGTCGCGGTTGGTGATCGAACATGGCGCCCAATTTTAAGAATAAAATAAATCAACAAACTTTTAAAGGTCCTCCCTTACAAATATTGTACCACCAAAATTTAAATGGAAAACAATTTAAATTGGGGGTTACATAAATGGCGCCCAACGTGGGGCCCGACATTTAGCTTTAATTGGAATTTCCGAATTTAATTCAATGTGATGTTTAATGGCGTTTGTTCTACCTAAACCTTTCTCTGAATACGCTAAAAACATAATTTTTACTTCCTCTAATTCATTTCTTTGATCTATATTTAATTTATGTATATTATCTAATGTGTTATTTGTATTATCTTTTTCTAATTCATAAATTTGAGCGGTTATAATACTAAATGCTCTCCAAAAATTCATTCCTAAAATTATTTTTCTTTTTATAGAAGGAATTATATAAAATTTAATATTTTTTTCTACATCATTATAAATAACATTTAAATAAACAAAACCAATAATTTCTTGTACAGCACCATCTGCAGTACACGAACTTGATTTAATCGGAAAATATGATATATTTAATTCATTTAATAATTCTAACCCTATTTCACCTAAACAACTAATTCCAGCTCCACTATCCATTAAACCAAATAAAATTTTATTTTTAATTTTAATTTTATCCGCTAAACGACCATCTTCTAAAGTATTAAATTCAGTTTTATTAATTATTTTAAATTAATTTTTTCTATTTTTAAAATAATTTTTATTTCTTATTTTAATTTTATTTTTATTTTTAGAAATTAATCCTCTGTTTGAGTAGCGAAAGATACTTGATTTCGTCTTTTTAATATGTGAGGAGCTTGTTCGAAATTTCTCGGTTGGAGACGACCCCTCGTATCTCTGACCGATAATGAGTTTCCCCGATTACAACTAGGACACGAACGAATTGTGGTATTTTTCAACCCACAATTATAACAAAATAAACGAAATTCTTTTAAAGGACAATCACGGTAAGTATGACCTAAATCATCACATTTAAAACATTTAATATATTCGTTATTTATTTTAGGTTCATGACTACTAATATGTTGGATCATCGAAATTTCAGCTGAACCAGGATCAACTAAATTATTATTAATATTTAAAGGCGAATTTGCACCACAACTATTTACTTCATAAATATTAGGACGAGGACGATGTACACGCGAACTATTAAAAATTGCTTCTCCAATTTCCGACCAAAGTTTCTCAAACTTTCTACATACTTTATCTAACTCAGATACATTATCTACATTCAACATTAACAATTTTTCCCTAAGCTCTGGCAACATATTAGCTTGCAATCTCAATAATAATTCATTTTCCGACATTTTATTTTTCAATCTTAAATTTAATTCCTCAATTTCTAATCTAAAATCTCCAAATTTTTCCTTAACCCGTTGTTTTCGCGATTCTATAATATGTCTAATTTCTAAATCAGTCTCTTGTTCCTCAAATTCAGCTTTTAAATCAGCTTTCAATTTTGTCCATGTTAAATTTTCAGAATCATTTTTCTCTAAATACATATATCCAATACCATTTTTCCGCTTTTCCAATTAATAAATGATGTATTGAATATACCAATTTATTAATTGGATAATTTTCAGCTTCAGCTAATTTTTCAATTCTGAAAATAAATCTTTCGATGGAAATACTTTTATTTGTTCCATCAAATCTAATTTGCCATTTTGGAACAGGATTTGGTATATTTTTTTGACGATATTCTGTCCTAGACATATTATTTTCACGAAAATTATTATGATTTATACCATTATTATTATTTATTTTTATATTATTTAGATTAGGGTTTTGATAATAGTTATCATGATTTACTCTTGGAACGAATTCAAAATTAGACTTAGACATATAGTTTGGTTTAGGATATATATTTTGAAAAGTAGAAGGAATATAAGGGGGTGGATAATTAAATAAATAAGGATCTGGGAAACTTTGTTTTGTATGAAAAGGATTAGGAATATTAGAGGATACTTGAACTGACGTGGACATACGTGGTAAACTAGAAACTACTGACGTAACATATTGACACGTAGAATATGGTAATTGTTCAAATTTACCATAAGCAGTGGTTTTTGGTTTAGCACTCTTCTGCGTAGTAACAACATATTGAGGTTGCTCAACAGCGTGAGCTCCCTCTTCTACACCTATATCTAATATCGGATTTTCTGTATCAATGATATTAGTTAAATTATCATCATTTCTAATATTTTGTTCAATTCGAGTAAACTCAAATTCTTCTATCCTTCCAATTAAACTTTGAACTCTACCCTTCAACACTTCAACAGAACCTTTTAAATTAGGACTCACAATAATTAAATTTTCCAACCTATTTACCACATGAAAAATTCTACTCTGCGCTCTATTAATTTTATTTTCATCAAACTCTTTAATACCAACTTCTAATAAATCAGTTAAACTATCTATCTTCTCTCTACAAATACCTAATTCTGTTGTAGAATTATCTAATCTATCTAAATTTGATAAAGGTCTTACACCAGACTTTTCTTCATCTATTAAATGTTGTAATAGTCAGGCCCGGCTCTAGCGGTGCTGGCGCCCTGATGCAACTTATTGTTAACCGCCCTTTATAGCAAATTATGTCAGAAAGACAACTAAAATTTCACAGTGAAGTATTATAATATTATTTACAGTATATTATTATTAAAAATTAAACATTTTAATGAATCATTTTAATGAATTAAATCATTTTAATGAATATGTATACTGTAATATATTTAATGGATCAAAACTATTTATTGTAGTTATTGTTTCTTGAAATATACACAGTTCGTTACATAATTTTGATATGTCTATATCTTCACCATCAGTTAACGCAATGTATATTTATTTATTAGTATTTCATTATCCAAATTATAAATTTCAATAAAATTTATGAGAAATTGAAACTTTTCTGCATGACTATTCATAAGTTAAGTTCAAATCCTTTGACTATAGAGTTAATTGCACCGCCAACAATTGAAATAAAAAATAAAATTTTGTACTTTTTTTCGGATATGTCGGCCTTTCAAATTGACATTCGTATTTAAACATACGTTTTTTACGCCTGCGTAATGGATTGATTTTCTTTAAATTGAATAGCAATGTCAATATAATTTCCCAAAATTGTAGCTTTTTTAGAATATTGTTAAATTTTCATCTAAACCAAATTATTTATCTTTTTCAATAAAAAATAAAATATTAACATATCCAAACATGACTGGAACAACAACAAATAATCAACTGAAAACAAAAACTTTCAATTGAAGAAACGCGTTTTTATCTACCATACCAAAGAAAACTGAATTCGGAAATCGCCTAATTTTCATTTTTTAGAAAACTGAATTTACTTTTCTTTCCTCATTTAAGAAAAAATTAAAAAATTTGGAAATAATTAAAAATTAACTGATTTTCATTTCAATTTTGGATTTCAGCGCCTTTTGTTCGTGTGGCGCCCCGATGCTTTGCATCTTCTGCTTCATCGGTAAAGCCGGGCCTGGTAATAGTGATTTTCTTCTACCTATAGACTGTGTAATTGTATCTTGTTTCCGAACATGCAATTCATACAACACTTCATCATTATTTAAATAATTTGGATCCATGATTAAACAAATATGAAAAAAAACTATATCTAGAAAATAATACTAATAATATATATTTATAATTAACACTAAATCTAACTCTAACCAAACCCACAAAAATATAATCAATAAAACTAATATCTAATAAATTTATTTTTATCTAATATAGTATATATATAACTAAGCAAAACAAAAAAATTATTTAATTGTTATAAAAAAAATTAATAACTATTTAAATTTTCAATTATAATTAAGATTGTTATTTGTATTACTATTATTGTGTATTTGTATTACTATTATTTTATTTAAATCACCAAAATATATTCAATTTAATTTATAATATTTCCGATGTGTAATTTATTTTAATGTTTGTATTAAGTAACCTGATCGTTGATGAGAATCTTCAACCCAAAAAAAATATTTATTTAATTTATAGATATATGTATTTATATTGTTTTATACTTTTATTTCTATCACTATTTTTAATAGAAATTTTAGAATATATAAATTTGATGATTGGATAAATTCTTTTGTTTAACTTAAATTACGCCATTCTTCAACTCACACACACTCACATTCTCATTCGAACATAAAACATAATCTCATATTTGTTTAACAATAAAATTTAACACTACACTCAGAGAAAAAAGTCATTCTTAATAGCAAAAAAATGCTTCAATTTGAGTGAGAAATATCTCCTTTTGTGCCGCGCGAAAATCATTCAAATTGAAAATAAAATGTATTTCAATTTGAAGTACACAAATAAATTGAATGATATCCTTCAATTGAATAGAATATTTCTTTATATAAAATGAAAACAAATTCCCTCAATATAACAAATATTACATCAAATTAAGAATGACTTTACAAAACTAATATAAATGATTTGTTTTCAAATTGATTTCAAAACCAATCATTTTGAATAAAGAATTATTGATTCAATTTGAATAACAAGTAATTCAAGGTAAATCAGAGTAGTCTCCATCATAATGACAAACAAATTTTTAATTTGAAAACAACCATAAAATGTAAAAATGAAATATTGTTTGTTAGTACAACTAACATATATTTAACAGCAAATCTTTAAAATGAAAATAAGATCCTTCACATAAAATCTGAAATTTTAATTCTGGAATAAAAAAATATTTAGGTTTTTAAAAAGTATTTATTTATTTTGTACTTTTTTAATTAATGATTTTAAATTATGTACATATTATTTTAAATATTTCTGTTTTTTAAATTAACAATTCAATTATTTTATTTCACTTTTTTTTTTATATTAATTTTAAATATTTTTTTGCAATGTAATATTATTTTGACATTATTTTTTTTACTTAAATTTGCAAGTAATATTTACTTTAATTATTATTTCAAAATTATTTTTTAATCATTTTCATATTTTTTATGTCAGTTACATCAGGATTTTAAAAATTATTCATTTATTTTTGAAATTAATGTACTTATCAAATTTCCTGCATTTGAGTTTGGAAGATCAGCTTCTAAAAAGTTTTCACCGACACAGGAAATTAAAGGGTGCAATCTGCTATTTACCGGTATGTCATTGGGTTCATTTACCAATCTCAGAAAACTGTTTTGTGAATCAATTACAGTGTATCTCTTGAGTTCACTTATATTGTTTTTATTCGTCGCTTTGAAATAATTTGTTGGTTTAATAATACCATGTAGCATATTAAGCAATGAAGCTAGCTTGGAATCTAGGAAATAAAAAAAGAAATTTTTTAGCAATGATTATAAAATAGTGTCGTAAACTTACTATCATTTAAATTGCTTTGGTTAATCATAAAATTTTGAAAATCCCGTAAATTTCGACCATATGTAAATTCAGCTGAATAAATAGATGTTCTATGTTCTACAAATATTTCACAATTTTTATAAAAATTGGTATCTGATTTCTCGTAAGCAAAATTAAAAGCAATGTCAATCTGAAAGATATCAAATATAAAAATTAAACGAAAATTTTATATTTTGTTATATTTTAAATTTCGTTGAACTTACTAAACGAGGTCGAATTGGATTTTTGTATAGTGGCCAATCTTCCAAAATATTAAAAATGGAGGTGTCAGCTTCATATTTTTTAAATGATTTTGCTCGAAAAGCAACAGTTTCTTTCCATTTTTTAATTATTTCATCTAAATTATACTGTAGTTACAGTTTCTTTGCTTCTGCGTTTAGCTCTATTAAAAATAAAGTTGAAAATAAATTATTTAAAAAAGGACAAAATATAGGAAAAACACATTTACTTACCAGAAGACTGGTCATTTTTTTTTTTTTGTCAATTTTTTTTCTTCTAAGTTGGAGCTGTACGGTTTGGTAAATTTTTCAGTTACATTTTTATTAGTTCTGGTATAATTATAATAACGTGAAAATAATTTTCCACGGGCTCGTTGCCCTTTTAAAACAGGAGAGTACCATGAATCCTAAGAGAAAAAAAATTAATTGTAAATTTAAGAAAGTTATAAATAATTTACTTTTTTTTCTCCTTTAAAAAGGCAAGATATTTGAAATGCCAGATTTTCGAAAATTTTCGAAGTCATTTCAATTTTCTGATTTCGAAAATAATCCACAATAGCCCCGGAAAGCCTTCGTATATCCTTTTCAATTAGAATACATCCTTGTTGTTCATAATGTTTACGTATTATTATCTAGTCATTATTAATAAAATTAATTATTTTAATATTTGCTCAAAATATAAAGTTTAAATAGAACTTATATAACTTGTATTACTTTTGGATAATTGTTTTTCTTCATTTTTTTGAGATGTTAAAGTCATATTCAGATTTGCTTTAATATAATGTTTAAGAGCGAATGTAAATTGCGCATTTAAACCTAAGTTTCCTGGTAATAAATCTTTTATATGAGTATCTTCAAACAGCAAAAGTTGGGATTTTTTTACCATCATTTCTAAAATGAAAAAATAATAATAGAATTATATACCTAATTTTACTTGGAAAATAGTTGTAAATAAAAGCATTCGATAATAATATAACTTATAATAATATTTATTATGGTAAGATGTTATAAACTATATTGTCATCGAATTTTATAAATATATAATAAATTTTATCATATTTACCTTTACAACGATTAAATATATGGACACATTCTTGTGGTTTCGGACATAGTTCAGATAAAAATGCAAATAATTCAGCTTCGTCTTCAGTTAAATTTAAGTTTTCAGCAATTTCAAAATTTTCCAAAATTGTTTCATCAAGGCTATCCATATAGATAATAGATCTGTTACTGCACTTTGAATTTTAAGGACTGCATTTCGAGGAAAAGTATTGTTATTATGCATACGTAATGTAAATTTTAATACTTCATTATTAATTAAGGCAGAACATTTTTCTAACTGACTACTTTTATTTCATTCCTCAGTAATACTTGAATTTTCAATAAATTTTTGAGATTTCTCTGTATCTTCTAAATAATTTGATTTTTCAGTATGTTCTATGTAATTTGAATTGTTTGTTAAGGCAGCCTTTCCAATTGATGAGTTTTGTTCTGTGATTGTATCAATTTTGTTTTTATGTTTATTCACATTATACACATTTAAAACATTTCATTATTACCTTATAATTTATATGATAATTGACTTGAAAATATCGCAAAGTTCCTCACAGTCTTCTCTCAATAAATTTTCCTAACAAGATTAATAAAAAAAATTATATAATATTTTACATGAAAGTATCACACCTTTTTATATTTATTCAAGTAATATTCTAAAGTTGCAGTTTCGTCTAAGCTATTTCTCCGGAATAACAATTTAATTTCGTCGTATGAATATCCCAGCAGATTTTCGAAATATATTTTTCTCTCTGAAATATTATAAATAAAAAAATTAAAAAGACTATATAGTTTTTGGAAATATATTCGAAAATGCTACATAATTAACCTTTAAAAAACCCTTAAAGAGCAAATTTCTGTTTATGTGATCATATTTGTTATCAAATCAATATGATATTTTAACGTTTTAAGGGCTTTTAAGGGTTAAACGTGCTGTATCAAACGGAAATTATTTGAATTATGGTTATATAAACGCGTATTTTTATTTTATACATATTAATAATATAATTATATAACTATAAGTAAAAAACTTAAATTCTAGCTTACCTTTAATTTGGTTGAAAAAATATTTATTTTGTACGTCCCACGAATACAACAATTTTTTTAGTTTAAGAAAATTTCTTACAGTTTTGCTTTTCTTGTTTTTGTTGACACTAATTTTCTTTTTATTGTTTTTTTTTTATTTTCATTTTTCATAATTTACTTAATTTAATAATTTCACTTAATAATTTTAATTATTTTAATTCACTTTTGCTGCACTAAACGACTTATTCACGACACAACTTACATTAAAATAAATTTTTCAAAGCAATTCACAGAATTTTTAAAATGATTATCAAAATGAAAAAAAATTCTCATTTCAACAGATTTTTTCTTATTTTCTGTTAAAAATAAGAAAAATTTAGTTCAATTTGAAGGAAAAGTTGTTATCTTGAATGATTTTATTAGCTGGAGTATGTAAAAATGAAAACATCTCTTTCATCTTAATATATTATGTCTTATTTGGTGTACGAAATAAAGACAAAATTGTTCACTTTGAAAGAGATGTTTTCATTTTAACAATGCAACGGGATTAATTTTATGCCTATGATTTTGCTTAGCAAAAAGTATTGAAAGTAAATAGGGTAACTTAACCAATGGAAGCTATATTATGGTGTTTTTCGAAAATATGTTTAACGGCTCCAGTTGTGAACCTGAAATTTGGACAGTACGTACAAAATCAAAAATAAGTGACACCTTCCCATTACACAATTTTTATTTCATGCCCCTGTTTCCCAGATATGGCCTCCTAAAAATAAAAAAAAGCAATTTTGTCAGCTGAATTACTGCTAAACGGCTAAAGATATTTATCTAACATTTTAACAGGTCATAGATATGTCATGTGCCTAGGTCCTGTCCAATTTTCAGATTCTTTGATTCAATAGTTTAGAAAATATCATTTTGAAATTTTAATTTTTAAAAACGGATAATCATGCACTATAGAAAAGTTTGGAAAATTTTCTAAGTCAAGATTTTTTTTTTATTTTCTAAACGAATTAACCTATGAATCTGAAATTTGGACAGTACGTACAAAATCAAAAATAAGTGACACCTTCCCATTACACAATTTTTATTTCAAGCCCCTGTTTCCCAGATATGGCCTCCTAAAAATAAAAAAAAAGCAATTTTGTCAGCTGAATTACTGCTAAACGGCTAAAGATATTTATCTAAAATTTTAATAGGTCATAGATATGTCATGTGCCAAGGTCCTGTCCAATTTTCAGATTCTTTGATTCAATAGTTTAGAAAATATCATTTTGAAATTTTAATTTTTAAAAACGGATAATCATGCACTATAGAAAAGTTTGGAAAATTTTCTAAGTCAAGATTTTTTTTTTATTTTCTAAACGAATTAACCTATGAATCTGAAATTAGGACAGTAAGTACAAAATCAAAAATAAGTGACACCTTCCCATTACACAATTTTTATTTCAAGCCCCTGTTTCCCAGATATAGCCCCCTAAAAGATTAAAAACATTTTTCTAATTTGAAGGAAACGTTGTTATTTTGAATGTATTTGTTGAATTCTATAAAAATGAATACAACTCCTTCATTTATATATAATTATTTCTCATTTAAAAAGGAAGATACGAAATAAAAACAAAATTTTATACAAAATGAAAGCAAAATCGTTCAGTTTGAAAGAGATGTTTTACTGTATGTACGTTCTTTTGAAAACCTAACTCTTTCAAATTTTAATAAATGATGTAACACTCAAATTGATAAATAAATTTCATTTAGTTCAAGCAAATTGAAAACTGACATGTGTAAATGAAGGAGAAGTACTTTAAATTTACATACAAATAAATGAAGGAGATAACTAACGTACAGATTTTTTACAGAAACTTGTCCCTTAAATTTTTCCCCTATTTTTCTATTTCATTTGGTCAATTCTTTGTTGAGATGACAGATTTTCCTTCAAAAAACAGCATTTACAGACGAAATCGTAATTGAAAGAGATTTTCGGTTATTTTTGAACGTGTTTTTTTTCTGAGTGTAAGTCACCAGGATAGTGGTTGAACAATCAATTGCACAAATTCTAACTGGCACTAAAAATAAAAACACATGAAAAAGGAACTCAGTAAAGGACAACCTTTACTTTATATCTAACTTTTCCATTATCTACGTTTAAGGATTATATTTTAGGACAACCTAAAGTATAAATCATACTTAAACCACACTAATTACCATCTAAATAAAAATAATTATAATTTAACAAATATGAGAAATTTCTTTAAATCTTTAAATTTTTAGTTCGACAATCAATGTAATTTATTTTATTGCTTGACTGTTTTGACTGCCCCACGTTGGGCGCCATTTATGTAACCCCCAATTTAAATTGTTTTCCATTTAAATTTTGGTGGTACAATATTTGTAAGGGAGGACCTTTAAAAGTTTGGTGATTTATTTTATTCTTAAAATTGGGCGCCAAGTTCGATCACCAACCGCGACGGAACTTCACCAAACCTTTGATAACATGGTATTACTCTGTTCCTCCTTCTCAGCTGGGCTTTAAGCTCTAGGTTGGGCGTGGGCTTGAGTAATACCAACAAAAAAACATTTACTACAAACATTATATGTAAATATAACAACAACAAAAAAAACTTTAACTAATAACGACGAAGTGTGTGGGTGTGTGTGTGAATGAGATTGGCATCCTTCTTAAATGATTTATCCAATCATTTTATTTATCCTTTTAGGTGGTAAAGGTTTTTAAAATTTTGGACATGAAGGAGTATGTATAATAAATAAATAGTTATTTATAAAATTAAAATAAAATGTAGTTTTATTTAATATATAATAAATTTATTTATAAAGACAAAAAAAAATTAAAGGTCATTTAAATGACAAAATATTTAAATAAAATTTACTTTAACAAACAAAAAACTTTACTCTACTGTACAAAGAAAAAATATGCTACGTTACGTTAAATGAAAAAAAAATCTAATTTAAATTAAAATACCATAATAAATAATTTACCTGGTTTGAGCTGGTCCAGTTGCAACAGGATTGCTAATAGAATTTAAAAAATTATGGTTTACACAAAAAAAAAATTACTTTACAAAAAAAATTAATACAAAAACAAAAAAAACTCGATCTTCTCCTTCACTTGTCCTTGATGAATCTTTTCTGGTGTTGCGTCATCTCATCATGATCAGATTATAATTTTTCTTAGCTTGGCATTTTTAAATACTTTATGCTAAGCTCGATGTTTAAATTTTTGCGATTAGTATTGTATAATTGTTTTTCTTATATTCTACAATCACTAATCATAATGTTTTATAAATTATATTGAATTTTTCGGTGCGAATATTTTTTTTTTTTTTAAATAGTTTATCATAGTATATAAATATGTACACTTTTATTTATTTTTTTCATATTCCGGATACAATCTAGTGCTTTTAATTAAATTTAATTTTTTTTTTTTTTTTCCAGCACTATATTTTTATATTTCAATTTTTAAATTGTTCAAAGGTTTTTTATATCAATTATTTTTTACTAATAACGATAATATTTTATTTCATTTTAAAAATTAAATTTAAGTTTACAAAAAAACTACTAATAAATTTCATTTTTAAGTTCTTAACAGAACTTCTGTTCTTCACCGATACTAAAATTCAACTCTCTTTTTTCAACATCTAATTTCTAACTATCTAAATCATACCACCTTTAACCTTTTTTCCTCCTTCAAATTTCCTACTTTTTATTTATATAATTTCCCTCAGTCTTACCTATTTTGAATTTTCACCTACACCCAAAATTCATAATTAATAAATATAACTAACATTAAACTACATTACCTACACGCTACATTTTACAGACTGTTAACTTTAAATAACAGCGTTTCTTTTCACACACACACCCACACCCTTCGTCGTTATTAGTTAAAGTTTTTTTTTGTTGTTATATTTACATATAATGTTTGTAGTAAATGTTTTTTTGTTGGTATTACTCAAGCCCACGCCCAACCTAGAGCTTAAAGCCCAGCTGAGAAGGAGGAACAGAGTAATACCATGTTATCAAAGGTTTGGTGAAGTTCCGTCGCGGTTGGTGAACGAACTTGGCGCCCAATTTTAAGAATAAAATAAATCACCAAACTTTTAAAGGTCCTCCCTTACAAATATTGTACCACCAAAATTTAAATGGAAAACAATTTAAATTGGGGGTTACAGTGGGTCGCAGAATCCATACAATATGAATAAAGGTGAATATTTCGTACTCTCATGCGGTGTATGATTATGAGTGAACACTGCTTCTGCTAGCCACTCATCCCAACTTTGACCATTCTTTTCCACGTTCATTTTCAAATATTCTACTAATGGTCCATGCCTTCTTTCTAAAGAACCATTGGACTGCGGATGATACGCTGTGGTCTCAAGTTTTCGAATTTTTAACAATTTGCACAAATTCCTGAAAAGTTGGCTAGTAAAATTAGAACCCTGATCTGTAATTAGTCGTTTTGGTATCATTGAATATTTTAGAATGATATTTTTGTAAAACGAGTGCTCTACTGTTTTTGCCTCCATATTAGGTAGTGCAATGCAATCCAACATTTTTGACAGATCGTCTTGAAAACTCAAAATATATTTATTTCCGTTATTAGTAATTGGAAATGGTCCAACTATATCCAAATATACTTTATCGAAAGGTCTTTCTGCTGTATCAGCCATTGACATTTTTGTCACTTTACCTCTCTTGGTTTTTTGACATTTTGAACAACTTTCAATATACTTCTTTATTGTAAGTAACATATTTTTCCAAGTAAAATGTCTTTTAATTCTCTTATACGTTTTAATGGTGCCCATATGGCCTCCCATAGGATTATCATGGTGTTGTTTGATTATGTCGCTTATTTCTGTTTTGTCTATCAGTTCTATTTTACTTGGTGAGTTTTCTGTAGGCTCTGTTGTTTCGTTATCACTTTCCTCTTCCTTTTCATCATCGCTTTGTTCTATTTCCTTATTTCTTTTTTGTTCTATTCTTGCTTTTTGTCCTCTGGTCAAAACATTAATTTTGAGAATTTCAGTGTCCTGTTGTATACCTATTTCTGCTTCTGGAATTCTACTCAGTGCGTCGGCGTTACTATTAAGTTTCCCTGGTTTGTAGTGAATTTTGAAGGTGTATTCTGATAGTCTGATCTTCCACCTATTTATTCGTCCTTCAGGATCTTTCTTATTGTATTCACTTATTAAAGGCTTATGATCAGTATAAACACTAAATTTTCGACCTAATAAATATGCCCTAAAAATTTTTATTGCCCAATAAATGGCCAACATTTCCTTTTCAATAGTAGCGTAGTTTCTCTCAGCCTTTCCCAAAACTTTACTAGCATACGCTATTGGTTTATCCTGTCCAACCTCGCCTTGAGATAGTACTGCCCCAAGTGCAATGTTACTAGCATCTGTTGTTAAATTAAATTCATTTGTGAAATCTGGATATGTTAACAAAGGGGGATTCACCAAAAGTTTTTTTATCTCTTCGAAAGCTGTTTGATGTTCATTGATCCATTTGAAAGGTTGAGATTTGGTTGCCATTTTGTATAATAAAGCACCACTTGCTGCTAAACTAGGCATAAATGGTCTATAGTAATTTGCCAGACCTAAGAATGATTGCAATTCTTTTGTAGTACGAGGCACTGGGTGCTCTTGCACACACTTAGTTTTTTTCGGGATCTGGTTTCACTCCTTCAGATGTGATCTGATGTCCCAGATATACTACTTTCTTTTGCAAAAATTTACATTTTTCAGGTTGTAATTTTAAATTATTTTGCCTTAATCGCTGAAATACTAACTGCAACTTTTCATTATGATCTTCCAGATTTTTTCCATATATCACGATGTCATCCAGATATACGAAACACTTGAAACCTTGAAGTCCCGCTAATACGCAATTCATTACCCTCTGGAAAGTCGCTAGTGCTCCAGTTAACCCAAAAGGCATGCGTTTAAACTCAAAATGACCATATGCTGTGCTAAAAGCTGTCTTTTCGCGGTCTGCAGGTTCCATCATAACTTGGTGATACCCACTGGCTAAATCCAAAGTTGTGAAGTACTTAGAACCTCCTAGTTGGTTTAAAATTTCTTCGATTCGCGGCAGTGGAAACGCATCCCCTATTGTGACTTCATTAATTTTTCGAAAATCAATCACTACACGGTGGCGCTTTTCTCCATCAGGTCCAGGTTTTTTTGGGACCAGCAAAAGTGGTGAATTCCAAGGACTTTTACTAGGTTGAATAATATCCTCGTTGAGCAATTTTTTTATTTCTTCGTTTATTACTTCTTTATGGCATTCTGCTAGTCTGTACTGCCTACTATTAATTGGTTTGGTGTCAACCTTGACTGGTACAGAGTGTGTAATATCGCTGACGCAACTGAGTTTATCGCCAGGCAAATGAAAAATATCGTAACTGTCTTCACAAATTTGGGTTAAAGCTTGTTCCTCTTCTTTGTTCATATTTTCCGGTTTACATAACGTTTCTTTTAACTTAGTGATTTTCTTTCGTATTTCAATTTTTTCATTATGTGTTTCGAATAAATGTCTAATGTAACAGACGTTGTTGTTGTTATTCATGTCCATTTATTGCTGTTTATCCCAGTTGTGTAACTCATGTTCATGTATATTAAATTCAGATAATGGATACACCTCAGGTTCAAATTCTGGAAAGATTTGATCCTTAAGAGTAATGTTCACCATAGGTATTGATATTTTACCATTTTTTACGATATTCACACTATTGCCTATATAAATTCCATTTTTAAATTGTCTACCTATACTTAGTATTTCTCCTTTATTCTTCACAGGTATCTCAACAATTTTTTCCGTACGTGCAGGTATGATAATTTGTGATAATTTTGGGTATTTCCTATGTTTTTGTTGTTCATTTTCCAAGCTTTGTTCATTATCTCCCTTAATGTTATTATCATTATTCAAAATTTTGATATCTTCTATTGTTGCACTTAATTCCATATTACTTTCGACCTTACTACCGATTTTCTTATTATAATTTATCTCTCTAATAATTTCTTTATCCTTACTTTTATTTTCAATATTATTTTCATCAATATTCGACTTAACTTTATTATCAACGTTATTATTATTTATATTTTCATTTTCAATTCTACTAAACGCAACTTCGACATTAATATTATTACTTTTCTTTATATTCTCATTTTCAATTTTATTACTTGTGAAATCTTTCATGCAACCGTAACTTTTTCTAATTTCTTTCTCACCAATTAAATCTTTGGTATCAAAATCTGCTGAATAATCATTATTTATAGGAATTGAAAATTCATTTTTATTATTAGATGTTATTGGAAATTGTAGAACCCTTCCTGGTCCTAGAACATTGCAATTTTCCGCTAGGAAATCATTACCCAAAATTCCATCTGCTGGTAACGAACAATTATCACCCACAACTTGGAATTCGCATCGAAATTTCTCTGGTGTTAAAAAATTACCAATACACTTCCCTAAAGTTTCACTGCCTAATTCAAGTAGTTAAGCAAAGTAAATTGCTTTTTTACCACCTCAAGCAAAAGCCTATAGAGGTTCTGAAATTTAACGTAAAAATAAAAGACGTTTACCCCCTGGTTCTTTTGCTGGAACGTAGTCCAACACTGCACCAAAATGTTGGTTGAATGTAGACTTAATTCAGATCCTGGTCACGGCACCAATGTTGTGATCCTATTTCTGATGTCTTACCTCTGCTTTATATTTTATTTTATTTTCCTTGGCCTGATCGTCTTCTTTTTAATTAAATATTACTGTTTGTCTATTTTTAAGTAATTACTTTTATTTATCATTTTATTCTTTCTTACAATCTACTAATTAAATTAGTCTACTAATAAGTTTATAACTTATTGAATCTGATTGTGTTATAGTTAGAATTAAAAGACAATTGAATATAAAATTTCCACGACTTATATAGTGCTAAATTGCCCTTTCAGCAAATCAATTGTTATTAAACGTTAATTAATTAGTAATATAAATTATTATTACAGCATTGTGCAATCAGACTTTACCACTGTTTCAGTTACCAATTCAATAATGCTGAACTAGCATTTTGGTATTACTAAATGCTCCACAAAACAATATAAACAAAGAAAAGGTTATTCACATGTGCATTAAATTATATGCATTATAATATAAATAAATTATGAATGTATTTTTTGTTCATTAACCTTTTCTTTGCTTTATTTATTATTTTGTTGTTATCGCATTAAATATTATTGTTTACATTTTGACTTGTATGTGTCACATATAACTTAAGGTATTTGCTGATGCGCCTTTTTCGATTTTATTTGAAGGTCGCATTTACTATAACAGAAATGTAAACAATAATATCAGAGCTGGAAACAATGATAAAACGCATTACACAACAAGTGTACGACTAGTTATTAGAACAGGAGTCGATAATTGTTTCTTTGCAACAACATAAAGTGCATCCCCTAATAATTGATTCTGAACTACTAACGGACTTAGTACGAAATATGACAAAGGGAATAGGACATACACAGCTCTATTCACCGACGATAATCAATCAATTAGCTCAAGTAACTTTAGGTCATGCAAATAGGGAATTAGGAATTAAAATTCAGGTCACCGTTCTGCAAAAGGACGAATATACCATGAATAAGGTATATCCTATACCCCGCATATTTAATAGCGATTTGATAATTTTGAGACCTGAATGGGATTATTTGGCCAATAATTCACAGCGACATTTTGTGCATTATACGCATGAAGAGTACATTAATTCATGTCGTGAGATAAGTGCTGATAACAACAAGATGCTAACCATTTGTCGGCATATTCAACCGGAGATATTAGAGGCCACATCATCGAGTTGTCTAATATCCAAATTTTTAAAAATAAAATTATCAGAAAAGGGAGGAGATACTATGTGTCAATACCAAAGATTGAAACAGGTGGAAAACCACATAGTACCAATGAAAACTCGAAACCATTGGTTGTATATGTTTGCGCACAAAAATGTTTTAATGGGACTCTGTGGTGGCCAATCCCATAAGGTAACGCTAGACAATACAGGAATTCTGATTTTAACAGAACAATGTGTTTTTTTACTAGAACATCTTGAGTTACCATATCACGCTAATTTTGAAAGAAACATAGAAGTTAGTACTAGATTTCAATTTTCTAAATTAGAAGGGTTGAGATCGGAAATGGAAAACAAATCCTGGACGGAAATATTAAAATTGAAAAATGTTTCTAGATTAATAAGACCAATGAACCCCGAAAATATAAACAACGAATTTTTAAAAAGAAGTGAGTCATTGGCTGAATTTTCGGACCAAATTAGGCGGGCACGTGAAAAGCACGAGGATATATTTTCACTGCAAATAGTTTCAACATCAAACTCTATTGTGTTGGGAGGATTGGTTATGGCCATTTTAATTTACTGGTTAGCTAAAGTTTGCCAAAGAGGACGCAGTAAAAGTCAAGCGAAGACCGAGAGAGAAATAAGAAGGGTAAAGAGGAGGAAGACTATATCAGCTCCTATAGACATTGAGTCGGGTGAAAGAGCTATAACGAGCGAGGAAAGAAAACGGAAAAATACATATCGACCACGACCACAACCCATGCACCCAGACGAAAGACCTCCCCTCCCTCCCATTCCAGTATCCCGACCAATTAGCCAGCCTGAAGATTATGTATCCCCCATAATGCTATCGTTTAGGGAAAACTAGTATAGTGGAAGTAGTATAGTGGGTTTAGTTTCAATTTTTTTCGTAGTATATTTAGATTTTCGTGTAGTAATATAAGTTTTATTTATAGTAATGGTAGTAACATAGGTTGTAGTAATATTTGTAGTAATAATAATTTTTATATTATTTTCGTTTGGGTTATATATACGTATTTATATTTTCGTTGGGTAATAATTTTTTGAAGTAAATTTAGTTTTTATAGTAATTTCGTTTTATAAGAACATTCTTAGTTTATGTGTATTTAAAGGAAATTCGGATATTTATAAAAAAGATAAATAAAATTTAGAGATTTATAATTAAGTAAATTTTGGAGATTTGAAAAATTTAAGAAACAATATTAATGTATTTTTTTAAGTGTATGAAAATTGATAAAATTAATTAAATAAAAGAAAATATTGAATTAAACCATAATTATGGCAATAAATGTAATTTTTTTTAATTTTTCGAACTAATTTTCGAAGTAATTCTTTAAAATAAATAAATAATAATTTAAAATAGTTTAATAATTTAAAATAGTTTGGAAAAGTAATTAAATAAAAATCTCGTAAATTACAAAGAATTGTTTTAACATAAATGTATTTTTTTTATATTTTCAAAATTAATAAAGTTAGTAATTGTTAAAATTATGATTTTAAACCAGATGTAGTCGGAATAAATGTAATTTATGCACAAAAGAAAGCATAGTAAAATCTGGTTAAATATATAAGAATAAATTTTTTAGTAATTGGTAATATAATTAATTAGTTAAAAATCAGAACGCATCGTGAATCAAGTTTACCCCGGACTCTGGAAAAAGTCCAATTTTTACAAAGTGGTCTTTTTCTTCAGGGATGGGGAGATGTTGTGTAAAATTATGGTCGGTTATTAGTTCAATTACCTGTTTAATACACGCGTACTTTATTTCCCAACATAATGCACTTATTAATTATAATTAATATTTGAATAAATTGCTTAATTAACAATATGTTAATTAAGCAAATTAATAATTAAATGTACAGCAGGTAATTGAACGACATAAATAAGACCTTGATTTTCGTTAGTAACGGAAATCAAGGCAAATGACCGTCTGTAATTTTACAATTTGGAAATTAATTAATATTAAAATATAAATCGAAGAGTTGATTCGCGACGCGGTTAGAATTAGGACGTATTTTAATTAATCTAAGTTTTTGTATTGTTATATTAGTAAAATTAAGTTTAATTAAGAATTAATTATACGAGTTTAAATAAATAAATCTTGTGTTCTTATTATTATATAAGAAAATATATTAAAAGATAGAAAAGTTAAAGTAAGTACATTTATGTTATGGAATAATAGCATAACACCAGCATCATCAGCAAACACAAATACACTGAGTACAACAATCTCAATGGTAAGTGGCGAAGTATTTCCATTGCGCTCCAACAATTTGGAGCATTTGGGAATTACCGCATAACACAAGCCCAAAAATTATTTTTAAATTATAAAGTCCAATTAAATAAAATACCTGAGGAAAGATAGTTGAGTTACTAAACCAAAAAAAAAAACATTTTTATATCATATCTAAAAGTATTGGTGTAGTTGACAGTGAAGGAAGACTAATTTGCCTGTAGGCATAGCTACTACACTTTTTAATCATAATAGCTATTTAAATAAATTATCTAAATCAATGACACAAAAAGAAAAGAAAAAATTAAAAAAATCTGATGGTGAACCACATTTTTATGAAAAACATAACGATGAAAATTATTCAACAGAGAACTCTGAAAAAAAATAATAGAATACAGATAGATACTCTGACCAATACTATAATTCAATAATTAATGTACTAATAAGTAATTAATACTTATTGAATCTGATTGTCAGGTATATAAATTAAAAGAATGACGATTGAATTCCAAATTTCTACGACTTATATACTGTAAAAATGCCCTTTCAACAAATCAATTAACAATTCTAACGTTAATTACTAATATAAATTATTAATATAGTATTACACAACTTTATCATTTTTTGAGCTACCAAACCTTTAATGCTGATCCTGCATTTTGGTATTGCTAAATGCTCTACTTTTATACAAAACAAATGTACTAAATGAAAAGGTTATTAACATATAAGCATTATTATAATGTATACAAATATGTGAACGTATTTTTGTTCATTAACCTTTTCTTTGCATTTTTTATTCATAAATCTGATATTATCGTATTTCATATTATTGTTTACATTTTCGCTGATCGTTATATAATGTAGAGCATAATATAACTTAAACTATTTGCTGATGCGCCTTTTTAACTTTTTATTTTTAAGGTCACATTTACTATATAAAATATGGAAACAATGATATTAACGAATTTCAGAGTTGGAAACAATAATAAAACTTATTACACAACACAACATAGTTTATCGTATTATTTCTACTTGAGTTTGAATTAACCATTATTGTTGTATATATTCAATCAATATTAATAAGCGTTGCTTTTGACAATATGTTGCTCTTAATTTAAAAAAGCAACATATGTCACTGTGTTGTGTTCCTATTTTCTTGGTGTTCTTACCTCTGCTTATAACTTATATCCTTCTCTTTGGCGTGATCGTCTTCTTTAAATGAATTACTACTATTTAATTTCAAAGACTACTTTTTATTATCTTTTTAATTCTTTCCTAACAATCTACTAATTAAATAATTAGTCTACTAATAAGTATAACTCATTGAATCTGATTGTATTTAAGGTCAGAATTGAAAGACAATAAATTGAATATAAAATTTCCTCGACTTATATAATCTTAAATTGCCCTTTTAGCAAATCAATTATTATTAAACGTTAATTAGTTAGTAATATCAATTATTATTACAGCATTGTGCAATCAGATTTTACCACTGTTTCAATTGCCAATTCAATAATGCTGAACTAGCTCTACAAAACAATATAAACAAAGAAAAGGTTATTCACATGTGCATTAAATTATATATATTATAATGTAAATAAATTATGAATGTATTTTTATTTCTTCATTAACCTTTTCTTTGCTTTATTTATTATTTTGATGTTATCGCATTACATTACATATTATTGTTTACATTTTTGACTTATATGTGTCACATATAACTTAAGGTATTTGCTGATGCGCCTTTTTCGATTTTATTTGAAGGTCGCATTTACCATAACAGATATGTAAACAATAATATCAGAGCTGGAAACATTGATATAACCCATTATACAACAACTGTAGTCCAGCATTCAGGATATTTAATTATAGGAATGAAGTTGTTTCCTGATGATTTCTTTTTAGTTGCTATATAAGTTATTATCTTGATGTTTTTTCATATAAGATTTATATTTTCTTTCTTCTATATATTCGATAAAAGTTGTACATTTTCGGTAATTAGCTGGGTGCTCATCGCCACAATTCATCCATTTTGGTTTAAAATTTTCATTATGTTTAATTGATTTATATTTTGAATTTAGATATGTAAGTCAAATTTGTTTAATATCTAAGTGTATTAGGTATAACGGTTTTTTTTATATATTTTTTAAATATGCCACATTTTTAATTATCAACCCTAATTCTTTTAGATCAGTAGTACTTGATATTAGATCTTCCTCGAAATAAGTAAAGTTTATGTATGACCTTATATCATTTTTATCGTTATTAGAATGGTGTGATAGGGTATATTAATTTTATTTTGATTTACCTGTTTAAAAAAAATAATTATTGTTATTTTCTTCTTTGTCTAACCGTGACTTTGATTTTGTTGTATTTTAGAAGTTTTAATTCTGGGAAAATCTTAAATGTCAAACTTGATTTTAAGGTATTATTGATTTGGTGATATTATCTCCAATATCTCCCTGTACAATTATTAGATAAAGAAGATTTGAACGTTATATAAAATCAACACTACATTTCAGCAACAGAAATTCAGCTCTGCAGCGTTTTTGGACATTAGTCAGGCCTTTGATAAGGTCTGGTATACTGGGTTAATGTACAAACTAAACAAAAACCTACCACATAACATGTACCAAATCCTTGAGTCATACGTAACTAACAGAAAATTTATGGTTAGACATAACTATGCAATCACAAACATGTTTGATATCAAATCTGGAGTTCCACAGGGAAGTGTCCTTGGTCCAGTCCTGTACCTACTATTCACTACAGACCTATACATATTAACGATCAGACTACAACTGCTACCTTTGCAGATGATACTGTTATTATAGCATCAAGCTCCACCCCTGAAGATGTTTCACTTGAACTGCAAAACAGCCTTAACCACATTCAAGACTGGTTAAAACTGTGGCGAATTAAAGTACATGTAACATTTACCACTAGAAGAGAAACATGTCCACCAGTTTATCTAAATAACACCACTTTACTGCAATCCAACTCCGCAAAATATTTAGGAGTACATTTGGACTGTAAATTACTTTGGAAAATTCATATTTTCAACAAAATAATGCATCTCAGAACAAAATTACGTACCATCATGTACTGGTTTCTTGGTAGAAAATCCCAGCTGTCGCTAGAAAATAAAGTATTGGTATACAAATGCATTATCAAACCTATTTAGACTTTCGGAATGGAACTGTGGGGTACAGCCAGCAGATCGAACATAGATATAATTGAACGTTTTCAGTCTAAAACGCTAAGAAATCTAGTTAATGCACCGTGGTAAGTGGTACGTTAAAAATAGCACAATCCGTAATGATCTAAACATAAAATCAGTTAAAGAAGAAATTAGTAACATCAGCACCAAATATCACTAAGATTACTATAAAAGCATCCCAATGTACTATACCCAATGAATTACAAACCGATAACAATCATAGAAGACTGAAAAGATTTCATCCATCTGACCTTCAAACTTCAAACAAGATTCATCAACTGATAAGATGTAAATTTTTCCGGTAGAAAAAATATATATGTATATAGTATATAACTAATAGGGGGAAATGTTAATGAATATTTTCCTACAGGTCAATTACCATAAGTCAAAGTTAAAAGTCAATTTATTCATTTAATTTGTTGGTTATCTTGTTGTTATTAATTTAAAGATAGTTACAAATAAACAAATGACTAAAAAAAATATGATAATTATATTGTTATTTAATAGCTTAATATTACTAAAAATATCTGTATTCTCTATAATTTAAAATTGTTACTAAATAAACAGCTATGTAAGTGATTTTTGATCAAATCTATAATTTTGATTTCCAAATGTTTAATATCTATTTAGTAACTATTCAACCAAAAATATAAATGTTTCTTTTTGTATATTTATAAAAGCGAAGTATATATTTTAATTATTATAGGTATATTTTATATATCCATCTACCTTAACTTTTTGTTCAGGTAAACGAAAAAACCAATTATAAATTAAATTTATAAATTTTATCTGTAATTTATGTTGATTTAAAAACTATAGAATGAAGTTATTACTTTCTTTATTTATATAAAAATTAACTTTTCAAAAATGTAATTTTACGTTGTTTATACTCATAATTTTTAAATTTAAATGTTAAATCATTAAAATAATAAAACTTAAATGTCTTTTAGTATATAATATCAACAAATACATTATTCCCCAATTTTAGCACCAAGCGTATATATACATATGTCGTTTCAAAAGAAAAAAAAAAGTTTTTTAGTTAAACGTTTTTCTTCGAATGATACTTGAAACAGTGGTGAAACTATAGTTGTAGCGCTTTACTACTTAATTTTTAGCTGCACTATGCTAATCAAGATAAAAAATATTCAAAGTTAAAAAAATAAATTAAATATCTTATGAAAAAATCATATATTAAAATCCAAAAAAATAACAAAAAATAATTCATTACGAAAATAAAAACATACCATAAAACATAATATTTTATATATTAAATTTTTTAGAAATATTTCTTTCATGATTTTATAGAAGCCAGAAGCGAATAAAATAAATCGAAATACGCTTTCAGAATTGCTAAATACCTCAGACGGTCCTGTAACATTAAGTTTCTATTGTATATTTTAATCTGTTTTAAAAAAAACAGTAGTTATATTCCAAACTTTTGCCTAAGACACTGCTTCAATTTTCAGAAATCATTGTCGGTATTTTTTAATATTGCGGAAATTAATTTTTAAACTTTTAGATGCAGATAATCTGCCAAATCTAAATTTACATTATTGTAGTTTTTTTGATACCAACATTTGTATCTGAGAATTTGATAAAGAAAATAATAGAAACAAAAATGAATTCAAAATTTTCCATATAGCTTTTAAAATAATATTTATAAAATGACGCTTTCGTTAGGCAGTAAGTACGTTACAAAACTAATATTTGTACTGATTTTTTAGCATGTACCCCCTAACCTACTAACATCTACCTTCTACCTTATTCAACATATGCGTAGTCATGAATTAACTTTGTGTATCGGATAATATTTGTTATATCATCTAGAACATATTATATATTAATGGGACCACCTACAGCTACTGAACTCTACCTTGGTAGACAAATATGTAACCAAGAATCGAATCAGCGTACCAAATTTCATTAAAATCGCATTTCCAAATTTATGTTGTACCTTCATAACAAATAATTCTAGGGTCACAATCCAGAATGTCTTATCTAAAAAAAGTGAAATTTTCAGTAGATCAATTTTAAGTTTTCAGGGCCTCATTTATAATGCAATAATATTTTAAAGCAAACAAATGAACATTTGAATATTTTTTATCTTGATATAGTTTTTAAATTACGTCCTAATTAAAAATATACATATCATGTCTTATTTTGGATATAAATATCAAATGAGTGGATTGTTTGCTGCTTATGCTGGAACTGTTTTTCCCCTATTTTTAGATAAATTAAATTTAATGCACAAAAGTATATAAATCAATCAAAATTCTTTATTTAAATGAATTGTGAACATTCGCTCTTAAAATCAACAACATATTCTTTTAAATAATTTTATTTTATTAATTAATTATTTAAAATCTTTCTTAATAACTAATGTTTTAATATTTAATAAAATGTTGTAATTTTTATTATATTAGAAATAATTTATTTTATTTCAACATCATGGAAATTATAAAAAATATATTTTACTATAATTATAGTGATTGGAGCAGATTGCTTGTATGGTAAATAAAAGTTTTGCTGACTCTACTAGCTGAAGTTTCGCGCCTGGAGTGTTTGTAAGTATGTTCTTCATTTATTATTTTACCAAATTTTATGTTCAAGGTTCTAAATCTACAAACTTGTAGTTATCAGTTGGAGCAGAATCCTTGTATGGTAAACAAGAATTCTGCTCCAACTGATAACTACAAGTTTGTGGATTTGCATCTTGCACAGACAAAGTGTTAAAAAAATAAATGACAAACAAACTCACAAACACTCCTGGCGCGAAACTTCAGCTAGTAGAATCAGCTCTACTATGCTAGCACCACCACTTTAACCAGACGAATTTAAAAGTATAACAAATATTGTAATTGTTTATAATATAAACATAGATAGCATAATCTTATGAAGCCGGATTGCATAATAATGAGCTGTATTAAACTATTATTTGTATTTATTTTTTTAACTCAATTAGGTTTTTAAAGCCCACAAAATTTATACTTATAGTTATAGGAAATTAGTTTAGATCTAACAATTTTTTTTTACAAATTAATATATATAAATTATAATGTAAAATATCGTATTTATATTGTTATATTAGCATATTATTTTTATGGGTATTTCATTATCTACTTTTTTTTAACTTCTTTTATATTAATTTTAATTACCATATATATTTAATATTTATTTGATTTCATATTATTATTAT
Source organism: Rhamphomyia laevipes (assembly GCA_963920725.1). Taxonomy (NCBI): domain Eukaryota; kingdom Metazoa; phylum Arthropoda; class Insecta; order Diptera; family Empididae; genus Rhamphomyia; species Rhamphomyia laevipes. The sequence goes on from OY987256.1 coordinate 36,477,909, forward strand.
TATTTAATTCAGTCATTGTACTCTGTACTCATTGTACGAGTACAGATCACTTAAAATTATTAACAATTAATACGAATCAAAAATTCTAAAAAGTAAAACACGTGGTAATTAAAGTTGGCAAATGTAGCCCCCAAAGTTAAAGAAATGACAAAAAAAAGAAAAAAAATACAATCTAATAATGAAAATGAATTAAAGACAAATACTGAAAATCAATTCGAAATGCTTTCAGATAATGAAAATGAAATAATAGGTGAAAATAAAAAAGATAAGTTTACTGTTTCACCAGTTATTATTGATAACCAAAATATAAGTGCTTTAATTAATAGCTTAAAACAAAATATATCTTTCAAAGATAAAATCAATTTTAAATTACTAAAATTTAATAAAGTTAAAGTAATTTTATATAATAAAGATGATAAAAACTGTTTAATTGATTATTTAAAAAAAGCTAACAAAAATAAAATAAATTTGCCTTATTATACATTTACAAATAGTGACGAAAAATCTCAAATGTTCGTTTTAAAATATTTTTATTATGAAAACCCTGAAAACGTACTGAAATTATTAGCTGAATTAAATCTTCCGGCTATAAAAGTTAAATTATTAAAAGATGACAAATCGGGTCCATTATATTTAGTTTATTTTGCACCGAAAAAAATTACATTAAATGAACTTAACATGAATTTTAAAATACTAAATGATGTGTGTGTAAAATGGGAATTTTTCAAAAATATTAAAAAAAAAGCTACACAATGCTATAATTGCAGAGAATATGGCCATGGAGCATTAAACTGTGGTAAAAGTTTTAAATGCATAAGATGTTCAGATCAACATACAGCGGAAAATTGTAAATATAAAGATGATGATAAATTTATTCCGATTTGTGCAATTTGTGGAAAAAACCATGCTTCAAATTCAAAAGAATGTACAGCGTATTTAGAGTACATAAAAAAAATACAATCCAATAAAAAAATTGTAATTAAAAACAATACTGATTCAACACTGCCAAATTATTTCTCAGCACAATTGAATAATAATTTTTCTAAAGGAAATAGCAACTTTAATCAAATGTTTCGTGCTCTTCAGCTACCTAATGGACGACAAGACGGAAATATTCTACAAAAACTTAATGAAAATAATAGTGGAAACTCATCTCAGAGTAACAATAATATACTACAAAAATGCAATCAAATGATAATTTGTTTACAATGATGAGCGAATTCAAATCAATCGATGGAATTGGTGAGACTATAAAATTATATAGAGAACTTATTAAAAAACTTAAAAATACGAATTGTCAAAAATCTCGGTTGGCAATATTAGTTGAGTATACAATTCCATAATGAATAACAACAATTTTAATGAAATTAAGGTCATAATATGGAATTGTAAATCCATAAATAATAAACTAAACGAACTTCATAATTTTATAATTAAAAACAATGTAGAAATTTTAATTCTTTCAGAAACCTGGTTACACCCATCAGGTAAAAATTTGGTAATCCCAAATTTTAAAATTTATAGAGAAGATCGTGTTAATAGAGAAGGGGGTGGAGTATCAATATTTATTCATGACAGTATTTGTCATTTTCAAATTTCAAAAATTAATACAGATTATATCGAAATTTCCTAATAATTTAGATTTAAGTTTAGGTGCTCTATATGCTGCACCAGATATTAAGATTAAAGATTTTGAAAAAGATATAAATAAATTATTTTCCCTTAATGGCCCATTTATTCTAGCTGGTGATCTTAATAGTAAACATAGTTCATGGAACAATTTACAAAATTCTCGTAAATGTAATAAAATTTTAGATTGTGCTTTACAAAAAAGGTGTATTATTAGTGCCCCGCAAACCCCAACCTGCTTTCCATCGAGAGGAAAACCGTCCGTAATAGACATAGCAATATCAAAATCTTTTTATGGTTTTACACCTCTTAAAACAATTAACGATCCTTCATCTGATCACTTACCTATTATTTTCAAAATTAATCACTTGGTTCAATTTAACGATATTTCAAAAATTCCCGATTATAGTCAAGCTAATTGGGTAAAATTCGGAAATGAAATAAATAGTAAAATTATCTTGAGTCTTAATAATGCATATTTATCAAAAAATGATGTAGATCTCGAAATTAATAAATTGGAAAATATAATTAACTGTGCAGTTGCTGACAATGTCCCAAAAATTATTTCTAAAAAATTTAAATATCCATATTCCATGTATATTGACAAACTTGCAAAACATAGAAATATATTAAGGCAAAAGTATCAAAGAACCAAAGATTTTAATTTGAAACCATTAATAAACTTTCTCAATCGTCAAATAAAAACAGAAACAATAAAACTTACAAATAATGAATGGGAGATTAAACTCCAATCTCTTACAATTCAAGGAAATTCTATATATAAATTCGCATCATATTTAAAAAACTCAAAATCCAATGTCATTCCACCGCTTAAAAAAAATAATAATATATTATATAAAACTCATGAAAAATGTGAAGAACTTCGTAAAAATTTCGAAAAATCACATAATATTTGTAATAATTTTTCAGATACTATAACTGAAAATATAGTTTCAAATTCCATAGATAAAATTGCTAGCGAATATCCACAATCTTTCACTTTCTTATAAAGAAGTATGTAAGACTATACAATCAATTAAATCTAAAAAAGCTCATGGGAATGATAATATTCCCAACAGAATTGTTAAAATGCTTCCAAAGAAAGCTATATTCTGCAATTAATAAAAATTTTAAATTCTTGCGTAAAAATTTCATATTTTCCTGATGAATGGAAAATTGGAAAAGTAATTGCAATATCCAAACCTAACAAAGATAAAACATTACCAACTAGTTATAGACCAATTACTCTGCTTTGTACCTTCTCTAAAATTTTTGAAAAATTGATTCTTCTGCGAATAAATAAATTTGAGGTAGAAAACAAAATAATAATTAATCAACAATTTGGATTTCGTTCTCAACATTCGATATTACATCAAACTCTTCGGATATGTGAAAAAATTACATTTAACTTTAATAAAAACAAATCTTCGGGTTTACTCTTATTAGATGTGGAAAAAGCATTTGATACTGTATGGCATGATGGATTGCTACACAAATTATTAGTGTTTAAAATCCCATTATACCTGATTAAAATAATTAGCTCATTTTTAAAAAATCGTTCTTCTTATGTTCAAATTGGTGATACAAAATTAAATAATTATCATATATCAGCAGGCGTTCCGCAGGGTTTTGTACTGGCACCGCATTTATTCAATTTGTTTCTAAATGATATACCACATCCAAAAAAATGTACAATTGCCATTTATGCAGATGATACTGCTTTGCTTAATAATATTAAAACCAAGGCCATGCTCTTCACCCACTCAACAATTGCCAAAAGAAAGTGCGAAACTAATAAAATAAGCATTGAAAACAATATGATTCCTTGGGAAACTAGTGTTAAATATCTAGGAATTATGCTAGACTCAAAATTAAAGTTTTCAACTCATATAAACTATTCAATCCAGAAAGCAAAGCAAATTCTAAAACTTCTGTATCCACTATTAAAAAAACATAATACAATGTCAATAAAAAATAAACTACATATATTTAAATCATACCTTAGACCAATTCTGACATTCGCATGCCCTGTCTGGGCTAATTGTGCTATTACACACATTAAAAATGTGTGTAATAGCACAAATCATTCAAAATAAAATTTTAAGAATGTCACTAAATATGCCATATATAACACCAATTCGAGAATTACATCAAATTTCCAATTTACCATATATTTTTGATATCATAAAGAAATTAACAACGTCATTCTATTACAATTTACAAGATCTACCAAATATTATAATTAATAAACTAGGAAGAAATATATATGAACCTACTCAATTTAGAATAAAACATAAATTACCAAAACCTATTTTTATTTAACAAACTAATTAAAAATTTATTAAAAATTACATTATGTATAAATTAAGTAGTTTAAGTTTAGTTTAAGTAGTTAGTAGGCTAGTTCTAAGTTAAAAATATTCATATAGTAGTTTTTAAAAATATTTTCTACTATTACTCCACCCTGCGATAATATATAATCATTAAGTAGTTTTAAAAAAAAACATACAAAAATTGTCAAACTATAGATAAAAACCTAAAGGTTAATAATAAATTAATTTAAGCTTATAATGTAATGTAAACCCATTTGATTTGCTAAATAAAGAATATATATTATTTAATTCATATATGATACATAATTAATTTATTTAATATTTGCTTTTAGTTTACCTGTTTTTTGTGATAAAGCATTCGAAAAGGTATTTGGTAGCGGATTTATAGTATTATATCGTCTGATAGCTTCTTTAATATCAAAGCTGTTTTTCATTCAAATTACTTTAATTTATTTGCTTCCTCGTAAAACGGTGGATATTTTGTCGAAGGCTTTATGTGATCCTTGACAATTAATACATTTTTAATACATAAAATGTATATTTTACCCACATTTTGGACAGCTTTTATTGTCTTTCCCACATTTTTGGATAACGTGATTGAAGTGAAGTAATTTGTAGAATTAAAGATTTAGTGGATATGTAAGAACTGTATATGTTGAAAACTTTATTTTTATATAAAATAAATATTTTAAGTAAATTAATAGGCACTTCTGCTTTCTATGACAACAGAAAGAAAACTGTAACTAATTTTAAAAATAATATAAAGCTTTAATTTTTTTTACATTTTTCTTAGCTTTATCATTTAATGAACATATTTTTTTATATAAATAAATAAACACATTTTTATTTCTACCAGTTTTATTTTTTTTAGTATGTGTTATTTAAAAATATTCCTTTTATCGTATTTCTTATTTCTTTTGGAGTTATATATCTACATATAATAAAAGTTTTTTACTTATAACTACGTGCTTAAGCTTCATATTGACAATACATATTTATTATATAATAATAAAAAAATATCATAAATATTTACTATCTCCGATCACTAATATTAACTAAAAGTCCTAGTGTTATCAATGATTATGCATTTATAATTTCACATTTTGGACATTCCATCAAACTGCGGCCATTGACCGCTTCTCCATTTTATAACTGTAAACATAATGACTGATAATGTGAACATTAGAAATATGGAAGAGTATAATTGTTTTCCATATATATCGCATAAAATTAATCTGGAAATAATAACTGTGTAATATAATATAATATAAAATTTTATAAATTTAAAGTGTATTTTTTTTTCTGTGTAATACAATTTTGTTCAGATACACAACTTCTTATTTTGATTACAATTAAAAAAAAATTTTTATTATTGTATTTTAGTAGTTTTTTATATTTTTACAACACATATCAAACATATCTTATACCTTTTCCTTCCCCTTTACACTTGATCAATTAACGTATATAATTTTTTTATTATTTTTTATTTATTTATTTTTTACATATTATAATTTAAAACCAATATTATTTTATAATTTAATAATTCTAATTTTATAATTTACAAACAATTTTATAATTCAATATATTTTAATAATTTTATAATTTAATAATTTTTATTTGGAAATTAATAATAATAGTAATTTAATTGAATATAATTTTAAAAACCCAAAGAAAACTCTTAGTTAATAATTCAAAATATTATATTTTAAAACGCCATATTAATTTTTTTAAATTATAATTTAACTACTTTTTTTTTTACAGTGTAATTTAATTCAAAAATTTCTTTTGACAGTGTAAAATAATTCTTATATCAAAATTTCTTATACATATAAACAAAAAAATCTTATTCTAAAATTTTCTTATCTTTTTGTTTTTTATTGTTTACATTCAAAATCCTTTATTCTCTGTTTATATTTTTTTTATATGTATATTAGTGATTGACCACAATTTTATAAACATAAATTATATTTTGACTACATTATACAACCATTGACTATATTTAAAAGACTACATTTACATTTAGAAATTTATCTTAAAAACTTATTCGATACCCGTACCTCCCCGTTCAAACTTTAATCTTTTTTTTTTTTTACTGTAATCCGATGTATGTATTGTAAAAAATTACCTAATGTTTCCGAAAAAAAATTTTTATATATATTTTTTTTAATTTATTTTTTGCAATATAGGCTCTTTTTTTCTACAATTACTTTTCCTTATTACTTTAATTATTTAAATTGATTATTCGCAATTCAACTATTGCACAATAAAGATCGTATTTATAATTAAAAAAATGGAAGCTAATAAAAAAATCATAATACGTTTGTCGACATCTTCAGAATTAAGGGTTGTACAATTTGTACATCCTTGTAATTTGTCACAATTTTTTTAAAAAAAATAACCAAAACACTATCTGGCCACTGGACACAGAAAAGTGTTTTTGAAAAAACCATGGTAAATAATCAATTTTTAACTTAATTAAATTCATATTAATTTTCTTTTCTTTTTCAGATTTGAATACGTTATTTTATATATTTCTGTTTTTTTATGTATCATAATATTAAATAAAAAAAATTAAATAAAAAACATTTATATATTAAAAATTATGTACTGGGCTTATTAAACGTTTATTAATCCGATTTGGTATTATTTCGAAATTTTTTATATTTTGCATTAATAAATTTTAAATATTCGAATAAATAAGAAACAATAATTTTTAAAAATATTGTTAATTAAAAAAAACTACAACTTATATCTTGTTATTTATTTGTTTTTTTTTTCAGCATACAACAATTTCCTCAATTAAATTTTCCTATATTATTTTGTTCCCTTTTAAGATTCTAGCTTCCCATAGGAATCTAAATTCCTTTTTGTTGCATTTAATTACTTTTAGATAATTATTTGCCGACTTGTTATTTTTTCTGAGTACGAATTAACAAAAAAAAAATTATTATCAACTGTGTCCGTGATTTTATTTTGTATGAGATATGTTTGAAATGCATATCTCCTAAATCATATGTATGTGGTAGTAATTTTTTAATAGAACCATATGAGACTATCAATTTAGTTTCTCTCATCACTTTGCGATGAACACAAAGGGATTTTTAAAAAAAATATTTAATGAAATAAAATCTGATTACAAAAACAAAAGTTAAGTATGGGTGTTTTCGAAAATGCAGCATGCGCTTAAAGCTCTAAGTTAAAACTACAAAATTTTATTACGCATTATTATAGAGCTGCAACAACTTTAAAATTGCGTTGTTTTAATTTCACAATAAAAAATAAAATTGCACCTACAATACAAAAACTTTAAAATTGCGTTAAAACTAAAAGCGCAGTGACATTTTCCACTTTTGCAATGATTACTTTTCGAATATACTTTTTTCGCACTTTCGCAGTGCTGATTAAAAGAACAAAGTACATATTAAGAACTAAGTTAAAACTGACTTTCCGAAAAAGCCCTATATATTGTGTTTGCTATATATATTTCAAAAAATTTTATTTTAGGGGTTCACCATTTTCAGGCGACGTTTCATCAAAGTTTCAAAAAAATAAGTGTTTTTTTTTATATATATATATTTATTTCTAATTTTTTTTTTTCGGGGGTCACCATTAACAGGCGGCGTGTTTGTTTTATATATTTTTTTTAAACACTTTTAAACAAAATTTTTTTAAAAACATTTCATTTAGGTAATTTATTGTAACATCAAATGGACTTTGGATAAAAATTTATTGCGGAAAATTATGATGACAGATAAAACGAAAAATCTGAAAATTAAATTAAAATTGGAGGATTCAGAAAAAACCGTGAATAGGTTTTATTATTCTTTTTTTTCTTTCCTTACTTTTTTCCTATTAACCAAACAATTAAATAATCATTAAAATAAACCGAGTTTTGTTTTGTTTATTTTGTTTTTATTATATATAAATATATATATATATATATATATTAACGTAGTTAATGTAACGTAGTTTTATTATGTTAACTTGTTTGCTTTCTGGTAACTTTAAATTAATATACTCGGTATAAAATCAAATCGAATTATCAATATAAATTTTGTGCATATTGATAAATCTTTTTTTTTTTTTTGTGCTTTACTCAATTATATTTGTAATTTCATTTATAAATTTGTACTTAAAGCTAGTATATTACATGTTTGTCAACTTAATATTTATCGCTCCGTCAAAGGAAGTCTATAACTAACTATTTTTCTTACTTAGTTATGTATCGTTGTTTTTTCTGACTATGTAAAAATTTCTAATAATCTTGGATATGAAGTTATCTATTCTTCCTATTTTCATGTTTTTATACAATTCTTTATTTTTATAATATTGGGGTCTAGATGTTTATTATAGAACAGATTTTTGCATATCATAAATGCTTTTTTAGCCTTTTTTATTTGATGTTCCACATGATATGTGTTTTATAATTTTTGATTTATATAAACTCCCAAATATTTTACGTTATCACTGTTCTTAATTGTCATACCATTTCGTGTTTTTATTTTAAATTTCTTCCAATTTTTTTCATATTATAATTAGCTTGTTCTAACCCTGTTCTAAATAATATAGTTTCACATTTATCATAATTAATTTTAAATTTCCATTTGTACATGTATTTAGCAACAATATCGTATAGGTTTTGAAGTTTGCTTTGTGTGGTCGTAACATATTTATTACTCGTATAAATAGTGAGATCGTCTGCATAACTTACTATACCATTATTTGTTGCTTCATTGAATGCTTCATCTTCATATATATCACTTATAAATATATTGAAGAGGGTTGGTGCTAAAATAGTACCTTGTTGTAACCCGTTTCTTACTGGAAATGATATTTCTGTTTGCTCTTTTCCGTGAGTGACAATAAATGAATTATTTAATATCATGCTTCTTATTAAATATACTAAATTTCGGTTAAATTTTTTATTAACTAGTTTATAAATTAAACCTTCTAGCCATAGGGTGTCAAATGCTGTAGATAAATCAATCATACAAGCTCCAATGCAGTTTTTATCATTTAGATTCCAACTAATATCCGATGTCATTTTATGTGTAGCATGTATAGTTCCATGATTTTTACGGAAAATGTTAAATGTATTATTTAACATTTTCTTATTTTCAATTTCACTATTAATTTTTAGTAGTAGAGCTTTTTCAAATATCTTGCTTATGTTTGGCAACAGATTAATAGGTCTATAGCTACACAATTGCGATTTATCTTTATTTGGTTTATTAATAGGTACCATTTTAGAAATTTTCCATACGTCAGGGAAATAATAGTTATTTATCATATTATTAAATATTGAACAATAACTTTCTATATATATTTTGGCATTTCTTTCAATATTAAGTTAGGAATTTCATCAATACCTGATGATGTTTTGGAGTTGGTGTTTTTAAAAATATTTTGTAACTCTATTGATGATATAAACGTATTTTTATCTAATTTGTTTCCATTTGATTTATTATTTTGATTAAAATTAGTAATTTTTATATTGTTGTTTATTTTATTTTGTATTTCATTTCAATTATATAATTCGTTTCTTGTACTTTTGTTCTTGTTATGATATCTGTATTTTCATCATTTAAACTGTGTATTTTTTCATATTGTTTTCCTAGAGCTGTTAATTTATCTTTAATATTTGTTATTATGTAATTGTTATTTTCATCTCTGGATAATTCTTCGGTATGTAATTGCTCTATTACTGATGTATTATTTTCATTAATTTTAAGATCATTTATTTTAAGTTCCTCTTTTTTTCTAAATAATTTATTTATATTTCTAAACATATTTTGGTCATTTGATTGTATTTTATCTATTTGGTTTTTCCAGTGTGAATTACATATTATTTTAATGTTGTCATCTATTAGCTTTTTCGTATTTTTAATTAAGGATTTCAGTCTACCAATTTGTATTTCGTACCTATTATTTAGATTTTTTTTTCTTAGGTGATTTAAACTTGTTATTAAAGTAGTTTTTTGTTTAATTAATTTATTAATAATGGTGGAGTTGTATTTATTAAGGTTGTTTTTATTTTTATTTTTTGGAATTGTTGTTTTCATTGTGGTTAGTATTATATCATTTAATGTTTCAATATATTTAACAATTTCGTTATTATTTAAATTTCTGTCATTTGGGACCAAATATCTATTGCCATGTTTTTGTGCGTTATACTTTAGAGTTAGAGTTTTTAAGAATTTGTCCCAATCTATATTATTAAAGTTTAATTTATTTTCAGAATGATTTGTTTCAAGATTGAAGAATTGATTCTCATAACTTTCTAATTGCAGATACACAGCTTTATGGTCGCTGTCAAAAGTAATTGTGTTTAGTTTATTAGATAGTATATCTAATCTATTATCTAATATGGCCATATCTAAATATGATCCTGACCGGGGATATGTTGGTGAATTTGTAGAATAGAGTTCTGCTCTGTATTCTATTTCATAATTATTTAGCCATTCATTAATAAAAGTTCCCCTCGAATTATTTATTTGGTTGTCCCATCTTCTATGCTTGGCATTTAAGTCCCCTGCGATAATATAAAAATTTTCTTCTTTATTTAATTGTAGAAGTTTAAATATATTTTCATATTCTTCTTTAAATTTGTCACTATTATTTTGTGAGGCGTATATAGATATTATGTGAATTTTTTGATTATTTTGTGTTTTTATTTGGATAATTGTTGTTTCGATACATTTGTTATTTAATATTGTTGATTTTCTTATTTCGACAAATTTCATATTATTTTTAATTAAAAGTTCTATCATTACGAATAAAATTATATCCATCAAACTCTATTTTATATTTTTTATTTAATTTGGTTTCGTTTAGCAATACCCATGTCTGGGCTATTATCTTTTAAGAATTTATTTAGATATAAACGTTTATTAATTGAAACTAATGAATTTATATTTATAGCTATTAATTTAATACATTTTATACTAATCATAATTAATATCATATAATGTAGTGTATAGTAAATCTATTCTATTTTTTTTATTCATTATGTGATTTTTCTATCTTATCCACCTTATTACTAATATTTTAAATTAATTCGAATACCTCTTTTATTGATGGGTTACTTTCATATTGTCCTGGTTTATTATTACCATCATTTGTTCGCTGTCTGTCCTTATTATTCTGCCTTACCATTGCTGAGTATGATGTCCCTGGCTTATACGTGTTGTTTACCATTGACAATTTCATGATTCTTCTTGTTTCTAGTTCTTCCTTCTTTTTTTAAAAATTATTTTTTAGGATAATATATTTTGGACATCCTTTAAAATTAGCAGGGTGTCCTGTTTCCTGACATAATACGCATCTTAACTTCTTTCTATTTTGTTCAATTTCATTTTCATTTTCAGTATCAATTTTGGATATTTTACACTCTCCAGGATTGTGATGTTCGCTACATTTTACACAGCGATATTTTAAATTACAATTACTGGCTGTATGGCCATATCTTTGACAATTTAAACATTGAATTATTTCACACTTTTTGATTAATTTTTCCTATTTCATAATTCTGTATTCAAATTCTCTTATTTTAAATATTTCATTTATATTTGAATTATTAGATACTTGCACCATAAATAATGCTGTTTCGTATTTATTCATGATTGAATGTCTAGTTTTAAGTCGTTTAACCTCCATAAATTTTATGCTTTCGTTTTCAAACTTTTTTAATGCTGCTAATATGTCATCTGGGGTGTCGTTGGCCTCGAGTCCTTTCAAAATTAGTGTTTTATTTTTTTCGCTTTTCGGTGTAAACGTAAAAAAATCTTATTGATTTTCAACAAATATTTATTTTATTTTTTTATATATATTAATTTCAAATGTCAGTATTGCATATTTTGTTTTATTAATTTTCTTTATTTTAAACTGTGGTGTTTCAATTTTTGCATATTTAATTTTATCAAAAATAGTTCTAATTTCATTGCAATACACGTAAATGGGTGATAATTGTTCTTTCTTATTTTCTGTTTCTTTTTTATTTTCATTTTGTCTCGCTATTATTTGGGAATTAACATGTGCATCATCTTCTGAGTCCGGGTACTCAATTTCATTATAATCCATTGTATTACCTTGCTCATTAATTTTATTGTAATTTGAATTTTTTTGTACATCTTCAGTACTTTTTGTTTGCATATCTGTTTTATTATTAGCATTTTTAGAATTATTAAAATTGTCATTTTTAGAAATATTTTTTAACTCGTTTATGTTTGTATTTAAATTATTATTTTCACACAAATTTGATATTGTTTGTTGTAAATTTTTAATGGTTTCGTTTAAACTATTAATTTGTTTTTTTAAGGCTTTATTTTCTTTAAATTGATTTTTAAATTTGTCCATGTAAAGCTCATTAGTTTTTTCACTACCCTTTTTTTTTGCTTGGGTGCCATTTGTTGTGTATAAATACACTGCATTATCTCAACCTAAGTTGACCATGCGTCTTTTCAGACCTTTAAGACCATGCGTTTAATCAGGCCTTTAGATATTAAAGTCTAAACGTGCCTAAACTTAGTCTCCAAAAAGCTTTTAAAATTAAGGTTGTATTGGTGAATAGCATTTTACCTGCAACCCATATAATTACAATGTAACTGTATTGAAATTATATGGCATAGGGCCGTTTTTGCTGAATTGCAGAAATGAAATCCCATAAAAGCGGTGCAAATCCATCGATTGTTTGTCATTCAACTAACTTGCTTTGACTAATTAACTACCCCCCACCAGTGGTAAGGAGTTAATTAGAAGAAACAATACAGAAGAAAGATTCTGAACAATTTCCTCCTACCAAAGGTAAGGAATTGTTTAGTGTAAAGTAAAATTTATTAGAGATAAAAATTAAAGTAATAGTAAAAGTATAAAGTAAAGTAAATAAAGTAAAATATTAAAGTATTAAGAAGAGTTTTATTAAAATATTGTTATAATATAGCAAATAAAATAACATAACATTGGCGCAGCCGGTAATATAATAATATAACATTGGCGCAGCCGGTAAGCCAGTTATTACGTTAACTGGTAGGAACATATTTTTTTGTGGGAGAACCTGATTTCGAAGAGGTTAATGTCGAACAGCTCAATCATCCTGGAAAGACATATCCAGGACGACGAGGAAACTATAAATTTTGAAGAGATCCGGCCCATCATTTTAAGAAGGAAGCTGGAAAGAAGAAAGGAGAATATTGATCCGACAAACCGAAGGTTATTACGGGAGGTTAGGAAAACGACAAAGAAAACAAGGAAAATAAAAACAAAGAAAACTATCAGAGTATAATTCCGGTTTTGTTTAAAGCAGATGGAATAATTTGGCCAACGAGGTGCGGCAAAGTGTGTAACAAGTGCATTGGTATGTGGAGGAAGTACCAACAGCCGAACCTGGAAAATTACCACACAAACTGTATAATGTGTGGAAAGTTGGTAATGGTTTTTGACGAAAAAAATAAATATATTTTAAAACATTTTTATAAGATTGTTATTATTTTGGTTTTTGTTTCTTCGCTTCTCGCAACGGGTTTCGCTTTGTTTTTTGCCCGTTTTAAGGAATTTTGCTTCATATATTGCAAAAAGGGGTGTTTATAAAATAAGTTACACCCCCTCTGTGCAGGGGTAGATTTAAAAACTGAGAAATTAGTTTCTTAATAATATAGTCTTACAACTTTATCGAAAAAATCAACCCTCTAACCTCAACCCCCGCTATTTTACAGGGGTGACAAGGTAAACATTTTGAAAATTCATACATTTTTCTATTTAAATTTGATTTTTTTAAGATTTAAAAGTCCATAAAAACTAAACTATAAAAGATGGGATGGTTTAACTTTTAACTTAGGTCTATCAGATTAGATTCTTTCTAAATAAATTCATTTTGTTACCACCCGCCCCCTTTGGGTGAATAAGGGGGTGTGTTTATAAAATAACTTACTCCCCCTCTGCGGAGGGGTAGATTTAAAAACTGAGAAATTAGTTTCTTAACAATATAGTCTTACATCTTTACCGAAAAAATCAACCGTCTAACCTCAACCCTCGCTATTTTACAGGGGTGACAAGGTAAACATTTTGAAAATTCATACATTTTCTATTTAAATTTGATTTTTTTAAGATTTAAAAGTCCATAAAAACTAAACTATGAAAGATGGGATGGTTTAACTTTTAACTTAGGTCTATCAGATTAGATTCTTTCTAAATAAATTCATTTTGTTACCACCCGCCCCCTTTGGGTGGATAAGGGGGTGTGTTTATAAAATAACTTACTCCCCCTCTGCGGAGGGTTAGATTTAAAAACTGAGAAATAAGTTTCTTAATAATATAGTCTTACATCTTTACTGAAAAAATCAACCCTCTAACCTCAACCCCCGCTATTTTACAGTGGTATAATTTAAAGGGATGCAAATATATGCCACAAAATAGTGATTGAACACAAGATATATGAAGCACTCTTCCAACTTGGCAGCTTTTTTTGTTGGGAATATCAGTTTCCGTAAATAAATAAAAAAAAAAACACAAGAATCGGTAACCGGGAAAAATAAAAACAATAAAATATATAGAGTAATTTGTTGTTTTTTGAACATTAATAAGTATAAAAAAATTAAGAGTGAAAATAAAATATGTTATATTATTAATTATCTAATAATATAATTACTTTACCTATTTGTTATTTGTATTAATTCTTTATAATAAAATCTCTTTTACGTTGATAAAAACAATATTCTCCTTTATTTATTTTATATATTTATTTAAATTAGAATCATATAATATAATATCTTCAATAAAAACAATTTGAAACAATTTCAATAAAGCACAAGCTTTTTCTTTGAAATGGTTATGTTTGTTGTATATTGATCAACTGACAACTTAACCATCGATTTTCGTTTAATTTATATGATTTTCAGTTATATTAAATCAATAATAATTGATTTTGTAATAAATTCTTTTACCTTTAAATTAATAGAAACATGCTTATTTAGCAAAATTGCTAATTAAGCAATTTTGAATTTCAATAATATTTAATTAAAATAAATTTATTGATTTATTTTGTCAATTTGACAAAATAAATTAGGTCATTAGTTAATTTAAAATAATATTTTACAGAGTGTACCATTTTGTACACTACACCTACCATTCCCAGATGAAAAAGACTCATTTTACAAATTAGTCTTTTTCCGGTACTACGGAGTATTTGACTCTTAATTTTTTTCAATGGTTAAGTTAATCAGCTCTTCAATTTACAAAAACAAAAAAAATCTATTTTATTTTATAACAAAACATATGTATAGTTACCGAATTTCGCACTCTCAATAGTTTATTGAGATAATTCACCTTCCTTTGAAAGGCTTTTACAAAAAAATTACAATCTTATACATTTCAAAATTTAATCTTAATAATTCATAGTATTTTACTCATACTATTTTACAAAATCTTTTCCCAATATTTTAAAAATTTAATTATTCAATATATATTAATAACCCCAATCTTATTTTATATTTTAATAATTTTTATTTAAAATTTCATAATAATAGTAATTTAATTGAATATAATTTAAAAAAAACTTAGTCAATAATTTAAAATTCAATATTAATTTTTCAAATTTATAATTCAACTATTTTTTATTTTTATTTTTTTTACCGTGTAAATAAATTCAAAAATTTATTTTGACAGTGTAACATAATTCTTATACCCAAAATTCCTGATGTAAACAAAAAAATCTTATTCTAAAAATTTCTTATCTTTTTGTTTTTTATTGTTTACATTCAAAATTCTTTACTCTCTGTTTTATTATTTTTTTTTTATGTATGTATATTAGTGATTGACCACATAAATTAGATTTTGTCTACATTTTTATATTTTTATATGATTGACTACATAAATTAGATTTTGTCTACATTTTTATATTTTTATATATGATTGACTACATAAATTAGATTTTGTCTACATTATACAACCATTGACTATATTTAAAAGACTACATTTAAAAAACTACATTTACAAAATTTATCTTAAAAACTTATTCCATACCCTTACTTCCCCGTTCAACCTGTTGTATATTCTTTTTTTTCTTACTGTAATCCGATATATTGCAACAAAATTACCTAATGTTTTCCAAAAACATTAGGTAATGTTTTTTTTCTTACCTATTATTTTTGCACTTTACTTAATTACAAAAATGTTAATTAAGCAATTACGTTTCCGAAAAAAATTTTTATATATATTTTTTAAAAAAAAAAATTGCAATATAGGCCCTTTTTTTTCTACAATTACTTCTCCTTATTAAATTAATTATTCGTAATTCAACTGTTGTATAACACAGATCAATTAAAAACATGGAAAGTAATATAAAAATCTTAACTCGCGTATCAGCATCTTTAAGGGTAGTACAATTTGTTCACCCTTGTGACTTGTGTCACAAAAATTTCATAAAAAAATATGATTTACACCAACATTATCTGGCCACTGGGCACAGAAAAGTGTTTTTGAAAAAAACTATGGTAAGTAATGACTTTTTAACTTAATTAATTTTCATACTAAAAAAAAAAATTTCTTTCAGATTTGAACATGCTATTTATATATATATATTTTTTTTTATATATGTACTATAATATTAAAAATAAAAACATTTAAAAATTAAAAAAAATAACTTTATGTACTTAAATTTGGTATTGTTTTGAAAAAATCTTTTTTATATTTTTTTTACTAATAAATTTTAAATAAAATAAAAAAACCTTTAAAAAAAATTATGGTTTATTAAAAATTACAACTTTTCTTGTTCTTATTTTTTTTTCAGTAATTCACTCAATTAACTTCCCTAATTATTTTGTTGATTCCTATGGGAACTAAATTTGTTGAACTTAATTGTATTTCGATAATTATTTGCCGACTTGCTATTTTTTCTTTTGAATTTGAAGAAGAGGCCGGAAGGCCATTAGTTTTAACAAATTTAATACGAAGTAAGCTACGTGGTAGAGCAAATTCGCTATTTCAGAACAAAACTTTGTCAGACTTTGACGAGTTTAAAAATATTTTGGTTAGTCATTTTTTGCCATATAAAGATTTACCACAACTTGCGCGGGAAATAGAAGAATGTTATCAGGGACCAGACGAGGGTGTGGAAACTTTTGGTCGCAGATTAACACAAAAAGTAGAAGCTTACGAAATGATGGTGGAAAATACCTATCGGGCCGAAGGACGGGTCCTGTTAGAGGAAATGATGAAAGTAGCAAAGAGAACTTTCATTAGAGGATTGCGTTCTGAGCCTTTAAAACATTATGTAAGGTCACAGAACTGCTCAAGTTTAAAAATAGCCGTACAGAAGGCTAGGGACTACGCTCGGGAAGACTATGCAATGGGGAATGCAACAGAGCGCTCCGCAAGTATGAAAGATGGCGAAATGACGTCACTAATAAAAAATTATTAAATAAAATGGATAACGAAGAGGGACCAAGAAAACCGGTGAGGGAAGAAAGAGTCCGATTTTCAGGACACCTACCACAACGAGGAAGGGACAATTATAACACAGGTTATAATTTCCAACGACCTACACACCGTCCAAACCAACCACAACATAATGGTAACAATAATTTCAGACAAAATAGAAATGTGCCCATGCCAAACAGAAATGATTTCAAGTGTTACACTTGTGGTGAACCAGGGCACACCAGCAGGTTTTGTAATAAAAATCAAGCAGGTTTTTGCACAAATTGTAAAATAAGGGGACATACCAAAGAACAGTGTACCCGACATGTACAAGCTCCCACAATTAACATGATGCGACAAGCTTTAGGGAATAATGAATATCTGGCCACGAACAAGTCGCCAACAAATTTCTCAGGAATGGAAAAATTGGAAACACTTTGTGAGTGGTGTGACCAACCTGGGCATGGCATCCTATTGTGTCCTGCCAGACAAAAGTACGAGTCTCGAGCAGCACTTTATTCGGGAAACGAGTCGGGAATGAGCCAAAATCCCCCGACTCATCTTCTAAATTAGGGGCGCATAATCCACTACATAAAGAATATTTAGATCCAACAGTTGAATTACCTTTGGATATCGTCAAAACCGGTACTGCCAAACTGTTGATAGACACTGGTGCTCAAGTAAGTATTATGAAGAAAAATTCATTAAAATCAGATATAAAAATAAACACCAATGAGAAAATAGGTTTAAGGACACTGCACGGGGAAAATGAAACAATGGGGAAGTGCAGCGGGAAGTTTTTGATTAACGAAGGTTTAGACTGTGAATTTCAAATAACCAACATTGAAGACAGAATACCAGGAGACGGAATTCTCGGTTACGATTTTTTGTCTAAACATTGCAACATACAGGGTCCAATGAAAGTTTTACAATTTCCCCGTAATTTAATAAATCAACGAACATTTCAAGTACCTATCACAGAAGAAAGCAACAATGCTAAAAAAGGGATACCACGTGTGTATTCTTTCAAAGAAAGTACCGACGAAGTAAAATCGGAAAATTTGGGAGATATAAAAGTAGACTCAAATTTAACTAAGGATCTAATTATAATAAATTTGGAGGAAGTAATTCCTGAAGAGAAACCACAGGTATTAGCAAATACCACAGAGAGGAAGGAATTTATAAAACCCAACGAAGAGAAATTAGTGGGATTATGTCAAAATGAAAAAGATAAATTAGCGAGGAAATAAAAATTTGTATACCCGCTCGTACAGAAAAGATAGTAGAAATACGCACAGCATTAAAGGGAGAAAAGTTGGTAATATCTAGTGAAATTTTACCTGGAGTATTTGTGGGGAATCGTATTTGTAAAATAAAAGATGGAAATTTAATATTAGGAGTAATTAATGTCAACAATGAAGATAAAATTATCGAAAAATTAGAACCCGTAACATATAATCTGGACGATTTTGAAGTACGAAGTTTGGAAAGAGAAAATAATGTTATTAAAGAAACAAATAAAGGGACCCCTAAAGTTAAGGGTTCTAAAAAATTACAAAGGAAATCAGGGAAATTAATTAATGAAGAACTAATTAGAGAAGCTGTGGGGTACGTTAGATATATGTACCACGATGAGAAATATTTAGAGGAAGTAGATTTCATAATCCAACAGCGAGTTCAAAAACTGAAGGAAGATCTGTGTTTGAAAAAAGATTTGAATATAGAAGAACGGGAAAGTTTGGAACAAATATGTAAAGAATATCAGGACATTTTACATCTACCAGGAGACAAATTACCAGGTACTAACAGTGTAACACACAAAATACCAATAAAGCAAGACCAAAGACCAATAAATAGTAGACAATATAGACTGGCTGAGTGCCACAAACAAGTAATAAATGAGGAAGTCAATAAACTACTGGAAGAGGATATTATACAACCCAGTAAGAGCCCATGGAATGCACTACTTTTAGTGGTACCAAAAAAAGGCGGGACCCAACGGGGAAAAAAGACATAGAGTAGTTATAGACTTTCGGAAATTAAATGAAGCTACGGTGGGAGACGCGTTCCCATTACCTAGAATAGAGGAAAGCTCTATGCTAGGACGATCACGGTATTTCACAACTTTAGAATTAGCAAGTGGTTACCACCAAGTACATCTAGAACCAAGTGACAGGGAAAAAACCGCATTTAGCACAGCCTACGGACATTTCGAATTTAAAAGAATGCCTATTGGCCTAACAGGAACCCAGCTACATTCCAGAGATTAATGAACTATGTCCTATCAGGATTACAAGGTATAAGGTGTTTCGTATATCTAGACGATATCGTCATTTATGGTAGAAATTTGGCTGATCATGATGAAAAACTTACAATTGTTTTTCAGCGACTAAGAGAAAATAATCTAAAACTACAACCTGAAAAATGTAAGTTCCATAAGAAAGAAGTAGTTTATCTGTGACACAAAATTACTTCAGAAGGAGTTCTGCCAGATCCAGAAAAAAACCAGTTGCGTAAAAAACCATCCAGTACCACGCACAACGAAGGAGCTACAATCATTCCTGGGTTTAGTAAACTATTATAGACCGTGTATGCCTGATTTAGCAAAAGTTGGGTCGGTTTTATATAAAATGGCCACTAAAACACAGAAATATATTTGAACACCAGCACATCAAAAAGCATTTGAAGAAGTAAAAGAATTTTTAATTACCCCTCCATTGTTAGCATACCCTGATTTCAGCCAACGTTTCGTATTAACAACAGATGCATGTAATTATGCCGTGGGAGCTGCCTTATCACAAGGAGAGATCGGAATGGATAAGCCTATCGCATACGCTAGTAGGGTATTAAGCAAGCCTGAAAGAAATTATGCAACAATAGAAAAAGAGATGTTAGCCATTTATTGGGCCATGAAGAATTTCAGATGTTATCTCTTGGGTAGAAAATTTAAGGTCTTCACTGATCACAAACCCTTAATTAGCGAATATAAAAAGAAAGATTTAGAGGGAAGGTTAAACAGGTGGAAAATCAGATTGTCAGAGTATGAGTTCGAAATAATATACAAGTCCGGAAAAAATAACACTAATGCAGATGCTTTAAGTAGAATACCAATTATAGAGGAAAGTAATGAAACTCAGGAGGATATAACAATTAATATTATAACTCGAAGCAAGGCGAAATAATTGGAGGAAGAGAATAATGAACTAATACAAAATAATATTGATAATGAAGTCGAAATTGATAGTGAACAAGAAAGTGAAAATGGAGACTTAACAATCAACGAAAATAATGTAGAAATTCTAACGTCACCTGAAGAAATAGAAGCAGTCATACAAAAATATCATGACCCAGTCATGGGAGGTCACATGGGAGTACAGAAAACATATAATAGAATCAGACAATTCTACAAGTGGAAAAAAATGACCTATATAATTAATGAATATATTAAAAAATGCGCTAAGTGTCAAAGAGTCAAAAGAGGAAGGGTAACAAAAATGCATATGATAATAACAGATACAGGAAAGAAACCATTTGACAAAGTTTATCTAGATATAGTAGGACCTTTTCCAGTTACACATAGCGGCAATAAATATATTTTAACATTTCAGGATGATCTGACTAAATTTTTAGACTGCATTCCAATACCAAACCAAGAAGCTGTCACTGTTGTTGATGCATTCTATAAACATATAATTTTAAAATATTCTGTGATTCCATCAAAATTAATCACGGATCAAGGTACGAATTTTTCCAGTGACCTGTTTAAAAGGCTATGTAAATTACTAAAAATTAAGAAATGTCAGACTACAGCTTATCATCCTCAATCAAATGGTTCCCTTGAAAGACGACATGGACCATTAGTAGAATATTTAAACAGTAGATAATATTCAAAGTTGGGACGATCGCTTGGGTGAAGCGGCATTTTGTCACAACCATACACCGCATACGGGAAGTAAATATTCCCCCATCTTCGCGTTATATGGCTTTAGTGACCCGCTACCACTTTTTGCTTTTATATCTTGACAATAGTCATCAAAATTATTATATATAATAATTATTATATATAATTTATAATAATTATAAATTATTATAAATTATTATATATAATAATTTATAATTATTATATATAATAATTTTTTTTTTTAAAATCTGTCTCATTTGAACACTTGAATATAGTCTTTTTTATTAATTTTTATATATAAATTTTATATATACCGTGGTTTCTATATAGTTTATTATTGAAATAACTTTTATTATATTATTTTCATCTATAAGCGTCTTTATTAATGTTATATGTTCTATACTATAACATTACTGTCATATAATTTATTTATTTATTTAAAAACTTTTATTAAACATATTTTTTTTATTATAATTTTTATTCATGCCATAACTTTAACCGATTGTTATGTACTCTCCTTATTTTATTGCTAATTCTGATTTTAACATTTACAGTGCCACTACTTCTATTATTTCATACAGGCCCTTCCACCCTGTACTTAGCGTATGTGTTTTTATTGTTTTTTTTAGTAAAACCTTATCCCCTACTTTGAATTGCGAATCCTTTTGATTTTTATCGTAATATTTTTTAGATTTTATTTTTGCTGTGATTAGTTTTTCTCTCGCTGCTTGGTGTACCCTTTGCATTTTTGCTTTTATATCTTGACAATAGTCATCAAAATTATTATATATAATAATTATATTCAAGTGTTCAAATGAGACAGATTTTAAAAAAAAAAATTATTATATATAATAATTATAAATAATAAAAACGTTTTAAAAAAAAATTTAAAAAAAAAAATTATTTAAAAAAAAAATATACCGTATATACATATATATTAAATGTGTGAGTTTGTTTTTAATTCAGCACGACCGAGCCTGCCAGTAAACCTGGTAGTGTGAAATTTTCCGACAGTTTACTGTTGGAAGTGCGAAATTCGGTAATTACCAGGAAAAACGTGAAGTATTACCTGGCAATTTAGCCTGAATAAAAACAATTAAAATATTTTGAAAACAGTATATAATTACACTATTCCTTTATAATATTCTGAAAAAAGAATATTTATCACAAGGGGTTGCTTGTAATTGTTTTTAAGCAAAATTTCTTTAAAGAAAACTGAATAATAATTCATACGAAATAATAGTTTTGTTTATCGCTGTGAATAATAAATTGTTTCTATTCAAGAAATGAAAACAGAATGAAATTGATAAAGAAATTTTATTTTTATGATCGTTTTTTTAAAAAAAATAAAATATTGTAGAATTTACAAGCAGTTACTAATTCTGATTTCAATTCTGGTAGTGTTTTCTTCCATACAAAAATTTGTATATTCATGGGATTTTTTAAAAAAAACTATAATTTCAAACAAAAAAAAATATATTAAATATATTTTATGCAAGTTCAATTTTTAATGAGAATTTTTTTTTATTTTGTTTAAATATTTCTTTTCCAAAATAATATATAACTATATTTCAATAATTATTTTATATATTTTATAAGAGTGAAATTATAGTTTTATTCAATTTCAAACATATGACAAGCTGGACTTACCAGATAATGCTGTTAATTTGAAGCGCCATCGGTAACTGTTTTGATATAGATATTCCCTGCAGAAACTTCATGTTTTAATATTCCCTGTTATGTATTTACCTAAAAAGAAAAAAAAAAGTTTCATATATTAAAAATTAATTATGATACTAACTTCTTTCACGTGCATTTTTGTCACCAGGATATTTATTATCTGGGAAATTTTTACCAGCTCACATTAAACATGTAACAAAATTGTTCTGATCCAAATGTAATTCTTGTAATTTTTTTATATGAAGCTTTCGAATGATATTTTTTTTGAATTCAGTTTTCCTAGATTCTAAAAATAACTTTTATATATATTTTATAGCATTCAAGCTTAAATCCAAAATTAAAAGTTCTGTTAATAACCGACAAATAAATGTTAACCAACAAATAAATGTTAATGATTCTTTATTATTCAAGATTGCTGTTCATTTAAATTGCTGTCTATCCAATTCAATTTAATAATATCATTATTATTTAACAGTTCCAGATTAAAACGTTCATTTGACATTTTTTCTATTACTTACACCCTTTGAGGCCAAAGACAAAAATTAACAAAATTAAATAATTTTATTCAACAAAATATAGTTCATACATTATAGTAAAGACAAAAAATAAAAAAAAATATATATTCATTGATTCGATTATCCAGCAGGATGTGGTTACCATAGCTAGCCACTAGGCACTTAGTTTACTTTTTGTGGTAGGCAGCAAAACAATTTCTATCCTTGTTCAAGCAAAGTCCTACGTTACAAGAAGTGCATTTCCATATTGTTCTGTGAACAGACTTTGCCGTACTGCACTTTGCACATCGAATAGAAGTAGTCCGTTCAGACATATGCGAGTTTTTATCATATCTGATCTCAAATGGCACTACTTTTTTGTATTTACTCACACTGGGTTGAGTCTTTCGACCAATTATCGAGTTTTGAGATGGAGCACCTATTAAGCTACTTGCCACACTAAGTCGAAACTCTTTAAGTTTCATATTTGATTTATAACGGCCTTGTAAAGAATGAATGAATTGACAATTGATGCATCAACAAAATACCACAGAATACGATGCCACCATTTATGAGATTTTCTGTCTACTTCGTAGAATTTTTTAAACATATCGAATTTATCAACATATCCCATATGTTTATTATAATCTACGACAAGTTGTGTACATGGTATATTTTCAGATGAACCATCTTTCTTTTTTCTTGGTATCACAGTAGTTATATATGTACTATGATAGTTTCCTAAAAATAATACACTGCGGTTATCTATCCATTTCACGTTCACAATTCCATCTGTAGATATTTTCCAATCAGATTCACCCCGTTTTAGCATCTTATCAGATTTAAGAACAGGCATCATTTTTCTTCCTCGTCTAACTGTGCCACAACAATAAATACCATTTTGCAACATTTGTCTTTGCAAAGCAATAGAATTGAAGAAATTATCAAAAAAAACTTTATGATACTTTCCAACCAACGTATTTGTTAAATCTATAACGACACGGTGTCCCAAATTTACTTCAATAGCATTCTCAATCTTCCCAGTATAAATCTGAAATTGGCACATATATCCAGTAGGATCAGCTCTCACCCAAACTTTATAACCACGTTTTGTTGGTTTCATAGGCATGTATTGTTTTAAGGTGCTCCTACTTTAAATTTAATCATAGATTCGTCTACGGCTTGAAATTCTTGAGGATTCCATGATGCTAGAAATGTTTCAGACAGCGTTGTTAGCAGTGGACGTACCTTATATAACTTGTCATATCCTTTTTCACCTTTTTTAGGTTGCAATGTATTATCGCTGATATGAATATTACTTAAGAACCACGAAAATCTATCACGCGACATGATTGAGCTTATATATTTATCTCTCATTTCTTCACTAGCAGACCAGTAATCCCTATAACTTGGCATCTTCTTTATACTCATTATTAAATTTATTGCCAGAAACTTTTTAAATTCTTCATTGTTAGTTGGTACAATATTACTTTTTCCACCATTATTTTGTATAGCATATAAATTTGTATTAAAAACAAAATTATTAATAAGAGTTTCTGGGAATAAATGCAAAAAAATATCTATTGGATTTTCAAGTTCTTCAGGAACATTCAGTCCACTAGATTCTACAAATGGTAATGTTGAAGTGGAATATGAAACATCGTCAGTCCATAGAATTTTATCTTTGTTAAGTTCCCGCTGAATATTTGAAAGAGGAATTTCGTCTTCACTTTGCCAGTCCTCATTATCAATTTGTATATTTTCATCATTTTCGAATATGATGTCAACACTCATTGCATCAAAATCAAACAAATCATCCTCATTCCGCAAAATTTCTGTCTCTTCAATAGCTTCGTCATCATTTATGTCACAAATAGACTCGCCGTCGCTAGGTATTTCATCAAATAATTCTTGAATCTCCTCGTTAGTCATCAATTGCTGTCCATTTTTTCTTTATATCTGAAATCAATAAGTTCCTAGTGGTTACCAGCAAGAACCACAACATATTTTGTGTAATATATAACAGTTTCGCTTACAAAACTGGCTAAATAATCTTATTATTATAATTTATGGAAATTTTTAAAATACTTACATGCCATTTTTATTTATTTTATTGAAAAATACACTAACTAAATAATAAAAAACACTACACCGAACAGCTTCTGAAAAAAGACTTGTTTCAAATGAAATTTTTTAATTACTCATACTATATGCATGTGTATGTATGTATGTTAAATTTGTATTCGCTTACTATTTAGAGTCTTGTTATATATGATGGTTATTCTTAATAACCAGTAGGAATTTAAGAAACTTAATTTTTAATATGTGGTTACCGTAGGTAACCACTTGGCCTGAAAGGGTTAGAAAAAATACGAATTATATATTTTTAATAGACAGTTTTTTCGCTAAAAAAAAAAAATGTTTTATGATGGAGAATTTTAAGTCTTAAAAAAAATGTACTTAATGTTCCTAACATTCGTTAATGAAATAAAAATTAATCTTCACAGCTAAAAGAAAAATCACAAAGAATCATTTTTTTATATATAATAATTAAAAAATTACCTAATATCCCAATTTCCATTGTGGTGACTGCCACGGCAAATAATTTTATTACAATGGCCAACACCCAAAAATAAGCCACGCATATTTAAGTCAGATTAGCAAAAAACAGTACTGACAATTTAGGTTAATAAGAAACCCACATAACCATATAGCGAAAAGTTGAAAATAACATTCGGCGCAAGTTTTTTTTAGTACCGAATTCCATGATTGTAGTTTTTTTATATAAAACTTTATTTTTTTAGGGAAAATAATATGGATTATCATTATATTCTTAATAATTAATGTACAGGGAATTCCGTATAAGGTCGAAAAAATTAACTCGGTAGGGTTATATTACGAAAATCAAGGAAAATTATTAGAGTATAGAACTTCATATCAAATTCTATCCAGAATTAAAATAACTTCCGAAGAAGAAGTAATAGAATTTATATCTGGAATAGATGACAAATTAGCTTTGAGTTGTAAAAAGATCGAGAAATTAAGGGCAGCCAGAAATTGTGATTTCTGGAATAAAGAAATAAGTTTGTGGAGCAGCAAAATAACTAGTACTGTGAAAGGTATAAATCATTTCTTTAGTCGACAAAAGCGAGGAGCTATTAATATAATAGGCTCAGTATCCAAAGCACTATTTGGTACTATGGATAACGAAGATTCTGAGGCAATTTATAAATCGCTGCAGGAATTAGAGAAAACTGGTGGAGTACTATTGGGTACAGTAGAAAAACAAACTGCGATTGTTGCGTCAAATTTCGAATTTATGAAACAAGTGACAGGGAATTTGACAACCCAAGAACTAGAATTCGAAGAACGTCTAGACAGTATACAAGCTGGTCTAGTTAACGGATTGGGACAATTAAAAACGGAAACCGTCCAGTTATGGGCCGAACTAGAAATAAATCGGTTGATCACGTACATTTTCTCAGAATTAGAACGGATTTATGCTTTCTTAGTAGAACAAGAAGAAATAGTTACCGCATTATAGCAGCATAAAATCCACCCGTTAATAATGGATTCTTCCAGATTAACACAAATAATATTTAATATGACTAATGGCGAACCTTATGGCATATTAAATTCAACATTTGTTATTAATCAATTAGCAGACATAGAATTAAATTACTATAAGGGTGAGATAGGAGTACGTATTGGAGTAGCAGAATTGCTGAAAGAAGAATTTGAAAGTTACAGAATATACCCATTACCAAGGGATATTGGAAATAATCATTACGCGGTATTATCTCCTGAATGGGATTATGTAGCAAAAAACAATCTGAATCAGTATATTCATTTTAACAGCAGAGAATATCAAAATTTTTGTAAGAAAATAAAAGACGAAGAAAATAAGATTACTATTATCTGTCAGGCACTTCATCTCGCTCCGGGAAATTGTGTTTTAGACTTATTTACTCACCAAGGCCAAAATATATCATTTGTGTTTGAGGGATGTAAATATCACATATTAAAATCCATCCCAAACATGATAATTCCATTAGAAAACCAGAATAGATGGTTATATATGTTTGCGGAACCACAAGAGTTGATCACGTACTGTAAAAAACAACAAACCAGTAGGGTTCTGTTACAAGGTACTGGTGTTTTATCGTTAACTGAAAATTGTGTTTTCACAATGGGAAATTTAGAGTTACGATATAAAAGACAAATCGAGAACAACTTATCATCAGAAGGAATTGAGTTCTCCAAAATTGTATCCGACGTAATGATGGAAAAATTCAAATTTTCATCAATTCTAGCAGCAAATTTTTCTTTAAAAATGCCACATACAACTAAGCTAATTCGAAATTTAAATCCAGAAGAATTGAAAATAGAATTTGAAAAAAGAAGTCGTAGTATAGAAGAATTACAAGGTGATATCAAAGCGGAACAAGAACGGAATATACTTGTGAAAGCAGCAACAACTCATTCCACCGTAAATTCAAGTTGTTTAGCATTGCTTTTTGTCATTTGTATTGTAGTAATGGGTACATTATATTGTTATATAAAAAGGTTAAACTTGCTAAAAAGTATCATCGGTAATCGTCCTGAAAATCCTCTTACAAAATCCGTCCACATAACTAACGAAAACAAAACAGACATTACAGAAGAAATACCTACTAAAAACCACAAAATACCATACACACACATTTTATAACAAATCCACATAGTATATAGTCCATTCACCGCATAAATCAAAACATAAGTCTCACGTTCGCCTTGAAAAAATAAAATATGAACCACGAAAACTTCCTACATTAACATTCCAATAAATAGTTTTTTTTTTCGGAACTTTAAATTTTTTCTCGGAACTTGTAAAAAATCCGATATTTTAAATAATACAATTTTGTTTCACGGGAATACTACCATTTTGAATATTTTTTTTAGTACTGTCGCAATAAGCTCTAAGAGAATTTCACATTTACATAAATCTCGTGAAGATACTGCCAAGTTTTTTCGTGCCTTGCCTGAAAGAAAATCTCAATTTTGGTAAATTAACATCTCCAACGCCATTACTTAAAACCACCACTTCTAAGCCTAAAGATTTAAAGATTTTTTACCACAATTGCGGTGGAATTAGAGGTAAAATTAAAAACCTTTTCATTGATTCCAAATCTTGCAATTTTAATATAATTATTATAACCGAAACATGGCTAAATTCTTCTTACAAAAATGAAGAAATTCTAGATAGTAACTGGTCAATCTATAGAAATGACAGAGATTATAGTTATACCGGTCTTTCTAGGGGTGGCGGTGTTCTAATTGCTGTCCATAACTCATTGTCAAGTGAAGAGGTCACTACTGATCAGTCATTGTCCTTTGAACATAAAATTATTAGAATTTGTCTTGGTACTAAATTTATTTATATTGGTACAGTATACATTCCTCCAAACTCTGAGGACTCGAATTTTAGAGAAATTTTTGAAATCTTTCATTCAGTTAACACCAAATTACAAGAGAAGGATAATATGTTTTTCTTTGGTGATTTTAATCGTCCAAATATATCGTTTAAAATTGACGAATCTGATAATTGCCTACTTCCAGCTAACCTTTCTGACGATATTGATATAAGCTTAATTGAAACTTTTTATAGCAATGACATGCAACAAGTTGTTGAAAATCCAAATTCCAATGGTAAATGGCTGGATTTGATCTTTACTAATGCATATGGAGAAGTCGTAGTCTCTGCTGCTAGTAATGCAGAAAATCTCTTTACCAACACGGTCCATCATTCAGCCATCATAGTAGAATTACCAATCTCTGTTGTTAATCATAGTAAATCTTACAATAATTCAATTGTATATAATTTTAAAAATGCAAATTATGAATGCATTAACAATGAATTATCTTCAATAGAATGGACAAACCTTTTATCGGGGAATAATATCGATGAGATTATCACAAATTTTTATAACACATTATTTCTCGTCGTTGATACACATGTACCAAAAATTAAAAAAAAAAATAAACTGTCAGAACCTTGGCTTAATAGTAACCTAAGATCCTTGCGCAATCAGAGAAACAAATTATATAAATTGATTAAATCTGGTAATAATAGTAGTAGAGATCTGCAGTCAGAGTATGAGATGCTAGCTTCTGAGTTCACTATCAAATCGCGCGAATCGTACGAGTCATATGTTAACAATGTTGGCGAAAACATAATAAAAGATCCAAAAAAATTCTTTGATTTCGTTAATATTAAAAGTAAAAGCTCGGGGTACCCAAATACTATGTATCGGAGTTCTACACAATCATCCTGTCCCCGAGAAATATGTGATTTATTCGCTGACCGTTTTGCTGAGGTTTTCTGCCCTCAAGTTACTCCATCAAATATGGCATCTGTGGACACTCAGGGTCCTTTACTTATAGAAAATATAGTTTTAACTTTAGACGACGTTACTAATGCGCTTATAAATCTTGACATAAATAAAGGCCCTGGTCCTGATAAAATTCCACCAATTTTCTTAAGTAACTGTTTGGCAGCATTAGCATTACCTCTACAACTAATGTTTAATAAATCGCTTGCACTTGGAGTATTTCCATCTATATGGAAACGTTCATTTCTTACACCTATCCATAAGGACGGCGACAAAAAAAATGTTGACAACTACAGAGGAATCGCCATTTTATCATCAATACCTAAATTATTTGAGAAAATTATATGTGATAAAATGACCACTTTGATTAACCCAATTCTCAACGAACAACAACATGGTTTTAGAAAGGGGCGGTCAACAACTACTAACTTAACAGTCCTAGTTTCTGACGTTCTTTGTGGTATGGAAAAAGGTCACCAAATTGATGCCATATATACAGATTTTAGTAAGGCATTTGATCGGGTTGACCATCACACTCTTATTTGTAAATTAAAGAAAATGGGGATAGCCGGCGCACTATTGAATTGGATTAAATGCTATTTAAACAGTAGGACGCAAAATGTTAAATTTCAAGGGTTTTTATCAAAAGAAATTTTAGTCTCTTCAGGCGTACCCCAGGGTAGTCACTTAGGACCTCTACTTTTCAATATCTTTATAGCGGATTTATCGGTAGTACTAAGTGATATATCACATAATTTTTATGCAGATGATCTAAATTCTAAAAATTTATCATAATATTGACTCCCCAATGGATGCTGCATTTCTCCAATCTAAATTACAAGCTCTTGACCAGTGGTGCATTCAAAACAAGTTGCATCTTAATACAAATAAATGTCACTTAATTAGATTTTCAAGAAAAAGGACAACGTCGAAATACGACTACTACTTAAATAATACCTTACTTGAAAGTGTAAACCAAATTACCGATCTTGGTGTATTGCTTGACAATAAATTAAATTTCGACCTTCATTATGATAGAGTAATTGCAAAAGCATACAAAATGCTAGGGTTTATCAAAAGAAGGGCCCGTGAATTTAAAAATGTATGGGTTACTAAATCATTATACTGTTCACTTGTTCGACCGATCCTTGAATATGCGTGTCCTATTTGGGACCCTGTTTTTGAAACACATTCCAATAGAATCGAGTCAGTGCAAAAACAATTTTTATTATTCGCCCTAAGAGATTTACATGACCCTAGAGATTATGAAAATTTGCCACACTACACAAATAGGCTCAAAACATTAAATCTTGTATCTCTCTCGTCTAGAAGGACCCTACTTACATCATGCTTCACGCTAGATATCTTAAAAGGTGATATCGCCGTTGAGTACATATCTAGTAGAATAATACTAAATGACGGCATTCGGCAAACTAGACATACAAAGCTTCTCAAAGAATACCCGCATAGAACAGAATACGCGAAAAATGAACCAATTAATAGATGCTGCGCTACTTTCAACAAACACAGCGATCATTTTTCACCATCTGTTACAAAACTCACGTACAAAAAAAGACTGCTTTCCGTCCTCAAATAATCATGACAAATTTCATTTCCATCCCATCCGCCATATCCCATTTATTTTATTTAAAATATTATTAAGTTTTTTAATTGACGATGTTAAAATTAATAACTAAGAAAATGTACCTTGTTTTGGTTAATAAATAAATAATATACTAGATGGCGTTAATTTTCTTTTCATATTATTATTTTTTTTTTTTAAAAAAGGGAAGGTGAATCATCATTATTAATGATTTCAAATTAATGATTTAAAAATAAAAAAAAAAATTTGTTTCCATTATTTATTATTAAAAAAAAAAATTGTTAATTTTTATTATTTATTATTGTAAGAAAAAATGGTTAATTTTGAATTTTGGGTTTATGTTGAATTGTATTATTTAGTATTAAGTAACTTGTGTATCAAGTAAGGAAGTTAATTAATGATGTAATAAATTATACATTTTAAAAGATATACATTTTTCAGTAGATTTAGAAATTTAAAAAATATTTAAATTCATGATTATTATACAAGTTTAGAATTTGATTGTAAATTAATTTTTGTTTCTTTTTTAAATACTTTAATGATAATTGCAAATTACATATATCCTTTATTTTAAATTTTGTTTTTATATAATTTTTCTTAAAATTTTATTATACATTACATTTTTTTCAAAAAAAATTCTGTTTAATTTTTTTTTTTTTTAAATTCAATCGGTGATACTTATAGAGTTAAACATTTTATTTTAAGTTCTGAAAGAAAGTATTTCCGGCGTAGAATATAAATCAGATTTAAAAAATGCACTACCATTTAACGATCTAGCTCTTTTCATGGAATTTGGATTAATGTTAATGGTTACGGGTTTGGATGTAGTTAGTTGTTTTTTGGATATAAATGGATGTTTGTTAGGAGGGGAAGGGGGTAAGTCTGTAGGTTTTTTAATAGTGGTTAATCTGCTACTAGAAGGAATATGTTTCATTGAGGAATTAAGCGTTCTTAAGGTGGAATTAATTCCCTGAGGTTGTTCATAAGGTAGATCAGGTTCTAGATAAGTTTCGTCCTGGTCCGTAGGAGTAATGTGTTCTATTTGTATTCGTTTCCGTCTGTTTAATTGGCGTGCTTTCCGTTTTTTATTTTTACATTTCTTTATCAAGTGAATTAAGCTATATATAATTAGGATTCCTAATATCGTTGCTATTAGAATTGAATTAATTGTTGACGTAGTTGTAACTATTTTAAATTTATTTTGTCTGTCCTTCTCCTTTTGAATATCTTCCTGTAAATTACTAATTGACCTGCTACGTTTATCAAATTCTTTCCGCAAATCACTTGATCCTAATGACCTTATTTTATTTGAAGGTGGTATCGTGAAATTTAATGATGGTAACAGATGCGTAAAATTTACATTGAAATTGGTGAAGTTGTTGAATGTATAGCCAACCAAATTAGGCAAATGTTTCTCTTTGATTTCATGATACAGGAGTTCCAAATTTTCTAGAATAAAATGACATTTTTCAGTTAATTTTATTATTCCTTTTCCTTGCAGACTCCATTTCCTCATATTTGGCGTACAAAAACCTGTCAGCTCACGCGGGTTCTGAAATATATACAACCACGTATTTAAAGCTTTTAGTGGTGTTATGTGGTCCCCTATTTCCGTTAACATGTGATACTGACAGCCCGAATCCCTCAAAGATGCTTCATTCCTTCTGATTGTTTGCTCAAATATTTCTAATATGCAATGTTTCTGTTCAGTTTGCAATATTTTTGGATGAAATTCCTTGCAGACTTAGAAAACTGTATTGTTATCCGTATTGATTAGTTTACAGTTGGCTGTTAATTCCATTTCCGTATAGTGTACAAATTGGCCAGCAGAGTTGTTAGCGATATAGTCCCAACCTAGTTTAACAATTACACGATGGTTATTTTCTATAGTTTTTGGCAGTGGATATATTTTATATAAATTATACTCGTCCTTTTCTAACAGTGCAACCGTCATCCTTATACCCACCTCGTCCCCCCAGTGAGATAAATCTATTGTTGCTAACTGATTTATCACCACGGATGAATACATATAAGGATGACTCTTTTTTCTAGTTATATTGCTCAATATATCTACTAATAACTGCGAGTCCAGGATTAAAGGGTGTATTTTATGTTGTTGTAAAGAATTTATAATCTCGCCCTGTTCTAAAATATATCCATAAATTCTTTCCAACTCAGCTAGAGCGAAAAGAGCTAGACGGTTTAATTCTATTTCTGCCCATAGTGCACTGACGTCAGTTTGTATAACTGCCAATTGTTTCTCCATAACTTTGCCCTAAATATCTAATTTTTTATCAAGTTCCTGTAAACTGGCCGTTAAGTTTCCCGTTGTATCCCTTATGAAATCGAAATTATTTTTTACTACTGCTGTTTGCTTATCAATTAATTTCATCATTTTCTCATCATTTCCTTTTAAATTTTCCAAAGTACTATAAATTTTCTCTGAGTCTTCATTGTCCATATTTCCGAATAAAGCTTTTCCGAGAGTTCCCAAAGCATTTATAGCACCTCGTTTCCGTCTGTTAAAGAAATGATTGATGCTTTCTGTAGCTTTGATTATCTTTATCGTCCATAGTTCAATTTCCTTACTGACTGAAACGCAGCTTTTCACCGATCTTATTTTGGAATTATGGCTATTGCAAGTACTATTTATCCTTTCCTTGATGGTATATAAATATTCTTCCATTTCTTGTGTTGAGGTGATTTTTATTTTAGTATATAACTCCACTGTATCCTTATATTCTATTAAGTTTCCCAAGTTTTCAAACATCATTTCGCTGTTGCCCAATTTTGTTTCTTCTATTGGTGCCGTCGATGCTCCTAATATGGTGATCAATAGTATGAATGCTTTCCCCATTTTATCTGAAATTATGATTTTACTTTACCAAAAGTCCTTTACCAATATATTAATTTTAATTATCAAATGAAATTGTAGAAAGTGATATATAATATAAAATATTAATGTTTTATTATAGGAAGTAATAGTCAGAAAAATAAGTATGTACTTTAAATAATTTATACGTATTATGTTAATAAAAAAAATTATATCTAAAGTGGCAATTTATCAATTTGGGTTGGAAAAAAAACTATAAGTTATGTTATTATTTTGTCAGGTTCTGTCCATAGTTTAAGTCGATTATTATGTACCCTGCGTTTTTTGTTACCTATTTTGATTACCGTGTTTAGAGGATTTGGTACTTCTACGACTTCATATGGTCCATTCCAATTTGAACATAATTTATGTGTTTTGCTTGCATTTAAAATTAAAACTTTATCTCCAATAGTATAAGTTTCAGTTTTCAAATTTTTGTCATAATATATCTTAGATTTAATCTTAGCTTTTCGCAAATTTTCTCTGGCTATTGTATGAATTGTTTGTAATTTATATTTTATTAAGGCACATATATCTTCATGGTTGTAAATTGGTTCTGGTTTCTGTTCGATAGTGCTACACAATCCAATATCTTTGTCAGGTCGTCCTGGAAAGTTAAAATATATTTGTTCCCATTAGTGGTGACCGGAAAAGGACCCACTATATCTAAATACACCTTTTCAAAAGGTTTACGTGCAGTATTGGTGATCGCCATATTCATTTTAGTTATTTTACCCCTTTTGACTTTTTGGCACTTAGGACACGCTTTAATATACTTTCGAATAGTGGTTAACATGTTTTTCCAATGATAAAACCTTCTGACTCGTTTGTATGTTTTTAGAACTCCTCCATGACCTCCTAGTGGGGTGTCATGATAATTATTTAATATACTTCTAATTTCTTCAGGATTAGTGAGTTCTATTTTTTGTTGTAATTTTTCCTCTGTTTCATCATCAATACTTTCCTCGTCCGAAACTTCACTTGCTACTTGCTTTACAGAACCCATTGCTGTTTTCTTTTCTAATTCTTTTATTTTTTCCTGGTTCCTGGTGAGTACGTTAATTTTTACTGTTTTTAATTCATTGATCAAATTCTTCGTAATATTAATCTCGGCTCCATTTTGATCCTCGCTGCTATCTTCATCTAAATCTAAACCATACGGAATGCGACTAAGTGCATCTGCATTTAAATTTCGCTTACCCGGCTTGTAATGAATGGTATACGTATACTCGGCCAATCGCATCTTCCATCGGTTCAATCGCCCTTCCGGATTCCTTTTGTTAAACTCCGTTAGCTAAGGTTTGTGGTCGGTATACACCTTGAAATCTCTACCAAACAGATAACATCGAAAATTTTGAATTGCCCAGTATATGGCTAGCATTTCTTTTTCAATGGTACTGTAATTTCTTTCTGCTTTATTTAGTACGCGATTGGCGTACGCAATTGGGTCATCCTTTTCAGAATCTCCTTGAGACAATATTGCGCCTACAGCAGTATTACACGCATCAGTAGTAAGCATGAATGGTTTGCTAAAATCAGGATACTTCAGCAGGGGAGGTTGCGTGAGCAATTCCTTGACTTGTTCGAAAGCTTCTTGATTTTTTGTATTCCACTCGAACTTTTTACTTTTATTTGCCATTTTGTATAACGGTTCCCCTATTTGGGCTAACTGTGGCATGCTTGAGCGATAGTAGTTTACCAGTCCCAAAAATGACTGAAGCTGTTTTGTAGTTTTTGGTACCGGAAATTCCTTTACACATTTTATCTTCTCTGGATCTGGCAGGACACCATTTTCGGTGCATTTATGTCCCAGATACATAACTTCTTTTCTAAGGAATTTGCATTTTTCTGGCTGTAACTGAAGTCGACTTTCTCGTAACCTATCGAACACTGTTCTCAGTTTCGCATTATGATCATCAAAATTGCGACCGTAGATAACAATGTCGTCTAAGTATACAAAACACCTTAATCCTTGTAGTCCAGATAATACATAATTCATTAATCGCTGGAACGTTGCGGGTGCACCAGTTAATCCGAATGGCATTCGTTTGAACTCGTAGTGCCCGAACGCTGTACTGAATGCCGTTTTCTCCCTGTCTTCCTTGTCAACTTTTACCTGATGGTAGCCACTGGCTAGATCTAGAGTAGTGAAATATCTTGAATTACCTAGTTGCTCTAAAATTTCCTCTATCCTGGGCAAAGGAAACGAATCTTTAATAGTCATTGCATTTAGTTTCCTGTAGTCTATCACCACTCTGAATTTCTTTTCGCCATTTGGTCCGGCTTTTTTGGGTACAACCAAAAGTGGGGAATTCCATGCACTACGGCTAGGTTGTATTATGTCATTTTTCAGCATCTCTTCCACTTGTATATTAATCTCTTTTCGATAACTTTCTGGTAGACGGTAATTCCTTTGCGCAATAGCAGGTGAATTCTCTTTTGTTTTTATTTTATGAGTTATTTCTTGAGTATAAGTTAGAAAATCCCCTGGTAAATGAAATATATCATTGTAGTCTTCACATATTTTCTCTATATACTCTTTTTCTTCCTTGTTCCAATGTTCATCCTTTTCCAGTTTATTTTTTAATAACTCTATTCTTTCCACGTCTTTTACTGTTCCAATGCCTATTTTATTTACATTAGCTTTAACATTTATCATCCTAAGGCCTTTGTCAAAATTATGTTCTGTATTCAATTCGCCTATATTATTATTTGTCTTATGTGGTTCCCACTTAATCTTATTTTCCTCTACTTCTTTATTTACTTCTACTTCTTTAATAGGATATATCTCAAATTCATCCAATGGAACCATATTAACTTCCAAATTTTCTATTTTTACGTCTTCTATATTTACGTTTAGTATACTGACTTTAATTTTATTATTCTTTGTTTCAACTATACTACTACCTAAATATACTCCCTAATTGTCGTCCTTGACATACGTATTCTCCTTCCTTTTCAGTATGTATTTCTATAATTTGTTCAGTTCTGCCTGTTATTACGAAATTGCCTTTTCCACTTTTATTTTGAAATTCAGTCACTTTTGAATGATCAGTTTTCATTATTCTGTCGTCATTCTGAGAACTTTTAATATCCTCTGAACAATCATCTATAATTATTCTATTGTCAATCCTTGAAGTTTCGCTAAGCGATTTGGAACCTGAGTCTTTAGCTTCAACTATTTTGGTGAAGTAGGAATACTTATTTGGAGAATTGGCTCTCAATATTGATGCTCCCCCGTTGGTATTCTCTCCCATATGTGGTTGCTCTGTTATTGACGTTGGACCCTTTGCTTCAGTAAGTGGTATTGAAAATGCGTTTTCGTTTTTGTTCGTACGTGGAAATTTTAATAACTTTTTTGGTCCTTTAATATTACAATGTTGCGATAGGAAATCGTTTCCTAATATTCCGTCTAATGGTAACCTACAACTATTGTCCATTATTTGAAATTCACAGTCTATTTTAGTAGGTGTTAAAAATTGTCCTTTGCATTTACCCAATGTTATGCTTTGGTCATGTAGTGTCTGTATAGTTATTTTTTCATCTTGGTCAATTTTAATATCTGATGCGACGCTACCCTGGTTAAGAAGACTCACTTGCGACCCTGTGTCTACTAGTAAAGTAACTTCTTTATTTTCACTAATATTTAAAGGCAACGTCACTGCAGTTTCAGGTCCGACGCTAGAAGACTTCAGACCACCCTTTTCAGAATTATTTAAGAATGGTTGGGATTTTGAACCATTCCTAGTCCGTTTCCCTGTTCCATAGTTTGCTTAGATTGATATTTTTGTCGAGATGGACAATTAAGCTCTACATGTCCTTCCCTTTCGCACCACTCACAACGGTCTATTAATTGTTCTATTCGTATTTCATGTACGTTTGCATTTTGTATATGGTTGTTTCGTCCTCTGCTTAAATTACAATTCGCCGCAATGTGAGCTTCCATTCTACAAATATTACATGTGATTTTAGGTGGTTGTTGTTTTGGTAATCTACACTCCCTGCTGTAGTGACCCACACGTCCACAGTTGTAACAGGTTACATTTGAAATATTTCTTTGTTTTTTTGTAGCCTCGTTCATCCTTGAATTTACTGGCGCGTTAGGGTTAAAACGTGGTTGTTGGAAATTTGGATGTTTATTACTATTATTATTATTTAAAAAATTTTACCTACCTTGATTACTGAAATTTGAAAAGTTATTTAAATTATTATACCTAGTTAAATTATTGTTTTGATTTATATTGGTATTTGTTTCTTTATTAATTTGTAAATTCTGAAAAGTTGTTAAAAAATTTTGGAACATTTGTCCCAGCTGATTAATATTATCGGAATTAACTATACTTGCATTTCTTGTTTGATTTGGGGTTAACAACTCTAAATCTTGAGCAAAATTTATTGCACCCTGAATAGTTCCATTTAAATTTCTGAAATTTTGATTTAGGAGATATTGCTTAATTGATTCTGATCGAAGTCCTCGGATAAAAGTTCGTCTGGCTGTTTCCTCGCTATCCTGTACCATTGCTCCGTATTCTGATGGATATTTCCTTTGTATGGCTATTTTTAAACAATTGTATTTCTTTTTTATCCTATCGCCAAAATTGACCACTGATTCATCCACTGTTTGTATACAGTCTTCCACTTCCCTTCGAAGCTGTGTAATATCCTTTCGTGGTATAAAACAATTTTCTAAAACCTCCTTAAATTCTTCAAAAGTAGCAATCGTCCTGTCCTGGAACAATTCTGCAGCTTTTCCTCTTAATTTACCCCTCACCAAATGAGTTAATATTAAATCTCTGTCCATTTCTTCAGTTAAATAATATGCATCCTGTGCTAAATACATGAAATTCTGTAAATCTAACACTGGTCTGTCTCCCTCCCCCGAAAAACATGGCACACCTACCAAAAGTGTATTAAATGTCATGGTTAACGGCATTGTCGAATTACCCCTCAAATCATATGTATTATCCCTATTTAAAAAAATCGTAAAATTTGTCGACCGTCGCGTTCTCTGTGTACCCTGTTGTTGCATTGGTGTATACATCATATTATTTTGTACGTTTTCTAAATTTCTGTTAGGACTACTTGGTTGGTGTGAGACTCTTATAGGATTGGAAAAATCAATTTGTGGTTCTGATAAACGGTTATTTGTTATGGATAACGGATTATTTGCTAGAAGATTATTAGGTATATTTAATAAATTATTAGTTAAATTATTTATTACATTATTTTCTGGCAAATTTGGTAAATTGTTAGCTAAACCCGACGCGTTATCGTTTATCTCACCGTTTGAACTCATTCTTATAATTTTTTTAACCTTACTTCTAGTATTATAATTATGAAGTTTTTTTTTATTTAAAATATTTAAAATTGACTTACTTTGTATCTTTTTATTTGTGTTTGATACCAGTTTTACTGTTGATTTGTTGGCAATTGATGAGTCTTCGTTGTTTTCCTGGAATCGAACAGACCGCCTTCCTGCAACGTTGTTAACTGCTTCCCTGCTGGTGCTTGGTTCTTGAAATCTTTGTTGAGGTGTTGATGTCGAAATATTATCTGGTATTATTGGACTTGTATTATCCAATGTGAACGAATCTATTATTTGCGCGAACCTTGAGCGATCCCCACTATTTTCTTCATTCATTGATTATTGTTATTATTTAAATTGTTATATACCGTATTTTTTCTATATCAATTTAATATTATTAATGTAGTTTAATTTTTTTTAAAATCCCGTTTATTTTATTTTATAACAAAAATAAATTACAATATATTTTAATATTTATTACACTGTTTCATAAAATTATTAGAATCAATATTCACCAAAAAACAATCGAAATTTATTTATTCCACAATTTACAGAACAATATTCTATTAAATCAATTAAAATCAAAAAAAAAAAAAATTTCATATATTTTTTATTTGTAGGTATTAAATTTACCAAAAAAAATTGACCATTAAAGCAATAAAACCAATTCAATTAAAAAAAAATTAATCAAAATTTATTTAACTTTTTATATTAATATTATTTATTATAGTTTATATTATTACTGTTGTCTATTATTATTATATTATATTTATTTATTTATTTAAAAGAATGTAAAATCTTCAAAATGCAAATCTAAATTTTTATTTTATTAATTAATAAAGTAATATTTTAACAAAATTATTTATTGACACAAATTTTACACAAAAGTTTTATTTTTATATCACTACAAAGTTTTACAAAACACCAAAAAAATTTTTTAACCCCGTCAGTATTTTTTTTATTACGATCACAAAAAGTCTTCATCAGATACACAATATTCTCTACATTTTTCATACATTTCCATAAAACGTTCATATTATTTAAAAGCTTTACTTATGGGTTATATTTTTCTGTCTTTCTTTTATTCTCTTTCGCGATAATTTATATAAAGTTTGTGTGCATATATATAGATTTTTAGTTTTTACTATATATATTATATGCTATATAGTGACGTATTTTATACTAATTTAGCATTAACGAAAATGTTTAATTTAATTAAGAATTGAAGAAGAATTGAAAATATAAAATAAAAATATTTTTCAAATTTAAATTCAAGAAATTTTCGGTACGCATACTTTCATAATTTATATATTTTCAAACACAAATACTATTACGCAATACTCATTTCGATTAGATTTTGTTATTGTAATCAATCAAAAGATGGTTTGATAATAATGCTTATATTTCCTAAACTGCTGGTCGGAAAATACCCTTTACTCGGACTTTTTTGTAGGGAATTGAACTACCTTTATTAATATATATAAAAAAAAATAGGTCATCGCTGAAAAAATGGAAATATTTACTTTAGAAGAAGATAAAGTAAATTTTATATGCAAAATATTCATATATTCCATATATGTACTATGTATATGGATTTTTGCTTTGAATATTGAGCATAAAAAATATTAGAAAGCTTTTTGATGTGAAATTTACTCAATTTGAAAGCTATTTGTTTTGAAAGAAACTCAATTCTAAAACTTTTCTGAAACCTTAGCTAAACACGTGGTTTCTGGGGTACTACAAATTGAAATATTTTAAATATTTTTTTCCCAAAAAGAGGTATATGATTTGATTACTCTGGATATATTTCTTTGTGGTTAGACTTTAAGCATTTGGAGTCTTTTGCAATGACTAAAAGAAATATTTTGTATATAAAATATTGAATATATGTATCACTATTTGGTTACGTTGGTTTTTTCCAAAAAATAGTAATTTTTTAGATAACCGGCTGCGCCATATGTTGTGTACCGATGTAGCTGTCAACATAAAATTTATTTAGTTACCTAAATTCAATTAAACACTTTAGTTAATTTAATGTTATTAGTATAAATCTTTATTTATTGTTCGTATTTAATTCCAATTTTAAAATGTTCACTAACGATTCTTATTTTTATTTCACAATTATATTATTTTATTCTTATTTTTATTTAACAATTATTATTATTATTTTATATTATTTCCGACTAACAATTTTTATAATTACTTTACGACCGATATAAATTTCCAAAAGTTTAAAAGGCAACTTACTTTTTCGAACGATTAACAAGAACTCTCTTATTAACTAAAAATATTAAATCGTTAACTAAGAAAATAAATCAATGCTAAACGCACTGAGTTCATTAACACAAATATCGTGAAATATATTTGTGAATGAACTCAGGCACGTGTCGTCACCTTATGTTGCTTTTAATTAAGGTAAGCGCAATTGCACTCACAAAAGTGAACGACCATTGGATTATTTAA
The DNA here is from genome assembly GCA_963920725.1 of Rhamphomyia laevipes. Classification (NCBI taxonomy): domain Eukaryota; kingdom Metazoa; phylum Arthropoda; class Insecta; order Diptera; family Empididae; genus Rhamphomyia; species Rhamphomyia laevipes. The sequence goes on from OY987256.1 coordinate 36,519,970, forward strand.
ATTATTAAAAATGATTAACTGCATTTTTAATAATTTAATTAATTTAATAAATTAAGAACTGCTGTTGTTATTTCCGTTCTATAATTTATACTTGTATAATAATTTTTACACAACAGTCTGAGGTGGTCCATGTTAAATTTCCGTTTAATATTTCATATGTTCTAGATCTAGATAATAGGGTAAATATTATCCAATTTCAATGAAATTTTTTACACAGGTTGGATTCGTGATTACGCATATTTATGCTTATTATAGTTATTTTAATAATATTATTTATTATTAAAGAAATAAAAATATAAAATTATTAATTTTTAAATCAATAAATAATAAAGATGAGCAATTTTGAACAAAGCACTGTTTGTTACAAAGGTAATGTTAATTACAACAAACTTTTGGACATTAATCGCTGTTAAACATACTACGAGTTATATGCTACCCCTAGTTAGCTTTTTTTTAGGTTACAATTTTTTTATATAGGATAAAATATATAGTAGTAAAAAAAATATACTTATAGGGTTATAATATTTAAGGATTTTTTTGATTTTTTTTTAGGAGAAAAATGATTATCTTAACAATTATTGTTTTTTCCACAATAGCAAATGGGAATCCAGTAATCATCGAGGAAATAACAAATACTGAAGTACTGCTTGAGAAAATAAGCCAAGTAATAGAATATCAAGATTCTTTACATTTATATACAAAACTGCGAATAATGTCAACAAATGAAATTGAAGAATTTTTAAATCTAATAAAAATACAAGTAGATAGTACTTGTTATCAATTAAAGAACTATACAAAATTACACAAGTGTGAAAGTTTTAAGAAAGAAATCAAATTTTGGAATGAAAAGTTAATTAAATTAACTCAAGGGGTAAATCATTTTTTAGAAGGAATAATAGAAAGAAAAGAGGAGCCATTAATGTAATTGAACAGTATCTAAAATGTTGTTTGGGACAATGGATGAAGAAGATTCACAAAAAATATATGATACTCTTGAAAAACTTAAAAATAACGAAGAAAAAACTATTGAACTTTTGGACAAACAAACCGCAGTAGTAGCTTCCAATTTTGAGTTTTTAGAAAGCGTCACAGAGAATTTAACACCAAAAACAACGGAATTAGAAAGCAAGTTAGATATGATCGAATTAGAAATAAAGAAAAGACTGGAAGGGGTATATCAACAAATAGCTTTATTTTGGGCAGAATTGGAATTACATCATTTAATTATTTATACATTAGCGGAATTAGAAAGAATCTATGGTCATATGTTGGAACAGGAGGAGATTATCAATGCATTACAACAACATAGAATTCATCCCTTTATTTTCGACTCACAGTATTTGGTCGAAATAGTTAAAAATATGACAAATCGAATAGGGCATCATTATTTGTACTCTACTACAGTGTTAAATCAAATAGCTAATATTACCCACAGTCTCCGGCAACAAGAGGGTGCTAAGAGGGTGCTAAGAAAATAAATTTAATTGCGATGACAATAGACATAGAAAAGGAGTAGGTATAATGATTAAAAAACATTTGGTAAAAATTATTTCAGATTTTATAAATATGTATGACAGAACTATGCTAATTAAATTAAACACTAAGCCAATTAAAATAAATATTATACAAACTTATGCACCGACTGCTGACGCCGATGATATTTATATTGAAAATTTTTATGCTGAAATTGAAGAACTGCTAAAATTAACAAAAAAACATGAAGTTACGATAATCATGGGAGATTTTAACGCAAAGAGGTGGACAGAATTGTTGGGAAATACGGTATTGGGTCAAGAAGTTCTGCCCAGAAAGAAATTATAAAACACATGGGAATCACCTTTACATAGAGCAGAGAGAATAATTCGTAACCAAATTGATTTCATCATGGTCAATAACAGATTCTGTTCGTCGATAATAAATGCTTGTAAATACCCTGGTGCCGATATACCATCAGACCACAATCTTCTAGTTACTAAATTAAGAATAATTATCTGTTAGAAATAACAACAAGAAAGAAAATTAATTACGATATGGTTAAAGCTAGCTTTGAAGAAGAAATTAACATTAAACTACCAAATATTAAAAGTGAAAATAATGACATCAATAACTTATGGTTAAATTTCAAAACAGTGATAGAAGATGTGGCAAGAAGCAAACTAGGCTACAAAACAAGAAAATATAAACAAAACTGGATGAATGAAGAAATAGTTCAATTAATGGGAAATAGAAGATATGCTAAAATCAGTAAAAATAATTAATTATACAGAAATTTACACCGTACAATAAAATATAAAATTCGTATTGCTAAAAATGAGTGGTTAAGGAAAGAATGTTGTGAAATTGAACAACTACAAATCTTACATGATGATTTTAACATGCATAAAAAGCTGAAAGCTGTAGCAGGTGTAAACCGAAAACCAATTACTACAATTTTAGTAACGATAATGATGAAATAGTTGTTGGTGATGATGAGAAAGGTATTGTCTGGGAAAATTACATCAAAAATTTATTCAAAGATAGTAAAAAATAGCACATCCTGGTACAAATGTAATGATAGATACGAATTCAAAATTACCAAAAACCAAAGATGAGGTTCGCAAAGCAATAAAAAATATGAAAAATAAAAAAGCTACTGGTCCAGATGAAATACCGGGTGAAATCTTGAAAGCATAATAGATGACAATAATCTAAATATTTTAGTTGAAATATTTAATAAAATATATGATTCTGGTAAATATCCGGACGAATGGTTAGTTTCTACTTTCATTACAGTTCTAAATAAAAGTAATGCTAAAAGATGTTGTGATCCCCGCCTCATTAGTCTAAAATGAGTCACGCTCTCAAAATTTTTCTAAGAATAATTCACTCAAGAATAGTTGATAAATGTGAAAAAGCGGCAGGTGACACTGAATTTGATTTTCATTCAGGTCTAGGAACTCGTGAAGCTCTTTTCTGTACTAAAGAACTAGTGCAGAAGTGTGAAGAAGTAAACAAGGACATTTGTATCGGATTCATCGATTTTGAAAAAGCTTTTGATCGCGTTCAACATGATAAACTGATGGAAATTTTAAGAAAACATGGTTTCGATGAGTATATTATTCAATGCATCAAAAACTTATATTGGCAACAGAGTGCAATAATCAATATCGGGGTAACTCCGTCACGAACATCATTGAAATTTGCAGAGGAGTCAGACAGAGCTGCATTTTATCACCATTATTATTCAATATCTATTCTGAGGAAATCTTCAGCGAAGCTCTAAACGATTCCGTGGAAGGTATATAAAGGTGAATGGTGTAGATATAAATAATATTAGATACGCTGATGACACCACAATAATAGCTGAAAATTTAGCTGAGTTACAAAGTCTCTTAAACTGAATATGTGAGTATAGTAAAAGGTATGATCTGAATTTCAACATAAAGAAAACCAAATACAGGATTATTTGTAAAAATATCGACAAATACAGAAATGGTAAAATCTTGATTAATGTTGAATGTATTGAGCGAGTTAAGAAATTTAAATACCTCTGCTGTTTATTAAGCGATGATTGGATATCTGAAGGTGAAATAAAAGGCAGAATAGAAATGGCCCGTAACACCTTCTACAAATTTAAGAAAATATTGTGCAATAATGGATTCAATTTACAACTAAAATTGAGATTTGTGAAATGCTACGTGTGGTCCATTTTACTATATGGCATGGAATCATGGGTATTGAAAAAATCATCATTATTAAGGCTGCCAGCTTTCGAAATGTGGAGATATAGGCGTATATTAAAAATATCCTGGGTTGACAGAATATCTAATGTAGAAGTTCTACGTCGCATCAATCAACCACTAATGCTAATAGCAACAATTAAGCATAGAAAGACAGCTCACTTCGGATACATAATGAGAAATAAAAAATACGAAATACTGAAATTGATTAAATAGATGGTAGAAGAAGCATTGGAAGATCGCAAATGTCGCGGCTTGAAAACATTAAAATAGACAAACGAGAGTTACTAAAACACTAGTAAAATATTCTCACCGTACTGAATATGGTCGTAACGAGCCTATTAACAGATGTAGTAGGATTTTCAACGCATATATCACTCTTTACTCATCCTCAGTAACTAAATCCTTTTATAAAAAAAATCTTCAATCCCTACTAAACTAACCTATATAATCTGAGAATTTAGAATTTATTAATTTTCAAATTTTGACAATCAAATAAATTTAATATGTTGTATGTACATATATATTACATAATGTATTCTTTATAAAATAAATTTAATTTAATTTAGTATATTATTAGATAAGAATTAGAAGTTGTAATTCATGTTGTTATTATTTTTAATAAAATGCTAATCTATAAGAATACTATGTAAATATTATATATGTACCTTGTTTGGTTAATAAATAAAATAAAATAAATTTGATACCCCACATGACTTTTTTGAAAATAGGCCCCCTGACATGCCTCATCACCCGGCCATGAAAATTATGTGGCGCCAAATTGGCCATAGCACGAGCTTAAGTTCCAAATTTGAGTTAAATCGGTACAGCCGTTTAGGAGCTATACCCAGGTGAGGAAAACATGAACTGTAAATTCAATAAAAGGAAAGTAATAAAGAAAAAATATAAAACATTTATTTATTATTTATAAACAAAATAAAAATAATTCAGAAGTATCAAACATAAAAATTATATACTATAGTAGGTAATATTATATACTATAAACTATAGTAATTTAAATATTATTAAACATTTCATTTTTACCACATTAAATTAAATGAGATCATTCAAGTAGTTCACCTTCTTCAGGGTCATTATTTGGCAAAAAAATATGTTTTAAATTCGAAATATAGAAATTAAAACAATAAATTTAATTTGCTTTAATTCAATTTTTGGTTTGAATTAATGCCGAACAAGTTTCAAAGTCAACTGATTTCTGCATTTTGTTTTTATCAAATTGTGATAAGAAAAAACCCACTCAACACATGCAAAAGAGTGTGGCAAGGACAAAAGTCCTTGAACAATTCTAAATATATTGGCAAACATTAAATTACCTAATTCATTTTTCTTTTGGCTTATTTGCATTTTGTTTATTACTATAATTGTTGTTATTGGTTTTATTATAACTTTCCATATTATTTTTTTTATAGTTTTCGCCTTATTTGCTACCCCACCACTTTCATTATTATTATTTTTAGCGTCATTATTAAAACCATTTAATAGTGCACTGCGGTATGATACTGGTGAAGAAACGGTGCGATAAAATTGCGTGAATAAAGATCACCAGTATCATACCGCAGTGCACTATTAAAGAATACTGTTGTTTTATAAGTGATGCAGGTTGTTGTTGTTGTAGCAACTCCAGCACTCCAGGTCTGTAAATAGAGATAAAACAAACTTTTACATACAGACGATACTTTACAATTACATATCTTAACTACTGATCTACTTAAAAGTATGCTAACAACTATTAAATAATTTATTATAATTATAATTAAAATGATTTAAAAAGTTTAAAAAATAAAAAAATAAAAAATATAGCAAATATAATTTTGCATTTCAGTCTAGGTGGTGTTAGACTGATCGGGCGAGACCGATAGACCCAGAAATTGAGCCGCTAGAAGTGGCCTCACGACTAGGTCTGTGTCTGGACAATTAAAAAGGCGATTTATGTCGTGGGGGCCTTGGTGACAATCAGGGCATTGATCTATAAGCGCGCTTGATTATGTTGTAGTGTGCCGCACCCAGATCTTAGTTGTGCTAGGGAGGTTCTAGTTTCACTCTGGTGGATACCCTGTTGACGTTATTTGTCAGCACGGCTGCAGAGACGGCTTCTTGATGAAGTGACCAGAGAGCTGCTCGAACTGTTGTAACATACCATGTTGTTGGTAGAGCTGGACTTATTACGTTTCTAAACGTTCTTAAATCTTGTCGAATGCAGCATGCTGGCAATTCACTGGTCATGGTGTTGTGGATAGGATGGGAGGGATTATGGATTGACAGCAGGAACTGTTTTGTAAGCAGTTCATTATGCTATCTGACGGAAAGTAAGGAGGTTTCGTCATGGATATGATCAGGATGGGAGATAGAATGGCACCCTGTTATGGTGCGTAAGGCGGTATTTTGTTTTGATTGGATATTTCGCCACTGGGTGTCACTTAAAAATGACGTCCAGATGGGTGCAGCATAATTGATGATGGAACGACCTATGAATTTATAGGTAGTGACAAGAATTTCCTTGTCTTTTCTCCAGTTAGTTCCGGCGAGGGCTTTTAGAACCTTGTTGCGACAGTTCACATTGTTGCAGATGTTCTTTGCATGCTTGAAAAAGGTGAGCAGGTTGTCAAAAGTGACACATAGAATTTTGGGATATTTAACGGTGGGAATGGATCCCAGTTAATGGGGAAGTCGAGGACACCATTAACTTCCTTTGTCCAAGAAGTGAACAGTATGGCTGAAGATTAGTGTGACGCTAATGCAAGATTCCTTGCTCTTAAGAATTGTGCTATCTCGGCCCGGTAACTATTAAACCGTTCCGTAATTTCATCAACATGTGCACCCGACGCATCAATTGGTTATCGTCAGCGTAAGTGATCAGCTTAACGCCAGGTGTAGGAGTGGGAAGCATGGAAATATATAGGTTGTAAAGGATCGGGGATAGGACACCTCCTTGTGGAACACCCATCTTTATCTTTCGATGTTTGGAGTGGGAATTTCTGAACTCTACAAACGCGCTCCTACCATGGATGTACGCCGATGGCAACCTTTTTAGGGCATCAGGTAAAGTGGTCTTCATGATATCGTTGAGGAGGGTGGAAAGGGTAACCGTATCATAGGCTTTAGATAAGTCAAGTGCTACTACGGCTGTATGCAATGTGGACAGCGGTGGTTCAGGCCGTCGGCGATTTAAGTGGTGAGCTATGTTAGTGCTGTGCTGGTACCACGCTGCTTCCTAAAGCCATGCTGGTGTGGGGCTAAAATGAGGTGTTGTTGAAGCTGGGGAAGCAGGAGTGATTCCAGCGTTTTAGCTACCGGTGAGAGCAGCGATATTGGCCTATAGGACATTCCTTCGGACTGAGGTTTGTGCGGCTTCAGTATAGGAATGATCCTGTCAACTTTCCAAACGCTGAGGACAGAGATGTTCGAAAGTACCAGGTTAAAATCTTGGCCAGATAGTCTAGCGAGGTGGTGTGCATATTTTTGAATATGCACACATAACCATTGAGATGCCATCAGGGCCCAGTGCCTTAGATGGTTTGGCATTTCTGATGGCATCTTGCACTTCCAATGCACTTTTGCTAAGTGATTTGATTTTCCGTAAAATAGGAAGGATGGATTTGTCCTGTGTTGACAGATGCTCGATAAATTGTCGAGCGAAATGTGATACACATTTTTTGTTGTTACTAAATTATCGACCATGAAGAGATGGCATGAAGGCCTTGAGGTTGGTGTTTACCTGCAAGACCTTTAGTTGTTGCCCAGAGTTTTTTGAGCCAAGCGTGCATTGTTTTAAGTTGTAATATGCGATATTCGTTATGTATAAATATAAAATAATTTAACATAAAACAACTATAATTATAACGAACAAGGAGGTGTTTCGCCCTTGTATACAATTATGAAGTTATAGAAATTCCGCTTGCACGTCTTTTTGGGTAGCTTAAGTCGGAAAATAGGGGTGTTATATTATTAATTATTTAATAATATAATTACTTTACCTATTTGTTATTTGTATTAATTCTTTATAATACAATCTCTCTTTGTTGATAAAAACAATATCCTCCTTTATTTATTTTATATATTTATTTAAATAATTAACTACTTATTCAAATTAGAATCATACAATATACTATTTTCAATAAAAACAATTTGAAACAATTTCAATAAAGCACAAGCTTTTTCTTTGAAATGGTTCTGTTTGTTGTATATTGATCAACTGACCATTTAACCATCGATTTACATTTAATTTATATGATTTTCAGTTATATTAAATCAATAATAATTGATTTGTAATAAATTCTTTTACCTTTAATATTAATATAAACATGCTTAGTTAGCAAAATTGCTAATTAAGCAATTTTGAAATTAAATTATATTTAATTAAAATAAATTTATTGATTTATTTTGTCAATTTGACAAAATAAATTAGGTCATTAATTAATTATAAATAATTTTTTACAGAGTGTACCATTTTGTACACTACACCTCCCATTCCCAGATGAAAAAGACTCATTTTACAAATTAGTCTTTTTCCGGTACTACGGAGTATTTGAATCTTAAATTTTTTTAATGGTTAAATTAATCAGCTCTTCAATTTACAATTTACAAAAAACATATGTATATAATTGCAGTTACCGAATTTCGCACTCTCAATAGTTTATTGAGATAATTCACCTTCCTTTGAAAGGATTAGGCTCGGTAGTTTATTTTTATTTTTATTTTTTTACTGCTTTTACAAAAAAATTACAATCTTATATATTTCAAAATTTAATCTTAATAACTCATAGTATTTTACAAAATGTTTTCCAAAGAAATTTATAATTTAAAATTTTAAAAGTAATACAATTTTTCTGTATGATATAATGTAATATTATTTAATAATTTAAAGTATATTTTAATTTATAAGTAATTTGATAATTCAATAATTCAATATTTATTTCTTTTTTTTTTTACTGTGTAATAATATAAAATTTTATAAATTCAAAATGTATATTCTTTTTTTTTACTGTGTAATATGATTTTATTGATACTGTATACAAAAATTCTTATGTTGATTACCATTATTTTTTTTTTATTATTGTATTTTAATATTTTTTCAACACATATAAAACATATTCTTATACCTTTTCCTTCCCCTTTACACTTGATCAATTAACAAATATATTTTTTTTTTATTTTTTTTTTTTTACATACTAAAATTTAAAACCAATATTTTTTTATAATTTAATAATTCTTAATTTACAAACAATTTAATAATTCATATATTTTAATAACCCCAATCATTTTATAGTTTTAATAATTTTTATTTAGAAATTAATAGTAATATTAATATAATTGAATATAATTTTAAAAACCCAAAACAAAACTCTTAGTTAATAATTTAAAATATTATATTTTTTAAAACTTAATATTAATTTTTCAAATTTATAAGTCAACTATTTTATATTTTTTTTTTTACCGTGTAAATAAATTCAAAAATTTCTTTGGCAGTGTAAAATAATTCTTATACCCAAAATTCCTGATGTAAACAAAAAATCTTATTCTAAAAATTTCTTATCTTTTTGTTTTATTATTGTTTACATTCAAAATTCTTTATTCTCTGTTTTATTATTTTTTTTTATATGTATGTATATTAGTGATTGACCACATAAATTAGATTTTATCTACATTTTTATTTTTATATTTTTATATGATTGACTACATAAATTAGAATCATGAATTACTTTTTGACTACATTATACAACCATTGACTATTTTAAAAAAAAACCTTTATAAATTTATCTTAAAAACTTATTCCATACCCTTACCTCCCCGTTCAACCTGTTGTATATTCTCTTTTTTTTCTGTAATCCGATATATTGCAACAACATTACCTAATGTTTTAAAAAAATTACCTATTATTTACTTAATTACAAAAATGTTAATTAAGCAGTTACATTTCCAAAAAAAAACTTTATATATTTTTTTTTAAATTGCAATATAGGCCCTTTTTTTCCTACAATTACTTATCCTTATTAACTTAATTATTAAATTAATTATTCGCAATTCAACTGTTGTGCTATACGGATTAATTAATTATGGAAACTAACAGAAGAATTATAATTCGGATATCTACGTCTGCAAGGGTGGTGCAATTTGTTCACCCATGTGATTTGTGTTACGAAACTTTCCTAACAAAAAATGATTTACACCAACATTATCTGGCCACTGGGCACAGAAAAGTGTTTTTAAAAAAACTATGGTAAGTAATGACTTTTTAATTTAATTAATTTTTATACTAATAAAAAAAATTTTTTTTTTTTTTTTTCAGATTTGAACATACTATAATTTTTTTTTTATATATATACTATAATAAAAATAAAAACATTTTAAAAATTAAAAAAAATGTACTTAAATTTGGTATTGTTTTTTTTTTTTGAAAAAAATCTTTTTTATATATTTTTTACTAATAAATTTTAAATAAAATAAAAAAATTATGGTTTATTAAAAATTACAACTTTTCTTGTTATTATTTTTTTTCCTCAGTAATTCACTCAATTAACTTCCCTATATTATTTTGTTCCCTTTAAGATTCTAGCTTCCCATAGGAATCTAAATTTGTTGAACTTAATTGTTTTGATAATTATTTGCCGACTTGCTATTTTTTCTTTTGAGTTTGAGTAAAAAAAAATTTAATTATTAACTGTGTTCGTGATTTTATTTTGTATGACATATGTTTGAAATGTATATCTCATAAATCATATGTATGTGGTAGTAATTTTTAATATACCTATATGAAATCAATAATTTAGTTTTCCTTCACTACTTGCGGGCGACGATCACCATAGGAATTTACGTTAAATATATAAAAATTTATTTGATGAAAGGAAAAAAAAAAACTCTGATTACCAAAAGTTAAGTATATATTGCGTTTAGGGTTTCACCATTTTCAGGCGACGTTACATTAAAATTTTGAAATAAGTACGTTAGTTGTTTTTTTTATATATATATATTAATTTATTTATAAAAAAAATTTCTTTTTTAGGGGGTCACCATTTTCAGGCGGCGTGTTTGTTATTTTTTTATATATAATTTTTTTAAATTTCTTTTAAATTTTTTTTAAAATATATCATTATTTTTAGGTACATCAAAATGGATAACAAATTATTGATGACAACAAAAAAAATACAAAAATGAAGTTAAACTTGGAGGATTAAAAAAAAAAACGTGAGTAGGTTTTTATTACTTTTTTCTCCTTACTTTTTTCGTATTAACTAAATAATTAAATAATAAAATAAACCGAGTTTTGTTTGTTTATTATTTTTTTATATAAATATATATTTAACGTAAATAAAGTAACGTAGTTTTATTTTGTAAACTTGTTTGTTTTGTAGTAATTTTAAATTAATATACTCGGTATAAAAATACTCGAATTATCAATATAAATTTTGTGCATATTGATAATTCATAACATGTTAGGTGTTCTTTACTAATTTTCCCTAATATTACTATCTACGGTTTTACAGTTTGTGGTAGACTGTAATTCCAAATTTTAATTTGTTATATACCACACAAAAAAAATAATAAAAAATACAATTTAACTCCTAAAAGATAACGTCTGTGGGATTAAAGACAAATCGAGGGTTCGATTTTCTTTTTCCATCTTACGTTTTTCTTTATGTTGCTTTATGAAATTATTTGATGGTGGGGTTACCGGTGGTACCTCCATTATTTTATTTATTTTAATGTTATTTCCCGGTTTTGGCCTAAAATTTTCTGTTGGTTTCTTATACGCTACAGGTCCTTCCACATATTATCTCTTTTTACAATTTTTTTTTACTATTTTGTAAAAATATACTATATACACTGACTATTCCTATTAACAACCCAGTTATTGTGGAGGTTATTGCTGTTGCGTTGCCTATACCATTTATTCGTTGCTGTCTCTGTTTTTCTATTTTAATTTCCTCCCGTATTTTAGATATCGCTTTACTTCTTTTACGGAACTCTTCTTTTAATTCTTCCCGTCCCCAGGATTCAATTTTATTTGAATCTTGCTCTTGACTTTTTTTAAACTCTAACGTTGCATCCGTAAAATTATGTTCTACCTCAGGCATTTGTCCAAACACATACCTTGTGCTGCCTGCTACTGTTTTATCTTGCTTATCAAAGTAAGGCATTTCCATATTACCTACTATAAATGAAATTTTTTTATTAAATTTTATTATTCCTATTCCATTTATTTTCTGTTTATAATTATTTGGATTGCAAAAACTAGTAATTTCTTGACTAGTTGTAAACATGTACAACCAATTATTTGTTGTATGTAATGGTACTATGTGATTCTGAAATTCTTGTACTACATGATATTCACACGTCTCCTGTTGTTTCACTCTTTTCAAAAAATTACTTATAACACAAGATTCAGTTTTTGAACCTAAAATCTTTGGATGCAATTGTTTGCATATATAAATTTCTTCATTCCTATTTTTTTACATGCTGTAGCCAATTCCGATGTTCTGTATAACAGAAATTGATTAACAGAATTATTTGCTATGTAGTCCCAAACGGGTTCTATTATGGTAAATTGTTGCTTCGCTGCTAATTTTGGTAAAGCGTATATTTTAAAAAGTTCAAATTCTTTATTTGGCAACGAACTAATGGTCACCCTAATTCCTATTTCCTGTTCATAGTAAGCTAGTTCAATATTAGCTATTTGATTTAACACTGTAGTAGAGTACAAATAATGATGCCCTATTCCATTTGTCATATTTTTAACTATTTCGACCAAATACTGTGAGTCGAAAATAAGGGGATGAATTCTATGTTGTTGTAATGCATTGATAATTTCCTCCTGTTCCAACATGTGACCGTAAATTCTTTCTAATTCCGCTAATGTAAGTAGTGTATTTATATATGTTCTGGGACAAAGAAAATGTGCAAATAAAATGTGCAAAAATTCTTAAAATAAATTCTATACTGCATACAAATTAATGTGCATTTTAAGAATTTTTGCTTATTAATTATTAAGTAATTTTCACCTTAATGAAATTCGACACCGCTTAAATTTAATTAAAAATATTTATACTTAATTATAATTGCAATTTTTTTTTCTACTTCCGGTCGAGAATAATAATATGTAATATGATCTAAATCGATTTACTTTTCTAAAACTTTTGGGAATTTTAAGGGTCAATGAATTGCAATTTAATTTTTTTTCTACTTCCGGTTAAGAATAATATGTAGATTGATCTAAATTTGCTTTTCTAGAACTTTTGGTAATTTCAAGGTCAATGAATTGATTCGGATGTACGTTTTAATCGTTATATTGGAAATATTGTTTTTCCACGTTTAAAATTTAGCATAACCAGATAATTAATTAAAAAGGTCAAAATATTGGAAATAAAATCCATGCCCCATACAAAATAATGCACATTTTGAACACTTTTGCACATTTTAATAGTTTATATGAAATAAGTAATTCATCGCAAATGGGCAAAATGTTCGAAATAAATTCGACACGCCATACAAAATAATGCACATTTTGCTCATTTTTGCACATTTTAATAGTTTATATGAAATAAGTAATTCTTCGCAAATGTGCAAAATATTGAAAATAAATTCCATTCCATTCAAAATAATGCTCATTTTGTTCTTTTTTGCACATTTTAATAGTTTATATGAAATAAGTAATTCTTCACAAATGTGCAAAATATTGAAAATAAATTCCATACCAAATAATGCACATTTTGGTCATTTTTGTACATTTTAATAATTTATATGAATGAAATGAGTAATTCTTTGAAAATGGGCAAAAGTAAATCTACAACTCCATACAAAATTATAAACATTTCGTTCATTTTTGAACGCATTAAGTTTCGATTAAAAATATTTATACTTAAGCGTAATTTTAAATGTTTTTTCTACTTCCGGCTAAGGGTAATATATAGCACGATCTAAATGGATTTTTTTTTACTTTTCCAAAAGTTTCGGGAATTTTAAGGATCAATTAATTCAGACTCAACTAAAATGGGCGAAATATCGAAAATAAATTCCATACTCCATATAAAATAATAAACATTTTATTCATTTTTACGCATTTCATATAAACTATTGAAATTAATTCGTCTAAAATATCGAAAATAAGAAATTTGACACCACATTAACTTTCGATTAAAAGTATTTCTCTGGCAGAGGGACAAAAGCACTTAAGTAATGATTTATAGTTTTCCAGAAAAGCGTTTTTATCGAATATGTTCTGCTGCTTTTACATTTGACAATAGTATTATATTAAGATTTTTTATCCATATGTGGATAGTTTTACAATTAATTCTAAACTTCCTGGGAAACTAAATGGTTAAGTGCTTGGCAACCTTTTTTTTGGCTCGCAATTAATTTTAGTAATTTGGCTTGGTTGATCAATGTAGAATTGCGAAAAATATTACATTCAGATCGAGTTAGATGTTTTAGCTAAAATATTCGATTGGCATTGAACTTGGCTTAGGTGAAGTAAATTTTCTTTTTTTAATTCTGAATTAAATGGTTTTGCCCCGTAGTCAGAGATTTATACTTAAGCGTAATATTAATTTTCTTTTTACTTCAGGCTAAAAATAATATATTACAACATGATTTAAATTGTTCTAATTTTTTTACTTTTCCAAAAGTTTTAGGAATTTTGTGAGTCAATAAATTGAACTGGTGTATTATATATTATTTTTTCACACTTTTAAATTTCGCATAAGTCATTACTTAAATTTTCAACCTATCAATTTTAGCGGTTTAATAATAATTTAACAGTAATTAATTCGTTTTTGTCAAGTCAATTATTATCTGAACAATAAAATGATGTATATTTTATTAAAATCCTGATTTTTTGTTAATTTTATTAATTAAGTAATTTAAGTAATAAGAAATTATTATTAACGCCATTCCAGTTTCAGAGTTCATGAGAGTAACATCGAAATAATAATTGAAAAATTTTAAATTTTTAAGATTATATAATTAAATTACTGTAATTATTTCATATAATATTTAAAATATTATTTCGAGTAATATATGTATAATAAAACTTACGGTATAAATTCATAAAAATATAATTTGGACATTTATTATAATTTATTTATTTTTTAATATATTATATGAACAAGTGAATATAAAATTCTAAAAATAATAAAATGGAAATGTTAAATATTGAAATTGACAATAATAAAAAACTAAACAATGAAAGTGAAGGAAACAAGTTTTTGATTATAAAAAGAAGTGATCCAAAACTTAATATGAACAGTGTATCACCTTTTTTGGTGGAACGAGTAATTAAAGCAGTAGCTGGCAGCGAAGTAGAAAAGTGCATTAAATGCCGAGATGGGACCATTTTAATAAAAACCAAAAATCTAAGTCAGGCTCAAAAACTAATAAAAATCACGCGGTTTGGAAAAAATATAAATGTGGTTATATTCGAACACAAACGTTTGAATACAACACGTGGAATTATTTATTATAATGATTTCCGGTATTTGAGTGACGAAGAAATATTAGAAGGACTCTCTGAGCAAAAAGTAATAAGTTTAAAGGGGGAAAAAAAAAAGATCAGTTGATGGTAATAATGAAGACAATGGCTTATATCTCATTACCTTTTCAAACACAATGCTTCCCCCTAATATCAAAATATGTTATGAAAGTATCCCAGTGAGAGTATATATACCACCACCATTGAGATGTAATAACTGTCTCAGATTTGGGCATATTGGACATAGTGAAGGGGAACTGATATGCAAAAGAGAAAAGTGTTGTATAAACTGTGGTGAAAATTACCACACTCTAAATGAAGAAAAATGCAATCAAAAACCAAAATGTGTTAATTGCCAAGAGGAGCATAATTCTTTCTCTAAAGACTGTCTTATTTTTCAAAAAGAAAGGAAAATACAAAAAATAAAAATAATGGAAGATGTAGATATGAGAGAGGCGATACGCCGGTATCGTATCAGAAACCCAATATTTATTAAATCTTTTGCGACCACTGTTAAGGAAAAAAATTGTAAATGTATTTGTAATTGTAATGTACAAATAAATGACATTTCACCACCTACTCAAAATAATACTTTAACAAATATGGAAAATAAAATATTGCAAAACAAACAAAAAGCAGATGAAATAATAAATGCACTTCCAAGTTACTCCTCAACAAATAACTCAGAAGAAAAAATTAAAATATTACCAAAAAACATATCTAAAAGACAACAAAATATTTTAAAAAGTCAAAATAAAACAAAAAATAAGAAAATAAAGAAAAATCAAGAATCTGAAGCTGATGGCTTTTCCGAATCAAATGATAATGGATCAAATTAACATAATTCAATGGAATATAGACGGTTTTTATTCCCACTACGACGATTTTAAAATGTTAATAGATAAGTATAATTCATATATTTTTTGTTTTCAAGAAACTAAATTTAAGTTTAATCATATTCCAAAAATTAAAAATTATAATGTATATTTTAAAAATAAGTTAGAAACTAATAACGTAGCCCACGGAGGAGTATCTATTTTTGTTAATAATAAATTTAGCTCAGAAGAATTATTACTTTCCAATAATTTACAAGCAGTAGCTGTAAAAATATATTACCCTTTTAAATTTATTGTTTGTAGTATTTATCTTCCAGGTAATGAAATAATTAGCCAATTAGATTTAGAAAACTTAATTAATAATTTCGACTGTCCTTATATTATTATGGGAGATTTTAACTGCCATAATAATCTATGGGGATCAAAAACGACTGATAGAAGAGGAAAAATGATAGAAAAATACATACTTGAAAACAATATTAATATACTTAACGATAATTCACACACGCATTTCAGTTTTGCATACAAAACTTTTAGTAACATTGATTTAACATTAGTTTCCCCAAATTTGAACGACAAATTTTATTGGTTCGTTGAAGAAGAATTGTATAATAGTGATCATTACCCGATTATATTGAATATTTTAAATCATAGTTACAAAATTGATTATCCTACAAAATGGAACAATAAGAAAGCAAATTGGAATATATTTCAAGAAGAATCAAACTTTGACTTCTTTTGTAACTTTAATAATATTAATGATCAGTTAGAATATATCGATAAAATTATTCTAAATGCATCTAAAAAATCTATACCGGTAATAACCTATAATAAAAACAGAAATTATGTGCCATGGTGGGACAAAGAAATCCAAAAATCAGTTCAGAATAAGAAAACGTTATATAGGAAATATGTTAAAACTATGGACATAGTAGATTTTAAAAACTTCTTAAAGGCAAAAAGAGAAACTAGAAATAGTATTAGAAAGTTAAAAAAGGATTCATTAGAAAAATATATTTCATCCATAAATTCAAATACAACAATTTCTAATATTTTTAAAAAAATTAGGAATATAAATGGAAAATTTAAAACAACCGAAATTAATACATTAATACAAAACAACAAACTAATTACATTACCGCAGGATATTTGTGAAATATTAGCAGAAAATTTTGTTAAAAATTCATCGTCTATTAGATACTCAAAAAAGTTTAAAGAATTTAAAAATAAACAGGAAAAAAAAAATATAATAATACCACTTGACGATAATTGTGACTACAATAAAATATTTAACTTAAGAGAACTAGAATACAGTCTAAATTTATGTACAGGTAGCTCACCTGGCCCCGATAATATTAATTACGACATGATTAAAAATTTATCACTAACCGGAAAACTCTATTTATTAAATTTTTATAATAAAATATGGTTAAATAATACGTTCCCTAAAAATTGGAGAAAATCAATACTTTGTCCAATTTTAAAACCTAATAAAGACCCTAAAAATCCTAACAACTATCGACCAATTTCACTTACCAATTGTTTATGTAAACTGTTCGAAAGAATGATAAATAAGAGACTCGTATGGTACCTTGAACATATTAATGGATTTAATTTGTTTCAATCTGGTTTCCGAAAATTTAGAGGAACAATTGACAATCTCGCTTATTTAGAATCGGAAATCTTGGAAGCCATGAGCTCCTATAAAATGTGTCTCGCAATTTTTTTTGATATTGAAAAAGCGTACGATACTGTTTGGAGAAGAAGTATAATTGAATGTCTAATTGAAAAAGGATTGAAAGGAAATATTTTAAATTTTATTAATAATTTCCTTCAAGATAGAAAGTTTGTTGTACGAATCGGTAAAAATATTTCATCCGAAAAAATCCAAGAAAACGGTATCCCACAGGGATCTGTTTTAAGTGTAACCCTATTCTTAATCGTCATTAATTCAGTTTTTAATGAAATAAAAAAACCAGTAAAATCAATTCTGTATGCCGATGATTTATGTATACAAATATCAGGGAAAAGTCTTAAAAAAATGAAATCCGTTTTACAACAAACCTTGAAAAAATTGGAAAAATGGAGTCAAAGAATTGGCTTAAATTTTTCAACTAGTAAAAATGTTGCAATTCT